>JANJGK010000006.1:54216233-54221233 GCA_039081455.1 Macrobrachium rosenbergii
TGATGCCACACTAATCAATAACAAACTGAAGGTTTACTTTAGGAGCAGAGTGCAATTTAGAATATTCAATAAAAGGGTAAACTTGTTTGCAAATTAATTATTGCTCAAATACTTCCTAAGTACTGTTTCTACCCATTCTTTATTCGATTTACTTTACTGGGGTAATAAGGCGCTCAAAAGAAAATAAACAAAGAACACTTCAAAATTTCAAAATAACAACAACAAAATAAAACATACAAGGCAGAATTTAAAAGGAAACAAATGTAAACCCACTGATTCCTTAATGCTATCCTGGAATTACAGGCATGCTATTAGTTGTGCCTTGAAGAGGCGGCATTCGTGACAATACACTGTAGGTATTAAATAATATCCCCTTTACCAAAATTGTAATAATAGAATTCAATTCTTCTTTTCAATCGACCTCCAATTGTTCACAAGCGCGACGAGCATAACTAATATTTCCCACGAACCCTAATCTGAAGGGACAAGAACTTGACAGCTGTGAGGCAGAGAGATTATTTGCGGGTTTTAATTCGCCAACTTAAACGACGCTAAATTTTTACGTCTGCAGCTTACAACTCGGGTGTAAGCTATAAATAGACTACTCGACTTATGAATGGGAGGATAAACAAATGAAGGGGAAAATGGACAAGGATAACATTCTCCACAGGGATAATTAAAAAAAAAAGAAATGTAAATAAAAAATAAAGGAAACTACACAGAACAACAACGAAGGATATTACTTCCTACTAAAGGGCGGGCCGCACCGCAGTGATTAAAAAAGGCAACGTTAAAATTCGTAAGGGCAGGAGTCTTGTGACTCAAGATTCGTTAAAAAAAAAGGAAAGATTAAATGCAAAAGTAAATAATATACGTAGAAAATAAAGGATAACAGAGTGAGGTATTTAGGATTTACTTCTTTATCTAACTTCCGTCGCCAACAGACGACGGTCAGAGCTAACTCTCAGCCCAAGGGCGGGGAAAGAAACCCAAAGGGCGCGACCCCTTCAGGAAGAGTTGACACGCCTGCCTTGTGCCAAAGGACGGGCGTAAGGGCGTGCCACTTCCCACTCTGTCTCTCTTACTGCTTCAAAATAAAACTCTTACTGCTTCAAAATAAAATAATTAGTGCATTTTAAAAGGGGAGGATATCCCATATGTTAACTGCCGCTTGCGGTGGTAAGTAAGGGAAAGTGTGAAGGAAAGATCGATAGAGAAGGATGAGGGATAGAAATTCCAAAGGAAAGGAAGAAGATAGCGGAAGGCCTTGACATCCTCTCCTGGATGAAAGGTGCCAAGACGTTCAAAGATGAAGAAGGGGGCCCTATGCCAAGTTTGCACAGGGGCCAGAAGAGCTCGGGGCTCCTTGTGGACTACCTGCGATCGCCCACACCCGTGGTAACTCCGCCGCGAACCTCTCCTCCTTGGACCGTTGTCCTTGGCCGGGGAATCGGAGGGCCCGAGGCCAAAGGGCGGCAAGGGGTGCCATCTGGGTCAGCTGCTGCGACAACTGACCCAGGAATTTTGTTCGCCATCTCGGACATTAACCGGCGCAGATCGCAGAGTTCATCGGCCCAGGAAGGCGGGGCAGAATCATGACTCGCGGAAGAATCTGCGGCGGGCGGCGAGAGAGAGGGGACGGCCGGAGGGGGCGGGGTCGACTTGCTTGCAGGGGTGACCAGCTCAGGCACTGACATTGGCACTGGCGCTGGTGGCGATGTGGTGGTGGTCTCGTCTGTCTGGACGGACGGAGACTGGCACTGGCAGAGGAGCTGAAGGCCGAGATTCTCCTGAAGGGAGATCTGGCTGAGGCCTCGGCACTGGCATGGATGCCGTGCCGGGCACTGGACTCGGATTTGGATGATTTATTGGGGAATGGGGACCCCGGAATGGTGGTGGCTTGAAATGGGACGTAAAGTCTTGGCCCAGGAGGACGTCATAGTCTCCTGGAATGTGTTTCGCTACGGCGAGACGAAGGGTCCTGGCTCTGTGGGGCCGGGTGACCCTCAGTTGGACCGTAGGGAGGATCATTTTAAAATCGTTAATGCCCTCAATGGTGACGAGCTTGCCTCGGTCTATTATAGCTCCACAGGGAACTTTGTCCCTCCTTATGAGGGAAATTTGCGCGCCAGAGTCGTCAAATGCCTTGACCTGGCGTGCTGAGTATTTACCTCGAGGAGGTGCCACATAGATGGGACCCTCGGCAGGAGGGCCTAAGGACTCTGGATTCGTTACTGCCAGGGCGACGGCGGGAGTTCCTGCCTTATTATTTCTAGGGCATTTTGCCCATGAGGAAGAGTGGCCATAAACCTTGCACGCCGTGCAAAAGGTTTGGCTGAAACCTCTTCGCACTGCCCCGGCAGAGGGCGCAGGCGACTTATTAGGGGGCTGTCCGGGAGAGAGAGACGCGGGTGGTTTACTGCGGCATTGCTCCTTGGCATGCCCGATCTTTTTACAGAACCCGCACACGACGGGCTTCTGTGATTGCCCATTCTTCGGCGGAGGGGCACCCGATAGGTATGCGGGTGGCGTAATTTTGCGCTGCAGCGAGCTCTCCTGGGGGTGATGGGTGTCCCATAGATCCGCTATTCGGCAGCAATCAGCTAAGGTGGGGGGCTCCTTCTCGGCGATGTGCGTGGCGAAGGCCGGCGGGGTGTAGAGTAGGAAGTTCTCTATTTGTATTTGTTCGATGGCATCGTTGAGGGTCGTAACCCCCACGGCCTCGAACCATTTGGCACGGGCACGCTCGGACTTGTAGGCCCAGTCTGCCCAGGTTTGATTGGCCTCCTTCACTAGCCCGCTCCAGCGCCTCCTCCAGCGTTCAGGGGTTATCTCGTACGCCTTGGCAATAGTCTGGCGTACGACCTCCCAATTTTCCTGCTCCTCCGGCGGGAGGGCCCTGTAGGCAATCAGGGCCTTCCCTCCAAGGAACTTGCCCAACACCAGGGAGAGTTCGGCGGCACTCAGGGGGCAGGCCTTTAACACTGTCTCGGCGCTGTCGAGCCACACCTCGGGCTCGGCCTCCGTCCACTTTGGCATGCAGGCGATAGCCTGGCTGAAGGCACTCATTCCCGGGGGGGCAGGTGGAGGCGAAGGGCCACTCTGTTGCAGCATTGCGAGTTCATGGGCACGCTGCTTGTCCCTTTCTTCCCTCTCGGCTTCTTCTCGTTTCTCTTGGGCCAGTCTTTCTGCTGCGTCTCGTTTCTCCTGGGCTAGTCTTTCTGCCTCCCGTTCCTGTCTTTCTGCTTCTATTCGTCTCTCCTGAGCCAGTCTTTCTGCCTCCCGTTCCTGTCTCTCTGCGTCTTCCCGTCTCTCCTGAGCCAGCCTCTCTGCTTCTCGTTCCTGCCGTGCGGCTTCTTCTCGTCTCTCCTGAGCCTGTCTTTCTGCCTGTATGGCGTCCATCCTCTCCTGTACCCAGTCTCTTAGTTCTCTCCCGGAAAGGCCGAGTTCCTTCCCTGAGGACATAAAGAACTTGAAATCCTCGCTCTGCTGAGACCGTGTCGACATTTTGCAGGCGGGAGAGGACGCTAGTAACACACAGACTTAATTTCCCAGAGCTGTGGGAATCTTGGACCCTTTTCCAAAGGACGTATGATTGGTCTCCCGATTTACCGACGGAGCGGGCTGATTGGGGACGATGAATTAGCAATGATTGGTCTCCCGGTTTACCGACGAAGCGGGCTGATTGGGGACGATGAATTAGCGATGATTGGTCTCCCGATTTACCGACGGAGCGGGCTGATTGGGGACGATGAATTAGCAATGGTTGGTCTCCCGGTTTACCGACGAAGCGGGCTGATTGGGGACGATGAATTAGCGATGATTGGTCTCCCGATTTACCGACGGAGCGGGCTGATTGGGGACGAAGAATTAGCGATGATTGGTCTCCCGATTTACCGACGAAGCGGGCTGATTGGGGACGACAAATTAGCAATGATTGGTCTCCCGATTTACCGACGAAGCGGGCTGATTGGGGACGATGAATTTAGCAATGATTGATCTCCCGATTTACCGACAAAACGGGCTGATTGGGGACGATAAATTAGCGATGATTGGTCTCCCGATTTACCGACGAGGCGGGCTGATTGGGGACGATAAATTAGCAATGATTGGTCTCCCGATTTACCGACAAAATGGGCTGATTGGGGACGATAAGTTAGCAATGATTGGTCTCCCGGTTTACCGACGAAGCGGGCTGATTGGGGACGATGAATTAGCGATGATTGGTCTCCCGGTTTACCGACAAAGCGGGCTGATTGGGGACGATGAATTAGCGATGATTGGTCTCCCGATTTACCGACGAGGCGGGCTGATTGGGGACGATGAGTTAGCAATGATTGGTCTCCCAAGGTAACGACAAACGGGCTTACTTGGGGACTAGATTGGGATATATATTTAGGTCTCCCGAATTACCGACGAAACGGGCTCATTTGGGGACTGAATGGAAAATGAATTGGTCTCACCAACGGACCGACGACACGGATTTATTGGGGACAAGAATAGAATATATAGGCGCTCTAGAATTTCCGCACAGACGACGTCTGATCAGCGAGGGCGCTAGTTTTACTGACTTACGGGAGAAGTGTAATTCTCAAGGGCAATTAGGTGGGTGGCCATCCCACATTCACAACAGATAGGCAACACACGCAGCCGTAGTAACAGCAGAAAACAAACACACAAAAAAAAAACAGAACAATACAGAACATACAATGTCAGACCCCCAATAATGCAAAACAATTTGGTAGAGCGAAGCAAATCAAACAAACAAATGTTTTCCTAACTGGGCCATGGAATGGACGGTCAAGGCCGTCTGTGCCAAATGAATGAACGACGTAAACACCCAGGGACTTCCCCGAACTGAGACAACGGTTGTTGACCCTTTTCGACCTGGGCGTATAATATACGCTTTCGCTCCTATTTCTAAAACGAGAGAGAGAGAGGGTAAAAATGCGTCAGCAATGCTAATCTGACTTTCGAACACGTGGTTGACGTCGAGGTCT
>JANJGK010000006.1:54226233-54268249 GCA_039081455.1 Macrobrachium rosenbergii
TCCTAGCCCAGTCCTGGATAAAACAAAGAAATAAAGGAAAGAAGACGAGCGTCTGAATCTCAAGGAAGCGAATGCTGTTGATTAAATTTCATGTATGAAATTCAGGCTGCCAAGCCAAGAACTGGGGCACTTTCGGACATTCAGAACGTAAGAGGAGTTGGAGTCATTAGACAGCAAGATAAAGAGATACAGAAAATAAGAGAAATGAATTCAAAGATCTAAAAATGGAACTGGAAGAAAATCCCTTCTGTAGCACTTAGAAGTAACAATTAGAAGTGTTGGACAGTAATATTGAAGAAAGTAAGCAGAATGGAGATAAAGTAAAAGGCTAAAATGTGGGTACAGCTAGGGGCCAAAGGATCGTAGCAAACACCCTTTAGTAGTACCTACGGCTTCCGTAGTGGGGAAGTGCGATCAGTGTACCTCGCGCGGTGCACGGTAGGCATTACTCAAGGTTCTTTGCAGCGTTCCTGCGACCCCTAGCTGCGACCCCTTTCATCCCTTTCACTGAACCTCTGTTCATATTCTCTTTCTTCCATCTTGCTTTCCACCTTCTCCTAACAATTGTTTCGACATTATTTTCATCTCTGAATGACCTCATGGGTCCCAGCGCTTGGCTTGTGACCTAATCTTATATTTGAATTCCAGTACCTATAGCACAACACCTGAGGTGCACTGAACTCATCACACCCTCGCACGGAAACCATGATGATAATCCTCTCTTCTTGCCAAAGCAATTCATGCAGCCATCGCCTGATCTTCCGTATTTTTTTTTTTAAGGTCATGATTGAATTGCTTTTTTTTTTTTTTTTGCAGGTCACGAGCGAACTTTTTTTGCAGGTCACGAACAAATTTTTTTTGTAGGTCATGAGCAAATTCTTTTTGAGGGTCATGAATGAATTGGGGTTTTTTTGCAGGTCACGAGCGAGTTGGTTTTTTTTTTTTTTTGCAGGTCACGAGAGATTGTTTTTGTAGGTCACAAGTAATTTTTTCTATTTGCAGGTCATGAGCAAATTTCTTTTTTTTGCAGGTCATGAACAATTTTTTTTTGCAGGTCACGAGTGCATATATTTTTCATTGCAGGTCGCGAGCGATTTTTTTTTTGCAAGTCAAGAGCAAATATTTTTTGCAGGTCATGAGTGATTTTTTTTGCAGGTCGTGAGCGAATTGGTTTTTCTTACAGATTATGAGCGAATTTTTGTTCACAGATTTATTTTCCAGGTCACGAGCGGATTATTTTTGCAGGTCATGAGGGAATTTTTTTTTTTTGCAGGTCACGAGTGAATTGGGTTTTTTGCAGGTTATGAGCAAATTGGTTTTTTTTTTGCAGGTTATAAGTGATATTTTGCTGCACATGAGCAAATTCTTTTTGCAGGTCACGGGTGATTTTTTTTGCAGGTCACAAGTGAATTTGTTTTCTTTAGCAGGTCACGAACGCATTTATTTTTTTTTTATTGCAGGTAATGAGCAAACTGTTTTTTTGTAGGTCATGAGTAAATTGGTTTTTTTTTGCAAGTAAAAAACAATTTTTTTTGCAGGCCATGAGCTAGTTTTTTTTTGTTTTTTTTTTGCAGGTGACAAGCTATTTTATTTAGGTCATGAACAAATTGTTTTTTATTTGCAGGGTCATGAGCAAATTTTTTTTGCAGGTCAAGGGCGAATTTTCAGGTCACAAGCTAGTTGGGTAATTTTTTGCAAGTCACAAGCAAATTTTTGTTGCAGGTCACAAGTTTATTTTGTTTTGCGGTCACGAGCGAATTTTTTTTTTTTTTTTTTAGGTCACGAGCAAAACTTTTTTGCAAGTCACGAGCAAATATTTTTTGCAGGTCATGAGTGATTTTTTTTGCAGGTCGTGAGCGAATTGGTTTTTCTTACAGATTATGAGCGAATTTTTGTTCACAGATTTATTTTCCAGGTCACGAGCGGATTATTATTTTTGCAGGTCATGAGGGAATTTTTTTTTTTTGCAGGTCACGAGCGAATTGGGTTTTTTGCAGGTCATGAGCAAATTGGTTTTTTTGCAGGTCATAAGTGATTTTTTGCTGCACATGAGCAAATTCTTTTTGCAGGTCACGGGTGATTTTTTTTGCAGGTCACAAGTGAATTTGTTTTCTTTAGCAGGTCACGAACGCATTTACTTTTTTTATTGCAGGTAATGAGCAAACTGTTTTTTTTGTAGGTCATGAGTAAATTGTTTTTTTTTTTGCAGGTAAAAAACAATTTTTTTTGCAGGCCATGAGCTAATTTTTTTTTTTTTTTTTTGCAGGTGACAAGCTATTTTTATTTAGGTCATGAACAAATTGTTTTTTATTTGCAGGGTCATGAGCAAATTTTTTTTGCAGGTCAAGGGCGAATTTTCAGGTCACAAGCTAGTTGGGTTCTTTTTTGCAAGTCACAAGCAAATTTTTGTTGCAGGTCACAAGTTTATTTTGTTTTGCGGTCACGAGCGAATTTTTTTTTTTTTTAGGTCACGAGCAAAACTTTTTTGCAAGTCACGAGCAAATTTTTTTTGCAGGTCACGAATAAATTCAGTTTCTTTTGGCAGGTCACGAGAGATTTTTTTTGCTGTTCATGAGCGAATTGGTTTTTTTCTGCAGGTCACGAGCAAAAATTTTTTGCAGGTCAGGAGCAAATATTTTTTGCAGGTCACGAACAAATTCTTTTTTTTTTTTTTGGCAGGTCAAGAGCGATTTTTTTTTTTTTGCTGTTCATGAGCGAATTGGTTTTTTTCTGCAGGTCACGAGCAAAAATTTTTTGCAGGTCACGAGCAAATATTTTTTGCAGGTCACGAACAAATTCATTTTTTTTTTTTTTTGGCAGGTCACGAGCGATTTTTTTTTGCTGTTCATGAGCGATTTTTTTTTTTTTTTTTTTTTTTGCAGATCACGAGCGAATTGGCTTTTTTGCAGTTCACGAGCTAATTTTTTTTTTTTTTTTTGCAGGCCAAGAGCGAATTGGTTTGTTTGCAGGTCCCGAGTGAATTGTTTTTTTTTTTGCAGGTCACAAGCGAATTCTTTTTTTTTTTTTGCAGGTCACGAACGAATGACGATCTACTGGATCACGGTACAAGACCTGAACGACGTTCCTCCCGTCTTCGATCACCTGAACGGCATCTACGAGGTGGAGCTGCCGGAGAATCGAGAGGTTGGAAAGTCTACTGGAGTCAAGTTGGCCGTCGAGGACTCTGATGTCGGTAAGGATGCTGTTTTTGTCACGAATAGTCATTATCTGAGTCCGTTTTACGCAGCAGCTGGAGCCCTCATTAAGAATATTGTTTTTGATGCGAATATTCTGTTTCTGAGTCCGTGTTACGCAACTGCTATGACGAGCACAAGGGAGGAGATTTCGAGATTCCCGATTTAGGTGGAGCTAATATATTTTAGAACTTTTAATTCGTACGAGACATATAGAACTATTTAATCTTAGTCTTTACAGAGACACCTAAAGCCATCATCTTTATAAAAATGAAAACGGTAGCCGTAACAATAATGCAGAGACTGTCCTCCAAATGTAACTGTTTTAATGATAAAGTTTTAAATGCTTATTTGAAAGGCATATTCACATATTCCCTTCATTCTCTGAAATATCATCATAGGAAACAATATCTTTAAGGTAACGAGCGACAGTACTCGGAAAAAAATGGCTTCTAATGAAATCTTCCCCAGCTACGCACAATTTGAAAGGTCCTAATTCACCTCCCTTTTTCCCGCTCTCCAGTAAACCTTTTCGAGTACCAGATCGTGGAAGGCAACGGGGAGCAGAAGTTCCGAATCGACGAAGTAACGGGTGAGATCCTTGTCAACAAAGTCTTGGACTATGACCATCCCGTGTACGACCGAAATGTAGGTAGCCATAGTTACGATGGTATTTTCTTCCTTTCCTTCTTTTCCTACCTTCCTACCTTTGCGTTCTTCCCCTATCATCCCCCGTAGCGGGTTGGTACCGGCAGTGCACCTAATGTGGTGCACTGTGAACATTATTTGAAGATGTTTGCAGCGTCCCATCCGCCCATAGCTATTCCCAATTTGTAGCCTTTTACTTTACTTCCATTCCCTCTTCCTTTTCAGTCTTGCTTTAATAATTTACTTACATTTTATTTTTTTTTATTTATTTACTAATTTGCTAATTTATCTATATCTCTAGTAACTGATCTCTTCTTTCTGTATTTTGCATTGCCTTCTGTAACTTCTTTCGAATGAATACCATTTTTTTTGGAAGCTTGAATTTCAATGGTCCCAGTGGGCTTGTTCCTTATGAATAGAATTGATCTTCTGAATAATAATAATAATAATAATAATAATAATAATAATAATAATAATAATAATAATAATAATAATAATAATAATAATAATAATAATAATAATAATCTATTATTTTTAGTGCTATGTCGGGGTTTTCTCCTAGTTCTACCTGTAAAACATTGTACTACATCATCGCCTTTATTTTCTGGATCTCTTATATCTTGCTGTCCAACCACTCCAACCACCTCTTTTCATTGTCTTAAGCGCTGTATGGGGGGAAGTGCCCCTTCAGTGCTTGTCTTGGTGGCCCAGATTTTATTATAAAGTCTTCTTGAGTTACACTGATTTCTATATACTTAATATAAGATGATATTTAAAATGCTGTTTTGATTTGTAATCAGTGCTTTTGTTTTCATTTTTTGTCAATATCATCACTGGACATTGTTGGTTGGAAAATCTTTAGTATAAACAGCTCATGTTGAAACTAGGTTTTCAATATTTCCATGTTTTGTGAAAATACTTTTATATTTTATGTATTTGATGTAAAATATCATTGTTGTCTTCATATATAGTTAACTGTACTGTATTCTTATCATAATTGTAATAAGGAATTGTTTTGACATTTCGCTCACTATTGTTTCGATATCATGAAAATATTCCTGATTACCACCTGTATCGTCTATGCATCATCAAGCGTTAGAAATTCTGAGGTCAACGATTTTGTACTATAGGTAATCAGTAAGTTTAGTGAATTTAGAGCTTTGTTTGAACGTTATTCCATCTTTCTTCTATGCAAAACTCTCGTTTGATTATTCACGTATTTGTTTCTTTTATAAGAAATAATTAGAATTGTGTGGCGAATGTTAAATGAATACCATACTTACATCTTACTTCCGCTCCCAGTAAGGCTTTTCAGACTGCCAGTCAGTGGGATCTGTCGTCTCCTCAACTCTCCTCTGTTTTCAAAAGCTCCCTCTCCTCTTGACTGTTCAATTTTGGCAAGTTATTCTTTGTCAGGATCTTCTATACTTAATCACTCCAGCGTTTACGTGGTCTACCTCTTGATCTCCATCCATCAAGTGTCCAGTCCTACCTTCATTTCACAATTCTACTTTCATCCTTTCTCGTTAGATGGCCTAGCCATATCAGCTGTCCTTTCTCAGTTTTATCTATCATTTAATCAACTGATTATTATTATTATTATTATTATTATTATTATTATTATTATTATTATTATTATTATTATTATTATTATTATTATTATTATTATTATTATTATTATTTCGGAAGATGAAGAATCCTATTCATATGGAACAGGGGCCATTGACTTCAAATTCAAGCTTCCAAAGAGTAGTACAGTGTTCATTCGAAAGAATTGGCAGAAGGTAATGGAAAATACAGAAAGAGGAGATCAGTTATTAGAAAAAACCGTTAAATTAGCAAAGTAATAAATGAACAAATTAAATTTAACAACTTGCATCGACATAATACCAGAGCAGAGAGTATGGTTCAGCCAATAAAACTCGACCCTTACCAGCAAGCGCGTTCTAATTAATGGATCAAAGGTTAATCGTTCATTGTTTAGATCTTTAGTTGTTAACTTGAAGTTTTCCGCGAACACTGTTTCATTCACTTCTTTCTGTCTAATAAAAGCGATTTCGTTATGAACATGTGATCCCAACTACAACTATTTCTCACAGGGACGTCTTTATTGGGAAGCCTCTTTATCAGCTGATGCTTCAACCTTTGTGAATAGTCACGTTTTGCCTTTGATGTCTTCTGTTATAGTTTCTCTTCATGAAACTTTCAAGTTGAACGAGAGCTGTATCAGATTTCATCTCTGAATTCACTTATTCAGGGACATTTGGTTTCCTGAATGTTATAAGCCTAGTCACTCTAAATCTATTTGTAAACTTGTCACTTTTCTTCTTTGGGTTCTGTTTTCAGTTCACTCTGAGAATTCGGGTGTACGACGGAGCCAACCCTCCAGCTGAAACTGACGTCATCATCGCCGTCACGAATGTTAACGACCTCCAGCCCGTGTTCGAGAAGAGCAACTACACCTTCAGCGTCACCGAAAACACCGACTGCAACGTCACCTTCGGGAAAGTGAGGCCGTTTTCAGAGAGTCGAGTTTTATCTCGTCTCCTTTTCCTTATAGTCTTGTATTTCACCCTTTCCTCTTAATTTCATTTGGTCTTGTACTTCAACCTTTCTTCATACTGTTGTGCTTTCTCTAGCTTTGTTTTCCATATAGTCTTGCATTTCAGCCTTTCTTCATAATTTCCTTCCTTTTATCTGCCTTCATTTGTCTTATAATCTTGTACTTCATCCTTTCTTCATAATTTCTGTGTTTTCTTCTAGTTTTGTATTCCTTATACTCTTGTACATCAGACTTTTTCATAATTTCCATGTTTTCATCTTGCTTCGTTTTCCTTATAGTCTTGTAGTTCAGCCTTTCTTCATAATTTTTATGTTTTCATGTAGCTTCATTTTCCTTTCTTCAGCCTTTCTTCATATTTTCTGTGCTTTCTCTAGCATTCGTTTTCCTTATGGTCTTGTAATTCAGCCTTTCTTCATAACGTCCATGCCTTCTCTAGCAACGTTTTTTTTATTGCCTTGTACTTCAGCCTTTCTTCATAAAATCCATTCTTTCATCTAGTACGTTTTCCTTACTCTCTTGTACTTCAGCCTTTCTCAGTAATTTCCGTGCTTTCATCTAGCTTTGTTTTCCATACAGACTTTTACTTTAGCCTTTCTCAATGATTTAAGTGCTTTCATCTAGCTTTATGTTCCTTACAGTCTTGTTCTTCAGCCTTTCTTAATAATTTCAGTGATTTCATCTAGCTTTGTTTTCCAAATAGACTTTTACCTTACCTTTCTCAATAATTTCCGTGCTTTCATCTAGCTTCGTTTTCCTTATAGTCTTGTACTTCACCCTTTCTCAATAATTTCCGTGCTTTCATCTAGCTTTGTTTTCCATATAGACTTTTACTTTAGCCTTTCTTATTAATTTCCGTGCTTTCATCTAGCTTCGTTTTCCTTATAGTCTTGTACTTCAGCCTTTCTCAGTAATTTCCATGTTTTCATCTAGCTTTGTTTTCCATATAGACTTTTATTTTAACCTTTCTCAATAATTTCTGTGCTTTCATTTAGCTTCGTTTTCCTTATAATCTTGTACTTCAGCCTTTCTCAATAATTTCCGTGCTTTTATCTAGCTTTGTTTTCCATATAGACTTTTACTTGCGCCTTTCTTAATAATTTCCATGCTTTCATCTAGCTTCGTTTTCCTTAGTCTTGTACTTCAGCCTTTCTTAATAATTTCCGTGCTTTCATCTAGCTTCGTTTTCCATACAGACTTTTACTTGCGCCTTTCTTAATGATTTCCATGCTTTCATCTAGCTTCGTTCTCCTTATAGTCTTGTAATTCAGACTTTCTCAATAATTTCCATGCTTTCATCTAGCTTTGTTTACCATATAGACTTTTACTTCCGCCTTTCTTAATAATTTCCATGCTTTCATCTAGCTTCGTTTTTCTTATAGTCTTGTACTTCAGCCTTTCTCAATAATTTCCGTGCTTTCATCTAGCTTCGTTTTCCTTATAGTTTTGTACTTCAGCCTTTTTTAATAATTTCCGTGCTTTCATTTAGCTTCATTATCCTAATTGCCTTGTAATTCCGCCTTTCTTAATAATTTCTGTGCTTTCATCTAGCTTTGTTTTCCTTATAGTCTTGTACTTCAGCCTTTCTCAGTAATTTCCATGCTTTCAACTAGCTTCGTTTTCCTTACAGTCTTGTACTTCAGCCTTTCTCAATAATTTCTGTGCTTTCATCTAGCTTCGTTTTCCTTATAGTCTTGTACTGCAGCCTTTCTTAATAATTTCTGTGCTTTCATTTAGCTTCATTATCCTAATTGCCTTGTAATTCCGCCTTTCTTAATAATTTCCATGCTTTCATCTAGCTTTGTTTTCCATATTGTCTTGTACTTCAGCCTTTCTCAATAATTTCTCTGCTTTCATCTAGCTTCGTTTTCCTTATAGTCTTGTACTTCAGCCTTTCTTAATAGTTTCCGTGCTTTCATTTAGCTTCATTATCCTAATTGCCTTGTAATTCCGCCTTTCTTAATAATTTCCGTGCTTTCATCTAGCTTTGTTTTCCATATAGTCTTGTACTTCAGCCTTTCTCAATAATTTCCGTGCTTTCATTTAGCTTTGTTTTCTTAATTGCCTTGTAATTCCACCTTTCTAAATAATTTCCGTGCTTTCATCTAGCTTTGTTTTTCTTATAGTCTTGTACTTCAGCCTTTCTTAATAATTTCCATGCTTTCATCTAGCTTTGTTTTCCATATAGTCTTGTACTTCAGCCTTTCTCAATAATTTCTCTGCTTTCATCTAGCTTCGTTTTCCTTATAGTCTTGTACTTCAGCCTTTCTCAATAATTTCCGTGCTTTCATTTAGCTTTGTTTTCTTAATTGCCTTGTAATTCCACCTTTCTCAATAATTTCCGTGCTTTCATCTAGCTTTGTTTTCTTATAGTCTTGTACTTCAGCCTTTCTCAAATAATTTCTATGTTGTCGTCTAGCTTCGTTTTCTTTATATTCTTGTACTTCAGCCTTTCTTCATAGTTTCTGTGCTTTCATTTAGCTTCGTTTTCCTTATAGCCATGAACTTCACCCTTTCTCAATAATTTCCGTGCTTTCATTTAGCTTCGTTTCCTTAATTGCCTTGTAATTCTGCCTTTCTCAATAATTTCTGTGCTTTCATCTTGCTTTGTTTTTCTTATAGTCTTGTACTTCAGCCTTTCTCAATAATTTCTTTGTTGTCGTCTAGCTTCGTTTTCTTTATATTCTTGTACTTCAGCCTTTCTTTATAGTTTCTGTGCTTTCATTTAGCTTCGTTTTCCTTATAGTCGTGTACTTCAGCCTTTCTCAATAATTTCCGTGCCTTCATCTAGCTTCGTTTTCCTTATAGACTTGTACTTCAGCCTTTCTCAATAATTTCTGCGCTTTCGTCTATCATCGTTTTCCTTATACTCTTGTACTTCAGCCTTTTTCAATAACTTACGTGCTTTGATTTAGCCTTGATATAATCAATAACAACTAGCAATAAATAAAGTAGAGTAATTAACATAAACACTGATAGATAGGATTGCTGAGCACATACAGCTACCCATATAAGGTATTGGAAAATTATGTTTGACATTTGCCACGTATGTAGAGATCTAAATTCTGATTAAGCCGTATTATTGCGTTTTTGCTGTTCAGCTAATGCCGTCAAGAGGTCTGCTTTACTTTCCGGTATTAATCAAAGGTTAACAGAGAATCTTATTCTTGTTGTCAGTATTCAAACGATTTTTTGAGACTCGGATTTATTTTTGATCGCCAGCAGTTACAGAGAACAAATCCTTATTGAAGTGTCGTCTGACATTAACAAAGGTTCTCATAATTATGTCCTTATTTCTCCGGGGGCAATTTTCTTTTATGACCAATAAGTATCGAGAGATCAATTAGAATAATACAAGCAATAATCCCGTTTGTGGTTAAGTATACCTTAGTTTTATCAGACCACTGAGCTGATTAACAGTTGTCCTAGGGCTGGCCCGAAGGATTAGACTTATTTTTCGTGGCTAAGAACCAATTGGTTACCTAGCAATGGGACCTACAGCTTATTGTGGAATCCGAACCACATTATAGCGAGAAAAGAATTTCTATCACCAGAAATAAATTCCTCTAATTCTTCATTAGCCGGCCGGAGACTCGAACTCAGGCCTAGCGAGTGCGGTGTATTCGTTAATGGAGGTGGGGTTCACCTCTAGGTGTTACTCAAGAATGAGTCCACACCACAGTAAATATGTCATAAACGCACGCCAACAACCTAGCGCTTACATATCACAAACAAGTTGAAAACAAGTCAACGACCGTAAATGGAGAACGAATCTTTAGCAAATGCTGGATAACCGTTGGTTACAACTACTAATAATTCGTTGACTTGTATTCAACCTGTTTGTGACGTGTGTGCGAGAAGTTATATTTTTATAACTTTTTACTGTAGTGTGGAGGCAACCTAAGTGTAACAGATGGTCTACGTTTATTTTAAGAAACACAAGGCTGAATGACAGGAGGCTTGTATCTTGTTATTTTTTCCTGGCTATCGATACTTGATAAACAAAATTCCGTTAATGTCTTTTTCTCAGGTATCCGCGTTAGACCCGGACTTTGCCAACAGTGTCGACCAAAATATGCTGTATTACCTGTCTCCAATCGAGCTCCACAACTTCACCATAGACAGCAAGACTGGAGACTTGTCGCTGAAAGGAGTGAGTACCTAAGTTTATGGTTATGTTTCCAAACACTTCCTGTCTGCTGTTGGGAGTTTGAATATTTGTAGTAGAGATGTCAGTTTGTTGTCATTATTTTGAGGGAACAGGTGTGAGCACGACCTGTTTTTGTGATTTTAATGCGGTTTTCCCTTTCCAAACTTTCAGCCACAAAAGAGCTAAGGCAAAAGAGGAAAGAAGTCTCCTCCTTCTTCCTCCATTTTACAATGAGCGAGAGCTGCCTATAAAACCGTGAATTTTTATGCCTTCAGTGCTTGGATCGCGAGTCTGCTAAGAAGGGCATAATGACCTTGTATCCGAGAGCCAACGACGAAGGAGGAAAAGGTCATGATGCTGACCCCGCCACCGTTCATCTGGTCATACAAGATCTCAATGACAACCACCCGCACATACATCTGCCGGTGAGTGCTGTACAGAATCACTTTTCCTTTCTCTAAACTGAGATGAATTTATCTGTTCCTTTGAGATACACATAAACCTCATTTACAAGCATCTCATATCACACGTATAATACTACTCTCTCCTAATTTAAGCACGCTCACACACTTCCTTCAAACGTGGAAAAGTCTTTGTAAAATGTCCACGGTTTACTATTCCGGGATGCACTACCTTAATCACACCACAATTCGTGACATTTACTCTCACATACAGATGAGAATCAACAGCTCTGTTTCTTTCGCCATCCACATGACATTTGTCGCTCCATCTTCCTGGTTTCCATTCACCTAAATAACCATACTCTTGATCACATTCACTTTCATCTTTCTCCACCTACATACACTTTCATCCTCTTGCACTGAGTCCTGCTGTTTCTCTTCCAAATCTCCAAATTCTTTGGAACTTTGAATTTCAAGTCAATGACCTCTATGGTCTTGTTCCATATGAATAGGGTCCATTTTCTGAATAATAATAATAATAATAATAATAATAATAATAATAATAATAATAATACCGTATTCTTTGCAATCATCAACCATTCTGTAGGTCGTGCAATACTCCTTTTTCTGTCCCGTAGCGTTGTATACATATCCTGTACTTCCTCTAATTTTCCACGTCACTCCATCCACAGAGACATATCATACTCTTTCCTAAGACCAGGGTCTACACCAAATAACTCCTTCTATCGTTTGCATAATCTAACATTATGTTTACTTTCATCATATAAAACTGCATCCTCAGCAGTATCACAAATGAATTTTTATTAATTATCATATGTGTTTTTGTAGGTCATTGTAGTACGTATATGGTTAGAACCGTTCGATCTCAAACTTCAAATAATTATTTCGCAAAAAGAGATTCTTCCACACACGCTCTCCCTTCTTGAACCTGCGATGCTTCTCCCCTGTCAGTCCTATCTTATCTCACGTTCTCAATCAGATCCCAAGCAACGTCTTCCCAGGTACACTAATTAACATAATATCCCCTATTATTCCTGAAACCACCTCTACATCTTAAACAATATCTCGAGGAGTAGATTTACTCATGTCTGTTTTTTTGTAACCTTTCTGTCTTCCTTACATTTTTTACGAACTTTCATAAGCCCTTCTATTACTTCAGTCTACGGTGTCTATATTTTTCTCCAAAACTTTAATTATAGCCTCTTATCACTTGCGTAAGTATTCATGAATTAAAACTAATCCCTCCAGCTCTTCTGTTGCATTCATTTTTGCCTGTCTACTACCCTCCCTCCATATACAGTACCTCTTGGATATCCTCATTTTATCAGCACTGGACTGTATTGAACTCTTCTCAAACAATATCTTTTCATTTGTGTCAGTTATTCAAAGTTCAGTTTGCTCATTACCCTTTCTCTCCGGATTTACATCCCTAAAGACCAACTTTTTTTCCCTGAAGTATTTGTAATAAAATTATCATCAGACTTAGATTATTTTTTTTTCCAAAGTTTGACATTAACTGCTGTATTCATCTTGTATACTGATGTATGATCAACGCTTTCATCCTGCAGCTTCGTATTTATAATCTCGTTACATTAACTAACCCTTTGCTTTTGCACCTGTTCCTAAACAGCTTTACCGACAAGCTCCCCTGGTGAATCTGTGATTCTCCTGACATAAAATTCTTCGTTCATCGTGAACGTTATAGAAGTGTTCATGTCAGCTTTGCCTTTCATGTGGTTAGATTTGTATAATATTCATATTCCCTTCTCACCGAGCTCACTTTTCTTCACACTTTTTCGTTCCTTCTCCAACTAAAACATCTTCCAGCAGACATTCCTCATGTAACATCAACCACAGGGTTGTAGTGCCGTTAGTGCACTCTAGGTGTTACACTGAAGGCATTACTGAAGGGTGCTTGCGGCGTCCTTTCTGCAGCTAGCTGCACCCCTTCAGTTTTCAGTTCTTCTTCTCTAACTAAAACATCTGGAGGTGCTTATCTTCCTTAATGTTTCAAGGCGTTGAAACTTCCTTGGGCGGCAATGTCCAGATGTTGCGCTTACAAATGCCGCGATGATTATGTTATAAGATCGTTGACCTTTGATAAGACATATTTGTATCTGAATGGCGGATATGACTCAGAAAGTTGTGGTTGTTGCGATGACTGATTTTCTAGTATATCTGGATCGAGAATCAATGAAAGGCTGAGGAATGTGTATACGACAAAGATGTGGTAAAAATGTTGTCTTAGGTGAAAAATGAATAAATGTTACGAGTTGGTTAGATCGCGTGTAGAGAATGGAGGTAAACAGGGTGGCAAAAATTGAGAGCTGAGGAAGAGGAGAAAGAAGTGGAGAAGACCAAGGAAGTACTGGCTAAAGGTTGTGGAAGAGGTATTAAAACTAATGGGCCAAGGCTTGATATCCAGGTAAACAGAATTTACTTAAGCACTTGGAACAGCTAATGTTTTCGAACCTTCAGGAAACAAAGCTTCATTTTCGATTTGCAGATCAAAGGATGAACCAAACAGCAGCCTTGTGTTATGTAGAAATATGTAGTCATATTTTATGCTTTCATTGGAGTGTGAACTTCTTTGTATCTCATTCATTGTAATCACACCCAATAACATAACTTTATGACTTCGTAAATGACAAAGGTCGATCAATAAGTTTTAAATAAATTTGACAAATTAATTATTTTTCCTATAGATAAGTGCACGAATGTATGGCAAATAAATGTAGCTGGAAGCTTTGAAAATATTATTCCTGTATAACTAACAAAGCAAAACTGTTTCCAAGTACTTTTACAGAAAACTTACCGCTTCTCCTTGTATTTTAATAATTTACTTACATTTTTATTTGTCTATTTATTTGCTTGTTAATTTATCTGTTTTCTAATAACTGATCTCCTCTTTCTGTACTTTCCTTTATCTTCTGTTACTTCTTTCGAATGAACACCATATTCTTTGGAAGCTTGAATTTCTAGTCAGTGGCCCTTGTGGTGGGCTTGTTCCATATGAATGCGTTATTCTTCTGAATAATAATAATAATAATAATAATAATAATAATAATAATAATAATAATAATAATAATAATAATAATAATAATAATAATTCAGTAAAATTAAACAGAAATTCTCCTCAACGACAGCGTTAGAAAACTCTGTGAACTAGATTTTACAGATTGCATTTGACCCCATTAACAAATTTACTTGTTTTCGTCCACTGCAGGAGAACGGTTACGCCAAAATCATGGAAAACTTGTACCCTGAAGATGTCGAATCCATAGTCATAAAGCTTGACGATGTTGATGGCGGTGACCATGGCTGTCCTTGCACCATGGAGTTTGACCCAGGGACTCCAGCTTCTTGGTTGGAGAAGTTCAGTCTGGAGATTGGTGGGTAAGTGTGGCATTCGTCTCCTGATGATAAATATTTCATAGCGAAGAGTTGCGTTGACGTTTCAACAGTTCGCTAAAGATGGAACGACTTCTTTATATGAAACGTCTAGGTTTTATGAATTAATGAAAAACGAAATGATGTGATATGAAACCTATAGGTTTCATAAAGTAGTTATGGATTTATTCCTGTTTGTTATTCTCTCTCTCTCTCTCTCTCTCTCTCTCTCTCTCTCTCTCTCTCTCTCTCTCTCTCTCTCTCTCTCTCTCTCTCTCTCTGTGACAAACACACACAGACCTTGTTTACCTGAAGTTCCTTGCTCTCTCGACATAAGCTCTGTTTGAGCAGGCTGCCTCTAAATGATTACATAATCATTGGGATGTTTTGTAAAACGACGAGGTTTACTCGAAATACAGAGAAAGAATGAAGTGAATCTATATTGCTGATGTGTATATAACAAGTGTCTCTGTTTACCTTTCCCATTTCCAGAGGAAGGTCCACGTACCATCTGATTCCCGTGGCGTCGTTGGACCGAGAGGAACAGAAGGTGTATTCCCTTCCCTTCGTGACCCAAGATCAGACGGGGCGGAGGGGCATCCGTCTCCTCACCCTAGAGGTCGGGGATGAGAACGATTCTCCAATGTCCGACGGAAGGAGCGAGATTAAGGTCTACAATTACCAGGTACAGTCAACTTTTGTGTTGTATTTATTATGTCTACTTCTGCTAGAGACTTGTCTCTTTTAGATAGAGTGGTTCGTGATGTTAGGTTTCTGTTCCCTAATATCAGCAGTTAAGACTTAGATTATCGGCGGGTGGTCTCTTGTTTGTCAATTTTCCATAAGTTGTATTTTAACAGAGATCTTTCACATTCTCAATTGATCCCTGAGCCGCTTTATCTGCCGAGGACAACCAGATTCGCTGAACAGCTGCACCAATATTCAGTAAATGTGCCTCACTGTCCAACTTCTCAGTTCCAGAGTCCCTTATTCCTCACACCGTACAGTCCAGTCTCCCTGAGGATGTCGTGCAGTAGTTTAAGCAAAGATGCAATGCATTACTACCCCAGTGCTATTCTCTTTGCATCTTAATAAATCTTTATCCATTTATTAATTTATTTTTATCTTTTTTTAATAAGTGAGATCTCTTCTTTCTGTATTGCCATTTACCTTCTCTTACTCCTTCTTAATGAACAACATAACATTCTTTGGAAGCTTGAGTTTCAAGTCAATGGCCCATGTGGGTTTATTCCATTTGAATAGGGTTCATCTTTTGAATAATAATAATAATTATGGTTGTGAGACTAAATGGAAACAAGAAAAATTGATTACTGAATGATGGAAGACTACTTGACTCTAACACGCCCCTTCCTAAATGATGACAAGTTTGTGTAAAATTGTTCGTCTTCGTCATTCTAGGGACAGTTCCCATCGATGGTTATCGGAGCTGTTTACATGACGGATCTGGATGACTTCGACCTGGATGACAAGATATTCGAGGTGGATGAAACGACCTCGTCCAATGTTGCTAACTACTTCAAAGTGGACCGGAAGAGCGGCAACATCACGATGTTTAAGGGGACACCTGCCGGATTGCACTTGCTCAGGGTGAAGGTAAGCCCCTAAACCTTTCAAGGTTTTCTCTCTTATCCTCCCTCTCTCATTCTCTCTTATTCTCTCTCATCCTCTCTTATTCTCTCTTATCCTCCCTCTCTCGTTCTCTCTTATTCTCTCTTATCCTCTCTCATTCTCTCTCATTCTCTCTTATTCTCTCTTATCCTCTCTTAATCTCTCTCATTCCCTCTTATTCTCTCATTTTCTTAATCTCTTGTATCCTCTCTTATTCTCTCTTATTCTCTCTCATTCTCTCTTATTCTCTCTTATTCTCTCATTCTCTCTTATTCTGTCGTATCCTCTCTCATTCTCTCGTATTCTCTCATATCCTCTCTCATTCTCTCTTATTCTCTGTATCCTCTCTCATTCTCTCTTATTCTCTCTTATCCTCTCTTATTCTCTCTTATCCTCTCTTATTCTTTCTTATCCTCTCGTATCCTCTTTCATTCTCTCTTATTCTCTCGTATCCTCTCTCATTCTCTCTTATTCTCTCATTCTCTCTTATTTTCTCTTACCCTCTCTTATTCTGTCTTATCCTCTCTCATTCTCTCTCATTCTCTCTTATTCTCTCATTCTCTCTTATTTTCTCTTATCCTCTCTTATTCTGTCTTATCCTCTCTCATTCTCTCTTATTCTCTCTATCCTCTCTCATTCTCTCTTATTCTCTCGTATCCTCTCTCATTCCCTCTTATTCTCTCTATCCTCTCTCATTCTCTCTTATTTTCTCTTATCCTCTCTTATTCTGTCTTATCCTCTATCATTCTCTCTTATTCTCTCGTATCCTCTCATTCTTTCTTGTTCTCTCGTGTCCTCTCTCATTCTCTCTTATCCTCTCTTATTCTCTCTTATCCTCTCTCATTCTTTCTTATTCTCTCGTATCCTCTCTCATTCTCTCTTATTCTCTCGTATCCTCTCTCATTCTCTCTTATTCTCTCTTATCCTCTCTTATTCTCTCTTATCCTCTCTCATTCTTTCTTATTCTCTCGTATCCTCTCTCATTCTCTCTTTTTCTCTCTTATCCTCTCTCATTCTTTCTTATTCTCTCGTATCCTCTCTCATTCTCTCTTATTCTCTCGTATCCTCTCTCATACTCTCTTATTCTCTCTTATCCTTTCTTATTCTTTCTTATCCTCTCTCATTCTTTCTTATTCTCTCTTATCCTCTCTCATTCTCTTATTCTCTCATATCCTCTCTCATTCTCTCTTATTCTCTCTTATCCTCTCTTATTCTTTCTTATCCTCTCTCATTCTTTCTTCTTCTCTCTTATCCTCTCTCATTCTCTCTTATTTTCTCGTATCTTCTCTCATTCTCTCTTATTCTCTCGTATCCTCTCTCATTCTCTCTTATTCTCTGTATCCTCTCTCGTTCTCTCTTATTCTCGCTTATCCTCTCTTATTATCTCTTATTCTCTCTCATTCTCTCATTCTCTCTCATCCTCTTTCATTCTCTCTTATTCTCTCTTATCCTCTCTCATTCTCTCCTAATCTCTCTTATCCTCTCTTTCTCTCTTATTCTCTCTTATCCTCTCTCATTCTCATTTATTCTCTCTTATCCTCTCTCATTCTCTCTTATCCTCTCTCATTCTCTCTTATTCTCTCTTTTCCTCTCTCAATCTGTTATTCTCTCTTATCCTCTCTCATTATCTCTCATTCTCTCGTATCCTCTCTCATTCTCTCTTATTCTCTCTCATTCTCTCTTATTCTCTCTTATCCTCTCTGATTCTCTCTTATTCTCTCGTATCCCCTCTCATTCTCTCGTATCCTCTCTCGTTCTCTCTTATTCTCTCTTATCCTCTCTCATTCTCTCTTATTCTCTCGTATCCTGTCTCATTCTCTCTTATTCTATCGTATCCTCTCTCATTCTCTCTTATTCTCTCTTATCCTCTCTGATTCTCTCTTATTCTCTCGTATCCCCTTTCATTCTCTCGTATCCTCTCTCATTCTCTCTTATTCTCTCTTATTCTCTCGCATCCTCTCTCATTCTCTCTTATTCTCTCGTATCCTGTCTCATTCTCTCTTCCCCAAGCTTGGTTCATATTAAGTATATCGTCAAAACTCTCTCTCCTGCAAGCCTTAAAACTTCCCAGATATTCTCTCGTATTCTCTCTTATTCTGTTCCCAAGTGTTGACCATATTACACGTATCATCAAAACCTTCCCTCCTGCAACGCTAAACAGTGCTTAATATAGCCTAAAAACTTGTGTTTGTGGATATGTTAATATTCTTAATAAATTAACTTAAGAAATTTACAAAACCTTCTCTCATGCAACTGGCCTTTCTGTCGCCCTAAACCTTGTGTGTATGGATATGTCAAAATTCTTATCAAATTATCTGAGGAAATTTACAAAATCTTCTCTCCTGCAACTGGCCTTCATGTCCCCCTAAAGCTTGTGTGTATGGATATGTTAAAATTCTTATCAAAAGAAATTTACAAAACCTTCTCTCCTGCAGCTGGCCTCCATGTTCCCTTAAAGCTTGTGTATGCGGACATAATATTCTAATCATATTACCTGTAGAAACTTACTCTGACATCCTCCAAATTTACCGTGAACAGGTGTATGACATATTACGTGTGGAGGCAGCTATAGGTGAGGTCAGCATCAGTGTGGTTGACCTCAATTTTAGCTCCGTTATGAACTCGGGGTCACTCACACTTGCCGATGTCAAGTCTCAACAAATGCTCAGGACAAATAAGGTGAAACATCTGTTGTCCGTTTTTGTGACCATTTTCACATCATGTAATTTTCACTTAAGCTCATATGAGATTAATAATCTAGTTTTTAAAATAACATTGTATTCTACACATCATTGATAGAATATGTTTACTTACGAATAAATATTTCACGTATGACCATAATAGCTAATAAAGTAATGATTTAAGCACAACTCATTTTCCTGTAAAATACTTTTGAAATCCTATTGTGAAGGTGACTTTGCAATAGTATTATAGTAATAATTAATAGGTACATATTGTTATTTAAAGTGTTAATAATTATTTCTTACTTAAAATGCTCTGTTATGGTGAAAGTCATCTCCTAATTTATAATAAATTTGATCCTCTCATCAGGAAATTTATGAGAAACGCAAACCATTTTTTTCTGAGTGTATCAGTTGATCTACCGGAACTCATAAGTCATATTACCAGTCTAATGTATTTGCTTGAAAGATATCTAAATTATAATAAATTTGATCCTCCCATTAAGGAATTTATGAGGTGCAGAAAACGTTTCATTTTTCTGAGCATATCATTTGATCTGTCTGAGCTGGATAAGTCGTCTTCTTATTGATTTAATGTACGTACGTGAAACCCCTAATTCATAAACATTTACCTGCCTGCATTTATGAGTCAAAAAGACCTTAGAACTCCCCCCCCACCCCCCGACACTCCCCCTGTCTCAAATAGGCATCAGGTGGGGAGACGCTGTACGAGCGCCTGAAGGAAGAGATCGCCAGGATTCACGAAATTCCTCCGAAAAACGTCGACGTCTTCAACATGCAAGACGTCGAAGGTGGAGTTCAAATTCGGTACAACTGCCATGGGTCGCCTTATTACACTGCCGAGAGGTTGGATGGGCTCTTCATGAGAAATAGGCTGCAGGTGAACAGGATTTTCGTGATTGTTGAGTTGGATAAGTTAACACAATGGTACGCTTTGAGCAGATATATATATATATATATATATATATATATATATATATATATATATATATATATATATATATATATATATATATATATATATATATATATATATATATATTTATATTTATATATTTATATATACATATGACTGTTCATATGGAATATTCACGTACAATTTGATTTTCCACAATGTTTCACATAATCATTTATCACATGACATTCCAGGTTTCAAAAGCCCTTGGCCTTGACATCGTCATGGTGGACATAAACGCCTGTCTCTGTGAATCTCAGTCCCCTTGCGGTGGGCGAAGTTGCCAACACAGCGTGCGACCAAACCTCACCGCTCCTCTGGTCGTTGCGAGCAGCACTGCCACTATGGTGGGTGTCGACATTGTTGACGAATACACCTGCGACTGCGGGGAGCTCGAACCCCTGCCCTCCGTTTGCTTCAGTGGCTTCTGCTACAACGGAGGGACTTGTGGGGTCATCAACAACACTCTTAAGTGCCAGTGTATAGACGACCACAATTATGGACCTCGCTGTGAACTCAAGAACGCAAGGTTCGAGAAGAGCTTCGCCTGGTACAAACCCTCGAAAGTGTGTGACAATGCGACGTTTTCCATATCGTTCATATCGAATAGCCATAGCGGCATTCTCCTGTATATGGGGCCAATCGTGGAGTTACCGTGGGAGGACTATCCCAAGGACTTCATGTACGTGTTTCTCAGGAACTGGGTCCTGGTGACCTACGTCGAACTGGGATCAGGGACTGAAAAGATCTCGATCCCGGTCGAGAAAAATAGCAACCGAATCTTCCAGTTCATTGTCGCCTGGAAGGAGAAGGAAATGACATTTGAAGTGGTCGACTGCGGATTCAATTCGACCGATGGTTCTGGTGATCCGTGCAAGACTTCTGTCCCCTATCCAAATATATCCATGTACCCCAGCTTCCTCCTCAACGTCCAAGGCCCTCTTCAGGTTGGGGGCTTGGCACCCATGCCCAGTTTTGACTCCTTATCTGCGTCCTATAGGTGGAACTTGATACCTCCGAAAGTTGCTGCTTTCTCAGGATGTATCTTGGAAATTCGTCACAATGATTTTCTTTACGATCTAAATGCCACAGATTATGGCTCTGGGCCAGTACAGTCTTGCGATGCCCCCCAGACCTCGAGGGTTGTCTTAGGAAAGCAGTCCATCATCATAATCCTAGTCAGTCTCTTTTGCTTTTTAGGTAAGTGTCTCGGTTTTCTTTTCTGTTTTCTGTACTGTATTATTGTTTGGTTATTTATGATGCTGAAAGCTGAATACTTTACGTGTTTCTGTGTTTAGCATGGCAAGTAGGACCGCTGTACTTGATTGTATTACTAATAGTGATCTGAATAGCTGTACAATTCTGAACCCAAAAAATTTTCATTTGAATTCAAGAGCCAAAGGCAAAGTTGTTCAACAGATAATAGTATAAATCATCTATGGCTTCAGAGTCGATAAAAGGTCGTTAGCATAATTATTTCATTTAATAGAAAGTCAAAAGTTATGCCTACGCTTTCGTGAAGGTCCACTGGAATAAAGACAGAGAGTGCAAGAGCATTTGTGAAGTAAATTGTCCCAATAAATCTGTTACAGTTTTAACCTTTAATAGTAGCTGGAAACCCCAGGTTAGTGATGTTCTTCTACTGGTTTATAATCCGTTTTGTGTTTGAACGATTTTCCCCTTTTCAATTCACATCACAGAAATAAATCAGATTTGTGGCCGACTTGTTCTTTCCGTCATAACTAGGTAATTTCTCTAAAATATTCCGAACCATTAAAGTCATAATACTTTTGGAAGAAACAAAATGAGAGTAAACTGGGAAAAGTGTCTGTTTGAACTTTATGCACCTACTTATCACCGACCAATCCTAGAATTACATAATGTAAGAGGATTGCCCCAAAGGCATCCGACAGTAGCTGCAAGGATTTCTCTTTCTCACTCATATTTAAACAAAGTAAAAAGCATTTTACATAATTTAGAAACTAAACCTACCGTGGTCAGGAAAAGTTACAGGAAAATTTCGATAGTATCTCTGTAAGAAACTCCCTTCGTTCCTAAATAATCTGACAATTTCCTGTTGATTGCTGGTTTCGAAAATATTTGTAAAGCTTCGAACTAAATGCCTTTGTATTATATTTTATATTTCGTATGGTGGCTTACTTTAGGCAGGGTGTTTGCAGAGTCCCTTCGTCCCCCTACCCCCGCCCCCTGCAACCACTGTTTAACATTTTACTCTACCTTCATTCGAGCTTCCTTTCTTCCATCTTCTGTCCTACTTTTCTGATTATTACCCTTAGTGCAACTGTGGGGTTTTCTCCTAATTCATTCCTTCAGATCCTTGTACGTACTTCATCTCAATTATTTACAGCCTTTTGGAGAGAGCGGGAAAGACAGCTGTGCAGTCTCGGAGGAGGGCCATGATATCGAATGTACCATAAGGATCGCTCAACGCCTTAAACTAGATAAAAACTGTTAGATAATTAGCGTCCAGGTGTTAAGTTGGTGGACCGGACTGAAATCCCTTGCGGGCCTGATGTTACCGACCCCTGATGTACTTGATCTCTTCATCTTGCTGTCCAACCACTCCAACTCCCTCTTTTCACTGTGCACTGAATGGCTGAAAGTGCCCACCCAGAGTTTGGCTTTACCACCTACCTTTCATTAAATCAAATCGTAACGTCTGCCTTTTCTTCTGTGCAGTTTTGGTGTTACTGATCCTGTGTCTGGCAAGGCGAGGGAGGAAGGCCGTCTCCTCCCCGAACCTGGATCGGGAGCTGGCGAAGGAGACGATGGGGGGCACGGATCTGGAGGCCTTCGGGGAGAAGGACGTCACCCATTTCGACCTCAAGTTTCTCCAGGTCACTCCCGACGAATATGTGGTCAAAGGTCAGTCTAGATCATGTGGTCATCGTTAAGACCAAAGTTATATAAGTAAGAACTAACTGTCAAAACCTTTATACATCTATATGTACAAAGTATAAAGTATATATATATATATATATATATATATATATATATATATATATATATATATATATATATATATATATATATATATATATTATATATATATATATATATATATATATATATATATATATATATATATATATATATGCGTGTGTGTGTGTGTGTTTGTATGAGTGTGTGTAATAAAATATTTGTAAGACAAAACAAGATGCTTGTCTTCTGAGGTGTACCTGTGTCAAGCCAAGCTTATTATTTGTTACTTACCTCAGAGTGTGTGTTTATATATATATATATATATATATATATATATATATATATATATATATATATATATATATATATATATATATATATATATATATATATATATATACTGTAAATATGTATATATATATATATATATATATATATATATATATATATATATATATATATATATTTGTCTCACACTTCACCTCAAGGAAAATGAAAAACTGGACGAAAATCCTGACCAGTTTTGACTTTACATCTCAACCATTTCAGGTGACTGATGCCCATTGGTAGAAATTTACAATACTGTATACACGCTGGTGGGACAGTGCAAATGAACTTACACAGGCAGCTGAAAACCAAATATTCATGTTCGTGTGCGTGTGTGTATTTGTGTGTATGTGGGTATGATAATGATAATAATAATCATATGACAGGTGAATTCCCTCTTGACCAGATGAAGAAGACTCGAATCTCCCAGACGTGACTCAGGATGCTCGCCAGTGCCTGGCTGCACCTTCTGCCAGAAAGCCAGAAGGCCTCAGCATTGGAGATTTCATCAAGAACAACATCGAAAAGGTCAGTTTTAGAAATAAAAGAAGGGGCAGAGTAAAGATGTCAGTCTAGTAAATGTAACGATACGCAAACTAACTGAATTGTGGTGACATTTAATGATGGGAGGCTTTTATAAAACATCTGAGGATTTATTCTTAGATGTCCGCATAATACAAACGTCCATGGTTTTAGCAGACATGTCATTTACATTTATCTCTCTCTCTCTCTCTCTCTCTCTCTCTCTCTCTCTCTCTCTCTCTCTCTCTCTCTCTCTCTCTCTCTCTCTCACTGGTGAAATAGGCTAGTCTCTCTCTCTCTCTCTCTCTCTCTCTCTCTCTCTCTCTCTCTCTCTCTCTCTCTCTCTCTCTCTCTCTCTCTCACTGGTGAAGGAGGCTAACCGTTTTACATAGCATAACAGATTTGTTTACCTCTCCCCTCATCCCTCTCCACTTAATATAATGGACCTGATTTTTTTTATTTACTATTTATTAGACCAGTAGACCAACTCTCTCTCTCTCTCTCTCTCTCTCTCTCTCTCTCTCTCTCTCTCTCTCTCTCTCTCTCTCTCTCTGGTGAAGGAGGCTAACCAGTTCTATGGCACAACAAATTTCTGTACTTCTATCCCCATCCATCGCTACGTTAATATATTAAACCTGATTTTTTTGTCTACTATTTATTAGACCAACATACCAAGACTCTCTCTCTCTCTCTCTCTCTCTCTCTCTCTCTCTCTCTCTCTCTCTCTCTCTCTCTCTCTCTGTGTGTGTGTTTGGCTACCAGGTTCCATGGTACAACAAATTTATTTTTCTCCCTCTCTACATAAATAGCATAGATTATACAGTATATTAGACCAAGGCTCTCTCTCTCTCTCTCTCTCTCTCTCTCTCTCTCTCTCTCTCTCTCTCTCTCTCTCTCTCTCTCTCAAACTAACCAGTTTCCATAGAATAACAAATTTCTCTCAATCTCTCCACATCTCTCCCTACATTAGTATAATAAACTTGAATGAATTTATTTACGTCGATAAAACCCTGTGTTGTTGTTGTTGTTCTTGTTTCTCTTCCTGTGTTAGTTTCCTGTAAAATGAAACTATAGAGAAGGCTACTTGTCTGTCCGTCCGCGCTTTTTCTGTCCGCCCTCAGGTCTTAGGAACTACTGAGGCTAGAGGGCTGCAAATTGGTTTGTTGATCATGCACCCTCCAATCATCATACATACCAAATTGCAGGCCTGTAGCCTCATTAGTTAGTTTTATTTTATTTAAGGTCAAAGTTAGCCATAATCGTACTTCTGTCACCGCTACAGGTACCAACAACGCAGGCCACCATCGGCCCGTGGCTGAGTCTCATGGGCTGCGGCTGAGAGTTTCATGGGCCGTGGCTGAACGTTTCATAAGCATTATACGCTGTACAGAGAACTCAATTGCGCCGAAGAAACTTGGGCGCATTTTTTATTTGTTTTGTAACGGGTTTAGATGCGGTTTATTGTGGCTTGTTGTGGAGGATTTTTATCGTTCCAGGATATTTCTTAATATCATTCAGTCAATTTCAGATGTAAAAGCATAAAGTTATTATTATCATCATATTTGCGAATAGTTCTAAACGTACTTTCATTTTATTATGATCAGGTTTTGGTTTGAAGCGAAAGTCAAGTCCAAAATGTAGTAAGTTCTGTTATGTGCTTTCCTTTTCGTAGGTAGTTCAGTATAGGGTTTACCTGATTGAAGCGTCCTTTTTGTGGGTCCTTTTGGCTTTTTTCAAAACGTGCTGGGTCATTGAGGGTATGCGTCATTTTCTCCAAATAATCACTTCTATTCATAATGGTGACCTTTCCCTTTATTTAGTCTAGAAAAAACGAGTTCCTTGCTTTTCCTCAGATTCCTCAGTGTGTTCAGCCATTTTGATCAAACAGCGATATATTAATTTCTTTCTTCTTTTATTTTGGACTTGACTACTGCTTCAAACCAAAACCTGGTCACATTATTATTATCATTGTTATTTTAGGCGTTCTTTTTTTGTTGGGGGCGGGGTGGGGTTGGCTGTCGGAACGGTAAAGGGGAGTGGGGGTCTGCATCCTATAGTCTTTCAAACGCTCCAAGATCGGTAGGGCGTGGCCAGGAATAGAATCCTTTAAAATCCCACCCCCGAGGTTAACCCTTGTTTATGGCTTTGCGTGAGATCTGTCATTTACTGTACTTCGTTTTCCAAAGAAGCAAAGTTGAGTATATTTTGTTTGTTCCCACTGATTTAGCTTTCTGTTCTGTGCCTTTTGGAATTAATAATCATAGTTCTTATATTAATACCATAATGTGTTTAATGCATTAACACTCTTGAAATTTGTGGTGGTCGTTCGGCCATTTGAATATTTCCCAAATTTCATTGTAGCAGTTATTTATTGTTACGTGACTGTATGTTTTCAGTGCCTCTGCAGGTTAAATAAGCTGTCCATCACTTAGGAGAGGAAAACAATTTAACATTGTTTACAGGGCACCCTGGTTGTCTCTCTAAAATTGAGTATTTTGCTAAAAAATTCACAATCTCGTGAAAAACAGTTTTTGTAAATAAAATCCACAATTATACAGTAAACTATATTACTATGTAGAATACAAAAGAAAATATGTATTTTACATAGTAATATAGTTTACTGTATAATTGTGGATTTTTATTACACAAATTAAGTATTTTATTACGTTATGATCAATTTCCTTGGCCTGAAAGTGAAGATGTTGGCGGTGGGGAGATCTGTTTCCGCTCTGACTGTCCACGCAGTCCAGCGGCAGCGACAATGGCTGCTTGAGGGGACCACAGTTGTTTTTGATCAAGCTGGCTTCCTAATTTAAATGCCCTCGCTGACCACGGGCCAGTGAAACTGAGGTATGGCAGCGGCAGTCAAAAATGCTGCCATAACTTTGTTTTTTATGAAAATAGATTTGGTTTGTACTGAAAATACGTGGAGTCAAATATGTTTCGATATTAATTTCAAGTGAATAAATACCTTTTAAAGAAATTTCACCCCAGCAGGCTCTAACAAATCAGAACTTTTAATCAAAACAATAGACATTTGAAAAATGATGATGGTCGCCTACAAGTCAGAAGTGCAAAAATAAGGTATCTGTGGAATATATTGTTTTAAAAAAATTATTTCCTATGAAAAATGATGACTGGTACAAGTCAGAAGTGCCAAAATAAGATATCATTGGAATATATTGTTTAAAAAAATTATTTTCTATGAAAAATGATGACTGGTACAAGTCAGAAGTGCAAAAATTAGGTATCATTGGAATATATTGTGTAAAAAAATGATTTCCTATGAAAAATGATGACTGGTGCAAGTCAGAAGTGCAAAAATAAGGTATCATTGGAATATATTGTTAAACAAGATGATTTCCTATGAAAAATGATGACTGGCACAAGTCAGAAGTGCAAAAATAAGGTATAATTGGAATATATTGTTTAAAAAAAAATTATTTCCTATGAAAAATGATGACTGGTACAAGGCAGAAGTGCAAAAATAAGGTACCATTGGAATATATTGTTTAAAAAAAATTATTTCCTATGAAAAATGATGACTGACACAAGTCAGAGGTGCAAAAATAAGGTATCATTGGAATATATTGTTTAAAAAAAAATGATTTCCTATGAAAAATTATGACTGGCACAAATCAGAAGTGCAAAAATAAGGTATCATCAGAACATATTGTTTGAAAAATTTATTTCTTATGAAAAATGATGACTGGTACAAGCCAGAAGTGCAAAAATAAAGTATCATTGGAATATATTGTTTAAAAAAATTATTTCCAATGAAAATATGAATGATGCAAGACCGAAATGTAAAAATAAGATCTCGCTGGAATCTAGTATTTAACAAGATCTGTGCCCCTTTGATTGTCTAGGAGCCAAAGATTATTAAAAACAAGAAAACTTGAATTTTTCGCTGGAGAAAATGAGTGTAATGTGATTTCTGTAGCTTTTCTTTGTGAATCTATCTGGTTTTCAGCAGTGCAGTGGAGGACTGCTAGTTGTATGAGCGATTGAGATATGTGCATTGCACACTCTCGCTCTGACACACATACACACACATCTATGTGTATATCAGTGTTTATCTGTAAATACCAGTATCACTATGCTATGTTTATGTATGCTTTGAATGTTCTAAGAATATACGGATCCAGTGCATGAATGAATAAGGAATTCCCAGTCCCATACAGTAATTTTGGCATGATTTACCATTTTCATGCCTACGTGGTACACTGTAGGCTTTACTAAACTGTCTGCAGCATCCCTTCGGCCGCTAGCTGCATAAACTTATTAGCCTTTTATTTTACCTCCATTCCTGCTTATTTTCTTCAATCTTGCTAGCCAACTTCTCTGACTTTTACTTCTTAGCACAACAGTAAATTTCTCCCAGTTCAGCGTTTAGATTCATCTACCTGAATCCCTGGATCTATTTTTTTTTTTTTTTTTTTTTTTTTTTGCTGTCCAACAACTCAAACTCCCCTTCTTCACTGTGATTAGTGCCCCTCTTTACTGTGATAAGTGCTGAATGACCCAAATTTCCCCAGTGCTTTGCCTTGGAGCCTATATTTATATATATAAGTCAACCGTTTTCATTTCCCAGGTGGATCAAGGCCATGAAGACAACCTGGATGACGTCCGTCACTATGACCTTTCGGGAGATGAGATGTCAGTTGCAGCATCTCTGTCTTCTCTCGCCTCAGGTAAGGTCAACAAAGAGACCCAGCTGTTCGTGTCTGGGTGTTTAGGGCGTCATGGCTGTTGGCAATATGCTACTGTGTATGATATAATGATTTTGGAAGCCCTTCTTTCTCTTTAAGGCTCAAGTTTATTCTAGATTTGTTTTCAATGTATTTTTCCCCCTGTATTATTTTACTCATTTATAGTTAAGAGTTGCAGGTGACTTTCGATCTTCATATTTGCCGCGTACAATTCCAGAAGAGTAAAATCACTCTTTTCATGCCAAAATACCATTACTGTTCCTTCCACTGAAAGGAGCTGAAATCTCTACACTTCTCATTCATTTGGACATATTTGTAAACACATTGCTCTCACTCATATTGGTTGATGATTGACATTAGTTGCCTGAACTTTGAATGGAAGAATCCATTGAGGGAATGAGGAGGAAAATTAAGAGTTTGAAGACTGGAAAAAGCATGAGGGTTGAAGGGATTGCAGAACAGTGATGATTGAGCAGTGAAGCGACTGACCAGGATTTGTAAAGTATGCCTGATGAAGTACTTAGCAAAGAAATGCATGAGAGAAGTAATTGTTCCACTGCATAAAGGCTTTGGTAGGAATTTAAATTGCAAGTATAAGAAAGATGACCGAAAGATTAATAGAGGACGAACATTTGTGTTTAGAGAAGATTGCTGGGATGTGGATCAAGCTTTTTTTTATGAAAGAGTTGTATAAGAATTTTGAATGTAAAAGAAAAAACTATTGATTATCCACTGGACAGACTCGATGAAGAGGAAATGTGGAGGGTGACAGGAATGTTGAGAGCAACTGAAACATTTTGTGTTTTGTGGTGGAAGTGATGTGTGATATATACATATGAAAGAGTGACTGGTTTGGTGTAAAAGTGACTCAGATCTATGTTGTCAGAATAATGAAATGTAAGCATCCTTATAGATATGAAAGTGAGACGGTATGTTGGAGACGTGTTTTTCCCATTAAAAACTTCTCCATTTTCCATTTCTGTTCACCAATTCCTGGTGTGATCTTTGAAAATGGCTGACCTTTTGCTCACAGTTCATTATATCTTATTGTTGGTGTTGTTCATGACGAAATGGCTTTTTCCTTAAACAAGTGTAAAGTCTGATAGCATATAACACTTTTCATGGGCAAGAGTATTTCCAGATAGTAAATAAATAATATTTTTTAACCATTTTTCTCGGTTTAGGCTTCCATTCCACCACTGGATCGTTTAAGAGTGAATTCGCCTTTGATTATAAGAACGACTGGAGCCAGCGCTTCGAAAAGATTCCCCAGTTCCATGGAAGAGGAGCAGACCAAGGAGTAGACAGTGAGCATGAATTCCCAAATGTGCCAGAGGGGAAGAAGATGGCCCCCTTGATAGGAACTGCCACCATCAACAGGAGGAAGTGTTATACTACAAATAACACAGCACACTGCTTTACTCTACCTGTTTCCTTGAAGAAGAAGAATGCCAGAGATCCTCCTTCAGCAGCTCTTGTGTCTCAGCCTACGAAAAAGAGTGACAATCGACTGACAAATAGGAACTTCCAGGATTCAGGAGTGCCAGTCTTGGAGGATCCATCTAAAATTATTGCCAAAAGTGGCATTTCTGAAGGTAATGGGAAAATCCAGCCACCATCGCAGGATGGACATAACTCTACCTCTGTATCTACTAACTCCAAAAAAAGTGTGGAAACGTGGTGTTGATTCAGCTGACTTGCCGTTAAGAAATGTCCATTATTATTTTCAGCATTCAAAAACTGACAAAGGAATTAATAGTAGTCCTGACTACAGTGGAATGTGCAGTATTAAACGTCAGACAATGACTCTCAATCTGTGTATAAAGTGTTTTCACTAATCTCCCTCGTAAAGCTCAACTCTGCGTGTTTATACTTTACAAGAAAACAAAGGGAATTTCTTTGCCCATTCGGTGGGTGATTTCTTACCAGGCATAAGTAAATCCAATTAAGATGAACCCTCCTTACCTTTGGGTAACCTGAGATTTTCCCTTTACTGGACTTCTCATTCTACAAAAGTGCGCCACATAAACAGTGTGAGTTATCTGGATGGTTGTTTCTCCTCTTGTATGTAATACGAGTTTCAGTGTAGACCTGTGGCTTTAAATACTGTTTGTTTTGGTCACATTTAAAGAATTAAACCAATGTTTCTGCACTTGAATAGCAAGTGGCCTACAGCAGTTACAGTGAAGTATTTTAAGTATATTTACTAAAAGATTTATTGTGAAATTCAATATGCCATAGAACATTTCGTTGATCACTCATTGACATTTGGACTACTATATTTATATTGGCCCGTGACGTTGTCGTTTAATACATAAATGATAACCAAAACAGGTGCATAGGCATAATTAATATGTCTTTTACAGCAGTTGTGATGAGTTTAAAGTGTGCTGAGATAACATATAAATAACTAAAGTGGTTCAGTGTAATCGTTTATAATCGCAGCTGCGTTGAAATATTAAAATCTTGCTCACGTTTTTATGGTTGATGTGCATTACTGATGTCCTATTGTTTCAGAGTAGCAATGATAATCTACTGTACTGCAGTAGCAGAAAAAAAATAAGATATGGTTCATGAATATTCTTTGCAGCCTGAACAGCAGATTATTCAGTATGTGAATCCTGGTATTTCAGAGAACCTGTCAGATGCTACTGCCATAGGCTGTTAAGAACATTAATGTTTTGATTATTGTGAAGTAATTCACGCATGTAATGTTTGGAAAACTTTCTTCATGTGTGACGAAACTAAATCAGTGTTTATATTAGCTTTGATTGCACCATGGTTTAATGAAAGTGCCTGTTGCAGCCATACACTATTAGAGTAATTGGAACTGTATCAGAGTGGGATGAATTAAAGTTATTTTTTGCATATATTTCATGACAGCCAGATAAAAATCGTCCTGAGATTCATGAAGTGATTCTTGCCTTTATCCCTATGGAACTTCAACAAAGTTTCAGCTTTGAATTATTGTACACTGGCTTTGGCATGAAGAAATTATGCTCAAATTACAGTCTTATGTCGTCTCCTATTTGCTTTTTTTTCAGGCTGAACTACAGTCTATCGCCAAGTAGCATACTAAATAATTTAGTATTTTACTTATTTTTATAGTCACTTTCATATATTGTTAAACTGAGATTCAGGGATTTTGAAAAATTATTTTTTATGGTAGCTTGGTCTTTGTAAATATATTCATGAATGTTCATGCTGTGACTGATACTATTGCTTGTTCATGACAGCTGGAGACTATCAATTGGTGTGCTCACTTGGTATTGATAAGTGAATTTTGTACTGCTTTGGTGTCCTTTATGATACCTGTATGAGAAATGTGACCTTTTCAGAAGTTTAGCTCAGGATCTGAAACCACAGAAGTCAAGTTCAGGATTTGAAACTAGAGGGTGAGTACCGTCTAACCAATCAGACTTGGATTCTGTGTATAAATATGGATATATGTGACTCCACAGAACACACTTTACCAGGTCATTTAATAATGTGTATGGGATACTGTGCTTTCAGCGAATGAGGAATAAACGTTTCTAGACTAGGCTATAAATTGTGACCTTTATACAACTTCATGAATACATATTTGGTTATATTCTTGTGGCACCGAGACATTTGAAGTTTTGCCAGTGGATTGTGGAAGCCACGTGTGCATTAGTACTTGTGTAGGGTATCGCCTTTTAACTGCTTACCAGTATGGAATTGTTTACATGACTCTGTAAGTGTTTAATTGACTTGTCTGTAAATAAATTGTTCTAGTTGCGTAATTCCTTAAGGACATAACTTTCTTAAACAGTTGCTCATCAGAAAAACTGAATCTATCAAATGTTGATGGGAAAAATTTGCATTAGTACCAAAGCCCAGGAGAAACAATTTTTAAATATGACACCTCCTTTTTGAATAACCTTTTGGTAAGTGCCAATTTGTATCGTGCTGTTGTTGATGCTCTTCGAAGGGACCAAAATAAAATGTCATTTTTGTTCTGCATCCTTTCAAAGAAAGAAATTTCATGGTCTACCCCATACGAAACTGCGGAAAGATCAGGCTGAAGTTGTATGAAGCATCAAAGAATGAGTGGACTTTAGAAATGATGCTCCACTTATATTGTCATTCCATTCCAGGGTTCCCACGTCACCTATAATAGCAGGAACTAGGCTGCTGATGGCTTCTAACAGAACTTTATTCCCATTTTTAGATGTAAGGAAGAAAATAATCAACGAAGTTCTTGAGTATTTTCGTTTGTAGTCGTTCTGTATGGCCCCGTTCCTTCCCTAGAAACCTTTCGACCGAATTTTTCAGTATTATTCATTTTTATTACACTACTCAAACACCCTCATTCTTATAAGAGTGTGTTGGGGGATACCCTCCTCTTCACTGATAATTGTCCCGAAAATTAGCGGAGAGATCTTTACTGTTGCTCAAATTGTACCTCAGTTGAATGTAAGATTTGCTTACCAAAACAATCGTTTGGGGCAAATCTCTGGGTGTGACACAAAAAGTGGTTAGGAATCGTTCTGATTATTATGAGTACTGTTTGTGATATGTATTACATTTTACTAGTCATTTTCACTTTAGGAACTCTATCTGAATTACATAAAAAGTTAGTGATTTTTTTGGCGTAAGGTATAATTATAATGTAATCGAAGGGTTTGGTAACTGGTAATCATATTGAAATTAAATGAAAGTATTTTGGCAAAGAGCATTTACTGTGGAGATAATGTAGCAGATTATAATATGTCTTGACCTTGCTGATGTACGGGAAAGAGAACGTCGAGAAGATAAAAAAAAAATCGTATAAAGCAGGTTTTCTACGTTTTTAAAATTTTAATAATTACTTTTACATAAATGTAATTAATTACTGAGGAATCATATATAAAGTTTAGGAAATGTTCTTGAAGGTATTTTGTAATTCAAGGCTGAAGAATACTAGTCATTTATCACAACTGGAACTGACCTTGCTTCGTTTCGGTCAGTTGTGAGCGGAAATTACGAATTTCATTCATAATTTAAATCAGTCACCGAAATATGAATATACTTATAACTGAAAATTACGGATGATCTGTGATGCAATTAGTGAACCTAAGATGGTTTGTGCCAGACAAATGAACTAACAGAGGCGAAATTGTTAGTCAATATACTTACGTGTTCATGAATGCCCAGTTTCTGTTTCATTGTGGAGAGTTTGAGTCTTTTTGTATAAATTATTTGAAATAAAAATTGCTTTCATAATGAGTCAGTTATTTACCTTCAGTGTAGTCATGAATCATTTTCCAGCTTGCCATTATACTTACAAACATCTACTTTTTTTAGGAATGGAATGGAATATGAAACTTAAACCAAATGCCAAGCTCTGGGACCTATGATGAAGTCATTCAACGTTGAAAGGGAAACTGAGAACAAAAAGGTTTAAAAGGTGGAACAGGAGAAAAGCCTCGCAGTTGCACTACGAAACAATTGTTATAAAAGGGTGAAGAGTAAGATGGAAAAAAGAGAATATGAACGAAGGGAGGGTAAAAGGAATGAAAGGGGTTGCAGCTAGGGGCCGAAGGGACGCTTCAAAGAGCTTTCGTAGGTCAGTGAGTTGACAGCTCTTTCGTCACAGCTCTCAGGGCAACTGGAGATTGATATTCGTAAGATAATTTCCATCTTGAGTTTGACAAGCTGCTGAGGTGGAAACTAGGAAGTCTTTGTTACAAAATGCATTATTATTTTGTCAATTTTCATATTTTGCCAAAGCTACCATGGAGTTCAGTGTTTAGTGTGATACTGATACTCGTGCTGGTAAGATGTTTCTTCAAAGCAGGATTCACCGAAAAAGTCCCAACTACCAAAAGGGGAATATCTGGTACATACTACCATAAGACGTCCAAATCATATATACAGTTATATATATATATATATATATATATATATATATATATATATATATATATATATATATATATATATATATATATATATGTGTGTATGTATGTATATGTATGTATGCATGTATATGTATATATATATATATATATATATATATATATATATATATATATATATATATATATATATATATATATATATATATATATGTATGTATAATGTATATGTATTGTATATGTATAATATATACAGTATATATATATACATATATACGAGTATATTTATTATATATATATATATATATATATATATATATATATATATATATACATATATATGTATATACATATATATTTCGGTAATTCCAACAAAAGTGAACTAGCTCAGTAATTCCTCAAACATTCGAGGAAAATGTGTCATAAAAATTACGATATGTATCGCCTGCATTACGATCGGAAATGGCTTTCGATGCAAAGCGTTTTCCGCCTAACGCGAGACCGTAAAACGTTTCTGTAGACACATTATGAGAATTTCTGTCATCGAGAATCATGATATGGGCCTGGGGTCGGGGGCGTTATTGAACGGCCGTCAATTTACGCTTCAAGTTTCCGGAGTGCCGATATAAAGGATGCAAGTTCAGAGGCTATTATTTTACACCGAGTGACGGGCCAGCCAATCAGCGCTCTTGTTAATGTCACGTGAGCGCCAATCACCGTTCTGATTATATGAGCCTTTTCCCGTAACAAATATGGGTAACTGTGTTGTTACTGAGGAAGACAATATCATAAATTCATAATACGTAACGTTGAGGTAGAGAGAAAAGCTGTGACATTAAAGAGAAGAAGGTTAAGGGAAAGGTAGTAGTGTGAAAAGAAGAGAAAATCTCATACCTATGACGATTATAGTGACCGTGACGTAATAGGCCACGAGTGGATGCATCCTGATTACAGTGCTAGTGATCCAGAATGTGATGATCAACCCCTTAGGCCACTAACAGCCCCACAAGTGTGGGAAAATTTGCTACCCCCCTTCAGTTTTGAACCTAGTGCTAGTGCCGACAGTGGTTTTCAGCCTGTTAGACATTCTACAGATGAAGCTGAACACCCTGTACAGCACGCAAAAGGAAGAAATGGGGTTTAGGAGACCAGAATAGTTGACCTGTCCTGTTATTCTTTATTAAGCCCCAGAAGTGGTAGCAGATGTGCTACCCTCATCCGTTTTGAAGCTAGCGTTAGTGTCAGCAGAGGTTCCCAACCTATTAAAGACACTGTTTATGAAGCTGAACACCCTGTACAGAACGCAAAAGGAAGAAAGAGAGTTAGTAGAACAGAACAGGGGCTTGTCCCGCCGAAGCTTTGTGAAGAAGCCGATACCAAGAACTCTGTTCCGCCAAGAAAGTAGGTCCCCTTGCAACTGCAAGAAGGAGTTTTTCCATAGTATGGGATGAGACTATTAATGCGATCGTCAAGGCTTCTTGGTCGTCAGATGACAGCAACATGCAGACGACATACCTCCCAAAAAGATATTGGCAGAGAACCCATCGAGATGAAGCTATTCCAGGACTATGAAAGCAAAAGATGTGGACATGAGCTGCTCACTTACCGCCAAGGGCGAGGAACCAACACTGTAGTACTGCCTTAAAAAAATTTTTCCCTGTACACACTTGGAAACATTGTTTGGAAACAATGATTGGAAACGGTTTCCAAACAGCTTGGACACGGTTTCCAAACAGTTTGGAAACTGTTTCCAAACTGTATGCAAACAATGTTTCCAAACTGCTTACAAACTGTTTCCAAACTGTTTGCAAACCATTTCCAAACACCATTTCACGAATTACTGTTTCCCATCCAGAATGGGAAACACTGCGTGTGTGTGCGGCCGAGGCGCGATGAATTAGTCTACTCGAGACTTGCAGTGATAACACCATGTGGTCTGCCGAGAAATCTCTAGAACTAATTGAATTGTTGCATTCATCCCCAACATTGTGGGATGTAACAAATGTGGATTACAAAAATAGAATTAAAAAGATGGATGCCTTGACGGGGATAGCTGATAAACTTTCTATAAGTGTAAGTGATACAGAAAAGAATATAAAAGCCATCAAAGTACAATTCAGGAGGGAACATCTGAAACTGACTTCACTGAAAAGAAGTGGAAGTTCTCCAAAGAAGTGCTCATGGTTTGGTTACGAGCCCCTCCTGTTTTTGCTGCAGGGCCAAGAATCCAGAGGAAGCCGGTCAACAGACTCACCAGAGAGAGAGAGGTAAGGTGATGTTACAATTAGCGTAACTTAATAACTGCTATTAGTATTATTACCGTAACATAATAACTGTTAATAAAGCAGCTAAAAAATAGATCTCATTTATGTAGAGATAGGTAAGCTGATTCCATAACATAATATCTGTTATTAGTATTATTATCCTAACATAATACCTGTTGCAAAAGTAGGTAAAAAATAGGTGTCATTTATGTATACAATTTAATCTTATCAATGCTCAGCAGACATCTACATGTACATTTACAGGCAGCCTGTCCCTACGCATAATTACCCTGCCAAGGAACACTTCCTTCCGGTGAGAGAAAGTAATCTCGAAACTCCTTCCTTATGTCCTGTGCATCCACAGTACTCCTTCGTGGTATATTTTGCAAATCAATGAACCCTTCACCTTCATTCATTGCTGCTCTCCATGATCCTGCAGTTATACTGGCATTATCCACATTTTCCGAATCAAACGTACCTGGTGGTGAATAAACATTTCTTGACTCCACATTCCTGCGTAGAAAATTATGCAAATATATGCATGTCAGAGTAACACTCTCTACCTTGTCTGGGTGTAATGCAATAGGTTTTAGAAACACTCTGAACTTAGATGCTAAAATTCCAAACGCATTTTCTATTATCCTCCGAGCCCTACACAACCTGTAATTAAAGATCCTCTCAGGGGAAGACCTATCTAGACTTCCTGGAAATGGTTTCAGTAAGTAACGTGATAAAGCAAAGGCGTCATCTCCAACAAACATGTATGGCACAGGAATGCGTCCCTCTGCGAGTGACTGGTCAGGTGGTAGCCTGAGCCGCTTCTGCTCTACTTTCTCATACAAACTTGTATATTTAAACACACCTCCATCCGAAATTCTGCCTTGACATCCTACATCTGCATATATAAACTGGTAATCTGCATTTACGCACGCCATGAGTACAATACTGTGTGTCCCTTTGTAGTTAAAGAAAAGGCTTCCACAATTCTTTGGAGCTTGTATTTGAACGTGCTTCCCATCCAGTGCAGCAATACAGTGTGGAAAGTTCCATCTGTGGGAGAACCCATTTGCTGCTGCAATCCATTCTTCTTCCGTAGCAGGCATCTGAGGAGAAATATGCGTAGTCAGTGAAATAACACACATGCACACATAATATGATACCCTTGCAATTGATATACTGCGATGAGGAGAAGAATGATCATCGGTAGACTAATGATTTATCTCTCTCTCTCTCTCTCTCTCTCTCTCTCTCTCTCTCTCTCTCTCTCTCTCTCTCTCTCTCCAGAGATGATACAATACCCAATGGGATGGAATGTGAAGCGAAAGAGCCTCTAATATTATTATTGAAAATAATGAGTATATTAACACCAGCAAGTCACAATACAAACAACAGCAATAATAATGATAGATAGAAATAATGAAAATGAGAATAGTAATAATTCTAACAATAATGTATAATAATTATGACAATAATGATGATATTAAAAACAATATAATAGTAGGAACTCTGACAACAAATAATAACAACAAAAACAATAACAACAAAAACAACAGCAACAATAACAACAACGATATTTATAAGTGTTTCTCTTCTCTTTCAGGTTGCTGAAGTTGAATCTGAGCAACAAACTGATGCTGTAATTGAGAGTTCACATGAAGCTGAAACACCTCAGAGCGCTTCCCCGCCCCGTCGTTCGTCAGCTAAAAGGCCTGCTGACGAAGTGAAAGAAGCATTTCACTTGATGAAGTCTCTAGCACAACATGTCACTACACGGGATGAATATCATGTGTTCGGTGAAAATGTTGCCCATAAACTGAGAGGATGCGGAAGAAGTAAGCGCGAGGTATCAGTAGCACAGCATAAGTTTAATGAAATAATTTTCAACTTGGAAATGGGGTACTTTGGGGAGGGTGCGGCTCAGTTCACCCCACAAACTTCATATACAGGACAAAGGTATTCAGGGTTTCCTGTGCCAACATCGCAAGGCATCCCACAGTACTTTACCGCCCCAAGTGGTGCCTCTACTCCAAGTTGCTCTCCTTCCCCAAACTCATGTAGTAATTATTGTGATTAAAATATGATTCCTACATAAATATGTTTTTCTAGTAAACACACCTTTCATATTGTTCTTAAATGCCATAAGGTAAAAGAGAGAGAGAGAGAGAGAGAGAGAGAGAGAGAGAGAGAGAGAGAGAGAGAGAGAGAGAGAGAGTAAAACAGTGAATACTTCTGGTTTTCTACCTTAACATACCCTTTCAGTGCTGAGATCAAAGCTTCACAGACCTCAGGAACCACAGCTGAGATGGTCTGCTTCGATATCCTGAAGGTGTACATGAGGCTTGTAAAGGAATCTCCACTTGCAAGATACCTCAGTGTAATAGCCAGTCTCATGTCGGGTGTAATAGCCTTTCTGTATTTTGTATCCTTTCGAGATATACCGGGAGGCCACCATCCGTAAAATTAGTTCAAAGTCACTTGAGCACATCCGAACAAAATTGGTGAAACCTCCACCATCTAATTTCAGTTCCGCCAAAAGCAAATCACCATAGGGTCCTTTTTCTAAAAATTTCCTCACCCATATCTTTCTCTTTTTCTTGACCCCCCTTGGCAAGTAAAATGCAGACGCTGCTGCAGCAACCTCTATACTCATCACAGGCATGACGACAACTGAGGTGTGGACAGGAAACATTGTTTGGAAGCAGTTTACAAATAATTTGCTAACTGTTTCCAAACAGTTTGGAAACTGTTTCCAAACTGTTTGGAATCAAGTTTTCGGAAACAGTTTCCAAACTGTTTGGAAACCGTTTCCAAACATTGTTTCCAAACAATGTTTCCAAGTGTGTACAGGGCTTCAACAAAGTCTTTATTTATTTAAACAACGGTTATGGGGACCCATGTTCCTGGGGAAAGGTTGTCCGAGGGAGGAACAGAATGAAAGGACTTGAGGGTAACGAACCACAAGTTCCCTGGGAAAAGATATCTGGGAGAGGAACAGAATTATAGTACCTGAGGTTAACGAACCACAACACCAGTAAAATAACAGGTCGTCCATGAACACACAAACTTCTTCTCCAAGTTAGTTCCAGACACCACACCCCGTAAACACACGCGAACCGGCAGTGTATGAAGTCTCATTTCAGTATTAGGGCACTGTGAGAAACTCCTTGTTTATGGCCGCTTGACTACTGTGTATGGGTTAACGCAACTCGCTACTCTGCAGACTAACAAACAGCAGAACAAGACAAGAACTCTAAGGTTTCGGCGAGTAAAGCAGTCATTTGTCATTGACCATTTTTTCTCATTCCAATGGATTCATCAATCCAATATTTTTTTGCCGTTAATCTCCATTATCCTTATCATCAGTCATCATTCACGCTTCGTTAGTATTGCTGTTAACACACTTACATGTTCATACTTCAAATTTATTGATGTTTATAAACGAGGGGCGGACAATGTTAATTTTTCTTTCTTCCAATACCATCGTTACCTACATCACTAATAATTTTTGTCAGAGTTATTAGGATTATCATTAATATACTTGATGATATGTTTATTAATTTTCTTTGTCTTCTTATAAATATGTGGGACAAATGTTTTTGAAATTTAGGAAATTTTCCAGTAAAAAAATTGCGCCCGGATTTGGAGCGAATTTTCGTGCATCATATATATTATATATATATTATATATATATATATATATATATATATATATATATTATATTTATATATATATATATATATATATATATACTGTATATATATCGAGGGCTGACAACCAAAAGTGGTTATGTCCATTTTGTGCAAATTGAGTTAAAGTCCACCAAAATGATTCTTTCCCCATGGGCTATATCTACCAGAAGTGTTGATGTCCAAATCTTATTAGAAGTGGCCGTTTAGCAAAGTCATTAACTGCTTAAGTCCATTACTGCATAGTTTATTCCTAAGCACAACTGGGTATGTCCACTTATCCAGTTCTGGTTGGGGAAGGGTTACTATTGCTTCCAGCCACAACGGGCTATGTCCCTTTTAGCAGTTTTTGTTTGACTGTAATAACTTTGCAGTTATTTTTGAAATGCAATGCTAATTTCGTGTAAAATTTAGCAGTACTTGTTTATTCATAAATGAGAATAGATGAAACTGAGAACAGAGGCTCTAATTAGCTAGTTACTATGAGGGAGTAGTTATCTCTCTCATCTAGCTAATTGGATACAAGTCAACTCTAAGTAGTTTGGTGGTAGGTTTCATTCTTACCTTTCCTTTATTTAATAATAATTAACTGTCTGCTGTACAGTACATCGGTGAAGATGGCAAAATTCCTTAGTGACGCTGAAATATTAGAAGAATTAGATTTAATGGACAGCGATCTTGACGACAGCAGCCTTGATCTCGACTACAATAGTACTGGCGAGATACTGCAGATTCAACATCAGAGAACTCTGAAACCCTGTGCAATTAGAAGAAAGAAGGCAGATCAGCAAGCAAGCCAGCTTGCACATGAAACATAAATTCACCAACTGGAAAAAGTGCAAGAAAAAGAAAATGTAAAAAGCAGCTGGAAAAAGAATGTCAGAAAAGAAGGTGTTCATTTGGAAAGAAATATGTGGACACAAGGGAAGACAAAGGCCAGAAAGAGTACCCAAACCGGTAGACTGCTCTAAGTGTAGGTATAAATGCAAGGAAAATTTTTCAGAAGAAGAGCGAGTTATTATCTGCAGTGAATACTGGCGACTTTGACTATAATCGCCAAAAGGATTTTTTACTGTCAAGAGTGCAGATCACTCAAATTCAAAGAGTAAGAGCAAGAGGAGACCGTAAAAAGAAAATGAGAGGAGCTAGTTATGAGTATTCCTTTAAAATCAAAGGTATTACGAAGAGCGGGTTTGTAAGAAGTTCTTCTTAAAAACCCTGGATATTGGACATGACCCCTCGACACTGCCTTGAGACATAAATCTGACAATGGAACATTTTCTGGCGAGGACAGGCGTGGTAAACATCCTCCTTCAAACACGGCAAAAGACTGAAGATATCGATGCTGTACGGAAACATATTGAAAGCTTCCCAACTATTGAGTCTCACTATACCCTTAAAGACACTCGTCGTAGATACCTTGATCAATGTTTATCTATTAGCAAAATTTACAGACTTTATAAAGAACAATGTGAAACATCCCATCCAGCAAAAACACCAGTACATGAAAAAACCTATCGTAGAACCTTTGGGCAATGAGTATTAACCTTTCTTTTTTTTCATCCAAAAAAAAGATCAGTGTGCCAAGTGTACTAAAAAATAAGCAGCTCAAGAGGAGAAGGAAAAGAAAAATTTCAGGAAGAATTTGATGAGCATCTTAGGCGAAAAGAGAAGCACAGAAGGCCAAAGCCGCAGATAAGGAGAGGGCAACCAATGAAAATGCATTTGTGTCTGCTACATTTGATATGCAAAGTGTCCTTCAAATTCCATACAGTTCGGTTTCACTTCATGTATTATAGTAGGAAATTATGTGCTTATAATCTTTGTGTGTATAATGCAACAAAACCGAATGATGCATTTTGTTATTGCTGGTCTGAGGTGGATGGTGGTAGGAGTAGCAACGAGATCGAAACTTGCTTGTATGATTGGCTCTGCAGTTGCCTCCAAATGTGACTGAGGTATCCCTATTTTCTGATAGATGCAGTGGCCAAAACAGGAATCAGAACATTGCAGCTATGTTCTCTCTATGCTGTACAGAACACTAAACTCAA
>JANJGK010000006.1:54268349-54270849 GCA_039081455.1 Macrobrachium rosenbergii
AACTTATTTTTCATCTAACGTACCCGAATATATTGAAGCATCTACAGCACAAGATAACCTTTTCTATATATACAGAAAACCCAGTTTTACACACACACATTTTATATATATATATATATATATATATATATATATAAATATATATATATATATATATATATATATATATATATTAATTCCCCTTATTTATCGACGAAGTTTTTGTAAAATAGTTTTGCATTCAAAGATCGTAATTTTGATCAACAAATTTGGAGTTAGTTTTAAGAAACTCTTAAAATTACGCTTGAATTTCTCTCTTCTCTGGCTGAATCTCTAACGCTTGTGATTTTTCTTTTGAACAAAATTAATGTAAACGCCGTCGAGCTCTGGTTTACAGAATGGACCAGATATCTAACTTGGGAATTAGTTAAGAGGCGGGAAACTCATTGTCCAAGTTTGTTATAGTTAACTCTCTAAGGGACGTTGCTCAGTGCCTGAAATTGTTCTCTCTCTCTCTCTCTCTCTCTCTCTCTCTCTCTCTCTCTCTCTCTCTCTCTCTCTCTCTCTCATCTAGGTAATATCCTTTACATCGCATAAGTCGCAGAAAACTCTCTGGTTCATTTCTCCTAACATCCGATATTTTGTTCAAAGCATCCCATTTCTTAATACTTTATATTCATCTATCTATCTATCTACACACACACACACACACACACACACACACACACACACACACACACACACACACACATATATATATATATATATATATATATATATATATATATATATATATATATATGTACACTCACTCAAAAATATTCTGCAACATGTTCCAGAAGTTTTCGTTCACCTAACAGTAATTTGTTCTTTTGATATTTACAAGGAAATGCAATTTCTTATTCGATTTTGGTTATTAATCATACGGTTAACAATATAAAAAAAGAGTGGTGAGTGAAAAATTCATATTACGAAAAATAACGAAACATTTTGAAAAATTTCACTTCAGATGATTGGGCAAAAGAGTCAAAGAAGAAACTATATTTCGAATCCAGATAAAAGCTTATTGACTAATAAAATAATATTGAATAACCATCAATGAAATTATATACACACAAAAAAAGAAAGAATTCAACCATTATCGTTGTCAAAAACAAAAAAGAAAAAATTTCATAACGTCGTATGTTATCGTGTGACTCCACATTCGGGCAGGAAAAGTTTAAACTGTCTCGTCACTAAGCCGGACCACAATCATAGCTTGCATAAGACTAATGTTTTCTATCGTAGATATTGCTCGGCAGCTTAGCGTAAATAAACAACCATGTATAGAGGGATACAACAACAGAGAGAACGAGGAAACATGATAAATTCATTGTAAAAACTGGAGGACACCTCATTGTTGCACTACTGTTAAGTATCATCATCGGATGATCACTGAAGGTGCTCCGCTTAACTCCCCCCTGACTACCGATGTTGCTATAAAGAGAGAACATTACGCTCTCCTTCAAATTGCTGCTCAAACCATCCGTAACAGGTTACATGAGACCAAGATATTATTTCATCATACTCCTGCCAAGAAACACTTCACATCAGCGAAACACAAAGAATAGAGGCTAGGGTTTGCGTTATAATATAATCCAGTGGCCGATGATTTCTGTACGAGTCATCTTTTGCGATGAGGAGGAGACATTCTCCACTGATGAGCATGGTAGTCTTCTTCACTGCTGGCATTTAGCGTTAACTAAATTAATGTTGAACTACTAGCTAATTTGAATTCTTTAGAAACTTAGATAATAAGAAATACAAAAATAGGCGTTATATATTCAGTTAACTTCATAAGAGGCATCAAAATGATAGGCCTAAGTAGCAATGAAAGTAATGAGAAATTACACATGATAACGGCATTATATATATATATATATATATATATATATATATATATATATATATATATATATATATATATATATATATGTGTGTGTGTGTGTGTGTGTGTGTATGTATGTATGTATGTATGTATGTATGTGTGTGTATGTGCGATTATATTTTATGTATTACAAAAATAGACGTGAAATCTTTTAGTCTAGTTCAGAATATTTTATATTAAGTTTCACTAGTTCATAATATACATAGGATTAGTCATTCAAAAATTTAATTAATAATAATGTGAAGCAAATCTTTACGAAAGTCGTATTTGTTGATGTTAATAAGACTAACAGTTCAACTTGTAACAGTCGTAGGCCTATGTCTACAAAGTTCACACATATGAAGGAGATAAAACAACGATAGTGATGGCAGTTCGAGATGAAAATATTGAAACATAAGAACAGCGATGGCCTCTGAAGTATTATAGTAACATCCTTTAATTAAGTAAAATATGACAACAGTAAGCAGTATCAGAAAAAGCCCTGCTTAAGGGAAACTGCAGGTAATTTCTCGGACCCACCACTAGTGTTCAGTTGTTTCACGCGCTTACAACTGAGTTGCCAAATAGCACCAGATGTCGCTATTATAGGCTGTT
>JANJGK010000006.1:54275849-54308601 GCA_039081455.1 Macrobrachium rosenbergii
ACATATTAAATTTTAACAAAGTCTCCTCAGACTTATTGATCCACTGTCTTATTCAGACAGATCCATTCTCCTGCAGTCTGAACGATTGAGTGTTTCGGATTCCTGCAATTGAGTCTTTTTCAGACAACCTGAGTCTTTTCAGACATATCATATACCCATTATTTCAAGATGGCTAATACCAGAGCCCAACAAAACGAGGACTTCAAATTCTACATGTCTGCTGGGAAGGACATGGGACTATCGGGGCAAGATCTGAGAGAATGGGTTCAAGAGCGAGTGAACGATGCCAGGGCGGAGAGAGAGAGAGAAAGAATTGCCCAAGAGAAACGAGAGGAGAAAGAACAGGCGGAGAAAGAGAAAGAACGTGAAGAGAGAGAGAGAGAAAGAATTGCCCAAGAGGCGGAGAGAGAGAGAGAAAGAATTGCCCAAGAGAAACGAGAGGAGAAAGAACAGGCGGAGAGAGAGAGAGAGAGAGAGAACGGCAGGAGAGAGAGAGAGAGCGCGCCCATGAGGTCCAGATGCTAGAACGACAGCACGCCACCCCCCTGCCCCCTGCAGCGGGAATGAGTGCCCTCAGCCAAGCTCACTCATTCATGCCAAAATGGACAGAGTCCGAACCCGAAGTATGGCTTGAAAGGGCCGAACGAGTCCTGGAGTGCTGCGATCTCTCCCCTGCGAAACTCTCCCTTGTTCTCACTAAATTCCTGGGTGGAAAGGCCCTCGTTGCCTACCACGCCCTTTCAGCAGAAGATAGGGGAAACTGGGAAGCCGTACGCCAAGCAGTTATGAAGGCGTATGAGATTACCCCCGAGCGATGGAGGAGACGTTGGAGAGAGCAGCCCAGAGAAGCAGGCCAGACTTGGTCCGATTGGGCGTACCATTCGGAGCGGGCATTAACAAAATGGCTCGATTCCGAAGGAGCCACAAGCACCGCCGAGGTACTCGAGCGGTTTAAATTCGAGCATTTCCTGCGCTACGCCCCTCCTGCCATCGCCACTCATATAGTGGAAAAAGCCACAGCAACACTCATCGAGTGTTGCCAAATAGCAGACATGTGGGAAACTCACCACCCTCAAGAAGGATCCATGGGGCGGAAGATAAATCCCCCGTCCCTCCTCGGAGGATCAAATTCCCACAAAAATGGGAACTCAGGCAAGCCCCTAACTTGCCATTATTGCAAGAAAACGGGGCATTCCTTCGAACAGTGCCGGAGCAAGAAACCGGCACCTCTCTCTCCCAGAAAACCGCCCAATAACTCGCCTGTGCCCTCCACAGGGGCAGCGCGGAAAGACTTCAGCCAGACCTTTTGCACGGCGTGCAAGGTTTATGGCCATTCTCCCGCATGGGCGAAATGCCCAAGCAATAATAAATCAAATACTCCCACCGTCGCCTTGGCCGTCACAAATCCCAAATCATTAGGCCCTCCCGCCGAAGGGCCCGTATACGTGACTCCTCCACGAGGTAGCCACCCTACGCGCCGAGCCACTGCATTCGAGGACTCGGGCGCGCAAATCTCCCTCGTCCGAAGGGACAGAGTTCCCTACGGAGCTATCGTCAATAGACGAAAACTCGTCACGATCGAGGGAATAAATCAATTTAAAATGATACTCCCTACGGTCCAATTGAGAGTCACAAGACCTCACCAATCCAAAATTTGCAATCTTGCAGTAGCAAGCCATCTCCCCGGAGGCTATGACGTCATCCTGGGACAGGACTTTCAGTCCCCACAGAAATCACGACAATCTAGGGGTCCACATTCCCCGAATCATTCCGCGGCCGCGAGTAATCCTCCCCCGCTTCTCCCTCAGTCAAGACTGGCGCCCCCTGGGTACCAGAAGGACGTGCAGTCCCTACCAGTGCCACCTGAGTACGAGGTACAGTGGCCCCCTCGATCGGTTCCCGATCCAATTCCAGTGCCCGGCCCTGCCTCAGTGCCAGTGCCAGGGCCCCAATCAGATCTCCCTTCCGGAGATGCCAAATTCCTGCCGGTACCACTTGCATGCCCCGAGCAGTGCCAAGCTTCGTCCGTCCTGACCGACGAGCCCAAAAAACCTCTGATAGTGCCTGACTCTGCCCTAGTGCCAGCGCCAGAGCACTACTCCGATCTCCATTCACGGGATCCAACTCAGGACCCCCTCTCTTCCCCCGGCCTGGCACCGCTACCAGCCTCAGTAAGAGAGATGGTTCCTCTCGACCACAGCGTAAGCTAACCTGCAGGTGCGGCCTCACAACCCGTGCCTGAGCTGGTCATCGTTACCTGCGAGCTGCTCACGCCGCCCCCGACCGCCTCCTCTCTGCCTCAGTCTGTCGCCGACACAATTGCAAGTTAGGATTCTGCCATATCTCACTTGGCCAATGAACTACCAGAGCTGCGACGGATCATGGTAGAACCAGCACGGAAAACTCCTGCATCAGCTGTCGCAGCAGCAGGCCCAGGTGGTACTCCGTGCCGCCCTCCGGTCTCGGGCCCTCCGCTTCCCCGGCCGAGGACGACTGTCCCCTTAAGAAAGGTTCGAGGCGAAATTACCACGGGCGTGGGAATTTCCAGGTAATTTACAAAGAGCTCTAGAGCTCCCCTGGCACCTGTGCCACCATTTCATTTTTCGAAGGTCTTGGCACCTCTAATCCAGAAGGGGATGTCAGACCCTCTGCTATCTTCTTCCGTTCCTCAGGAACTTCTATCTCTTATCATCCTCTATTAATCTTTCCTTAAATTATCACCACAAGAGGCAATTAAGTACGGGATACCATTCCCCACACAATGTATAAATCATTGAGAATAACAGTGACAAGTGGCACGCCCTTGCGCCCATACCTTGGCACCGTGCGTGCGTGTCAGTTCTTCCTGAAGGAGTCGCGCCCTTCGGGTGCACTTTTCTCACCCTGGGACTGAAGTGATAGTCCGGGCCATAATTTATAGGCGAAGGACGATAAATTCCCGCCTAACACAATAAAACCCTTACTCTTTTTCCCTTAGCTCTTCTGCAAACATCATTTGCTCTCTTTTAGTTATTTATTTATCTTTCCTTTTAAAGAATCGCGAGTCATAGACTCTTGCCCTTGTGATTTAAATGCCCCTTTCGTAAGCTCCGAGGGAAGTGTTCCGCCTTTCATATGCGGTCACATTTCCATTCATAACATCTTGTTAATTTTCCTTTTGTTATTATCATTCCTTTTTCCCCCTCCCTTCCTTCTAAGAACTCTGTTTGTCCTAGACCCCGCATCTTTTGTCTGCTCACCCCGTCATAACATTGAGTACTTGAGTGGGGGCAGTGGACGCATAACATTAGCGTAGTTTAAGGTTAGCGAATTAAAACTCGCGAATACTCTCGCCCGCATACGACTGTCAAAATCCCTGTGTGCGGGCCGGCCATCCGCTTGCATTGAACTATTAGCTAAGCAATTACCAATGCGAATATGTATAGTCATTACAATATCGCGTAAAGGGGATGTCATTTACAACAAATAAACGCTGTTTTTCATTTATACAGCCTCTTCAAGGCAGAATGTACTAACCGCATGCATTTAATCTAAAATTAAGTAACCATGTGCTTTATTTCTTGAACAATAACCTTTCTCTTCATTCGTTTGCTATAGCCTCATATACTTGGTCTTATAATCCTAATTAATTCACATTGTTCGAGTCACTTTATAAAGTTATCAATGTGTAACCAAATCTAAAGTAATTACTCTTTTGCAAGTGTTTAAATTACCTTGCGTTCTGTTAAAGAAATTTATCCCAGTGTGTTATTAAAAGTAATGTCACAGTTTCATAAATCCCTTAGTAGTAAAGTTCATTGCCAGGCAGAATGTAGAGTAACGTAAAGCCTTTGCCGCTCATTCTTGTATATCTATGTACACACCCGAAGAAGGTGTGTACATCATCTTGTATGGGGAGGTATTATGATTAGCAAGAACTCGCTAGCAAATTGCCTCCCCCTTTTTTTTGTTGTTTGTTTTGTTGTTTTCATTTACTGCAAGCCGCTCGATCGATAGACACATCTGTCTATCGACTTCGCACGGTCAGAATACAAGGGTTTAAAACGGATTAAGGCCACTCCCTTTAAGCAGATCTTTCTTCAAGGCAAAAGTGATTTCTGTCTGGTCGTTTTCTCACAGGCAAAACTCACCCTGCGGACATCAGCTGAAAATGATTCAACGCCCCATATGCTGGAAGTGCCCCCTGCCCCATAGGAGGAGATAAAAGCAGAAAACCATGAGGCCTCACTCTCACACGCACACTGGAAGAGAGGGAGTGAAGTCCCTGAATCACGGCCATGCCCTTGGCCCTCTGTTAGCTACTAATCACGTGGCCTTTCAAAGTATACTTTCCCTCTGTGAACTCTGGCCACCACCCACGTGTTCCCTTGGATGCTAGCCGGACCGATGACCGACTCCATTTGCTTGGAGTTTCGAGACGTCCCCATCGCCTTGCCCTTTTACTGAAGCCCTCGCATCCTAACACGTGGAGAAACTCGCCCTCGGAAGTCGCAAGTCATCTCTGCCTTACGGTAAAGTGCTCTGGAAGACCTCCATTCAGTCACGCTTTTGTCTCGTAACATTTACTTAACTTGAGAGCCCGTAATCACTGAATCTCTTGTCAAATGTCCGTGCTCCTCGAGTGTCGGCAGGGCTAAGCTATTATTAATTCATCGAAGCCCCTTGGCACCCTCAGTGCAGCTTCGAAGTCATTAATCTTTTGTCTATTTTCATTACTGGCGTATAATGTGCATAACTCTCATTTCAGAGGGACCCTATATCGTGGAAGCTTCTTGGACTGTGCCTGGAATTCCCCATTTTCATTTATCCCATAGGAATCCCCTTCAGGATCAATAATCTACTAGCATTCCTCTTTCCCGTACTAAAGTTATTTATGTAAATACACTCCTGCAAATTTGCCCACGTGTTTTACGTAATATTTTCCTCAGTAACAAGAGCCTTACGCTCATATGGAATTCCCCTTTGTTTTCCTCTTTTTTATGTTTTCCTGGACCCACGAAGTCAGAATCACAAGACTAAATTACCTTAAAATCGTTGCTACCTGTCTCACAGAGAATATTTCAAACTAAATCGCCAGGAAAAACGTAAATATATATATATATATATATATATATATATATATATATATATATATATATATATATATATATATATATATATATATATATATATATATACATATACTGTATATGTGAGCCTCGATGTCTCGGTTGGTAGAGCAGCAACCTCATACTTCATAGAAGTCTGTGGCGAGGGTTCAATCCCTGCAGCCGACCGATCAGAGAAGGCGGAGACTTTGTTATCCGTGTTGACACCCCGGGATTACATATGTAATCAACGGATAGGTTTGCAGAAAAGCAAATGGGTGTTACAGACTAATGCACACATAACCAAAGCCACTCCAACATCTTCTTAAAAACATAACAGACACCTCACACGTCTCGAACTGTCGACCTAACCACCCAGTTCTCCTTGCTGCTGGGAGAAAGGGAGCTGGGGATTTGGTACAATATATGTACACATTCGTTACCGGGGTCTAAGCGATGTCAGGCAGGGCAGCCTACCCCACCGCCAAATCAAAGTCCTTCAAAAAGAAGGCATCGTGCTTACCCCACATAAAAATGGGAAAAAAGCACGTTAAAACGAAGAAGAAGATGTATATACTGTATATATGTGTGTGTATATACTGTATATATATATATATATATATATATATATATATATATATATATATATATATATATATATATATATATATATATATATATATATATATATATATATATATCTGTGTGTGTTTGTGATTGTGTGTGTGTGTGTGTGTGTGTGTGTGGACAATTAGGTAAATGAGAGAGAGAGAGAGTTTCAAAAACATGTGCATATTTTATGTATGCCTTCATGCGTATATATGTGTACATGTGTACCTGCGCGTGTGTAATTTTGCATACTCCAACTTCTGTAGTTGTTATGGAAAGCCCAAGGCTGCCAGACCAGTAAGTCCAACCCAGAACCAAAGCTGATTAAACGAGGATTTGCTCTTCCGGAAAGGTGAGATGTGCCTCTGAACTGGGTGGTCTCTAAGGGTCTTTTTACAATTTTTCCAGGAATGGAATCTAGTTGAGTCTCCTTTCTCAGAAAAGTTCTTTGGAGATAAAAGAGAATTCTGTCCTTGGTTTTCATATACATTTATACGGTTAACACATATTTCTCAAACAGTATAAAGTCCATTGTATCATTGCATACGAAGGAACTTTGCTAGCTACAGTAAGTATCTTTGCTAGCTAAGTGTCTTTGCTAAGTATCTTTGCTCGCTAAGTGTCTTTGCTAGCTAAGACACTTGCTTTCAATTATTATGTCAACAATGAGTCCACAGCTGACCACACTTATAAAGGCTGCCTGTGAAATGTATGAGGCGTTTCATAGGTTCAAAATGAATGGTCTTACGAAGGTGTCAATTAACCCCTTTGACACAGTGGTCAATATACTCATGCCACCAGCAAGAACTCCGGGATCGCATTGCCGACGAGAAAGTAGAATGTTTAAGGCATAGTTTATTCAACCCCAAAGTGGTTAAACTAACATTCATTACTTGGTAGTTACTCGGTTGTTGGGCGTTGTACGTAGGTTGCAGAAGTCCTTAGATCTAATACCACATTATCCTTAAGTATATACTGAGCAAGGGAGAAAGAGGTGCACAAAACTCGAATATTCAGATCTAAGTTAATATCGACAAGGAGAAAACTTATGGCCCATAAAGCAGGTTTTATGTTCAAGAATATTATCTTTATGCTTTACTCGGAAGCTGCCCTTGGGTTTTTAGTTTTCTGTAAGAGAAAACTACTGTGCCGGCTTAGTCTGTCCTTCCGCACTCTAATCTGTCCGCACTTTTTTTCTGTCCGCCCTCAGATCTTAAAAACTGCTGAGGCTAGAGGGCTACAAATTGACATATTGATCATCCACCCTCCAATCACCAAACATACCAAATTGCAGCCCTCTAGCCTCGGTGGTTTTTATTTTATTTAAGGTTAAAGTTAGCCATAATCGTGCTTCTGGCAACGATATGGGATATGCCACCACCGGGCCGTGGTTAAAGTTTCATGGACCGCGTCTCATACAGCATTATACCGAGACTACCTAAAGATAGATCTATTTTCGGTGGCCTTGATTATACGTTATAGCGGCTGTACAGAAAACTCGATTGCGCCGGAAAAACTTCGGCGCATTTTTTACTCGTTTTAAATGTGTTTTATCATAGGATACCCTACGGTCCCTTCATATCAATCTTCGAGTCGTCCGTACATACGAATCTTTGTCAAAAACCTGACAGTTTTTGTTGTGTTCATAATCAATTCGTGGCAAAACAAGTCTCATTCCCAAGAGCCAAACATCCAGAGAGAGCCATTACATTATTTGGCTCCTTCCTTCCTTTATCAAAATACGCCTTTTCCTCCGTTATACTCTATTTATCTCTCAGCTTTGTCCCTCCCAGCAATCCCCGTACCCTCCTCACATCCGCTGCCTTATTCATTAAAAAACCTGGAATATCAGAGGGAAAAATGCCGTGGCAAAAACGAAAGAAAAAAAAGGGCGAAACAAAAATTGCTGGCCCGTAATGGACGGTACGGTTAGAATGTTTCACCTCCCGGGTTGAGTGTCTATGTGAAGTGAATATGACAGAGGACACCGGGGGACATTTCTCCGGCGTTAGGGAAAAGCTCGATAAAAGACACAAGTGTGTCCGGGAAGGGAATGTAGCTATCACAACGAGAGAGAGAGAGAGAGAGAGAGAGAGAGAGAGAGAGAGAGAGAGAGAGAGAGAGAGAGAGAGAGATGGGGCTGAAATTTAATTAGGTAGATGCTTTAAAAACGTTATTGATATCATGGATCGAAATTTATGTATATCGCCAGGCACATTGATCAAAGAATATTAATATCAATTTCTCACATTATTTGTATAATGAAAGTTAAGTAACATACTTCTGTGGCGATAAACTATAGAGAAATTTCAATTAACATTGTGGAGGAATTGACCTTTGGCTGAATATCATTTTTTTTCTGTCGTCGATTTGTTTTACAGAGTAGCCGTGATCCTCTTGTAAAATATAGCCATTCTAGTAAAAAAATTAACATCGTTAACTGAATAATAAGAAATAATAATAAAACTAAAATCTGAAATTCAATAAAGGTAGAAAATTTACATTGAGGTTATTATGAACGTTTCATCAAAAAACAACAAATATCACCAAAACATTCCAGAATCGACAGCCTTCTTTGTAAATTACAGCTTGATTTCTTGTTTCAAGTTATGTTATACTGCAAGTTATGTTATACTGGTTGTTGGCCTGGAAAACAAGATTATTCAGTACGCCGGGGATACAACATTTGTGGTGTAGTAAAGTCTCCACTTATGAAAAATGAAGCTGCCCTCACAGACTGAATCGGGACATGGGCTGCGTCAGTGAATGGTTTTAGTCGGTGGTGTATGAGGATGAACTCCAGTAAAATGAAAACACTACTGATTAACAGATCTCGTACAGATTTCCCGCCCCAATACCCCCCCTTCAGTTGGATGGAACTTTCCTGAATGAATCTAAAACTGTAACTATTCTGGGTGTAACTTTTGACTCACATCTAACTTTTGAAAAACATAAGGCCTCACATGTTTATAACAGTGATAAAATCAATGCAATCTGTTTTGGGTCATTGGTGCTTCCTTTACTAGAATGGTGTTGTCCGGTGTGGATATCTGCTTCCGCCAGAGATAGAGCGGTTCGTGGTGGAAGGTTTTTGTTTCCTAATAGTAGCAGTTATTACTTGGACCATTGACGGATGGTCTGTTGTTTGTCACGTTTTCATAAGTTGTATTTCAACAGAGATCTTTCACATTCACAACTGATCCCTGATCCCCTTTACAAGCCGAGAGCAACCCAAATTCGCTGAACAATAGCACCAGCACCCAGCAAATGTGCCTCGCTGTCGAACATTTCAGATCCAGAGGTCCTTGACTCATCGCACCGTTAGACTGTGTAACAAGCCTCCCAGAGGATGTCGGGCAATTGGAACTTTCCCGATACTATTCTCCTTGCATTTTAACACATTTTTATTTATTAATTAATTTATTTCTTCTATTTTAATAAGTGGGATCCCTTCTTTCTGTATTTCCCTTTACCTCTTCTTGCTTCTTCCTAATGAATACCATATTCTTTGGAAGCTTTAATTTTGTGTAAATACCCCCTGTGGGCTTGTTTCATATGAACACGTTTCATCTTTTTAATAATAATAATAATAATAATAATAATAATAATAATAATAATAATAATAATAATAATAATAATAATAATAATAATAATAATAATAAGAGTATTATCTCAAGATTTGGATCTATTTATGGTTAACCTTGATGTAGAGGTTCTGTGGAGGAAACAATTCAAATGTTTTAAGCAAAATCTTTACCAGTAAGACGTTTTGCCTCAGGGCTTTAATTACCATAATAATTCTAAGAAGCTTTTAACTTTGGCAGTTCAGGACACTGCCTTTACTTTTAATGGAAAATCTTATGACAATATGATGGCATGGATGTGGGCAGTCTTTTAGGGCTGTTTTTGCCACTATTTTTTATGTGTGAACTGGAGGAGCGGTTGCTCGATAATTGCCATCTAGCTACTGTCATCAGTCTCTTTTTCACTGCCGTTACATTAATGATACGTTTATTCTTTTTTAGAGATAGAGATGGGGCGGATTCCTTCTTATAATTTGCTATTTCAGCCCACCCTATCAAGTTTATAGTTGATTATGAAAAAGGATGATAGGCTGTCTTTTTTTTATACGTGGAAGTACCACGTAACACATGGTTTTGACACTTCAATTTTTCGAAAAAAAAGACGTTCACAGGAATAAGTACAGAATTTTACAGCTTATGCAGTTTTAACTTTGAATTAAATGCTTTAAATACTTTAAATACTCTCTTATCACCAAGAGATAACTTTTTTACGACAATACTTCGTCGAAAACTGTTATCCAGCGAGGGTTTTCTTTAAGGGGAAAAACATTTTATTTCAATATGTAATCCTCAGGTTATATCAGGTTTTACCTAAAATTTAATGAGATTCGCGCAAAGTGACAGGTTCTATTCATACCAAGGTTCCATAAATATAATGTTACTAGCTGGAACTTCCCTTCACAGAACACTGGCAAAAGTGATATCGAGCACAAAAATCCGTTCTCCCAACCGGCCATAGAGTGAACACGAATCACGTGATAATAAATCCACGAAACACTTAAGTAACTACTGCAACACCCAATAGATGGTCACCGCAAAGTGCATTATGGGAAGGAGTTGGGGGAGAGGGAACTTCTTTCATGCACTGCAAAATCTTCATATATTGATATCGTTAAGAAAGTGATTGCGAAAGTTCATACTGTGACCATACGGGCACTGGGTGTAAAATCTACAGTTAAGAAAATATTCTAAATAAGCACGAGAATACAAGTGCCTAGGAAGTTAGGATTTATGAACTAGTATTTCCTATCGAGTACTGTAGCTTATCAACAGACATAATATCTGCTCACAAGATCGAAATACAAAGCATTTCTGCAAATATGCATCTTGACTGGAGTAATTTCTGCAAATATGCATCTTGACTGGAGTAATTTCTGCAAATATGCATCTTGACTGGAGTAATTTCTGCAAATATGCATCTTGACTGGAGTAATTTCTGCAAATATGCATCTTGACTGGAGTAATTTCTGCAAATATGCATCTTGACTGGAGTAATTTCTGCAAATATGCATCTTGACTGGAGTAATTTCTGCAAATATGCATCTTGATTGAAGTATTAAAAAGCCTAAAGCGCCTCGATGGTGATAGATCCTCTTCTGTACAGATGAAAGATCGAAGGAGAGTTAGCGAACTGCAACAACGTTTGTGGGGGTGTTCTGTGATCTGCAAAGCACCTGCTATAAAAAAAAATAGTGGCCAAAGTTGTTGGCCACAAGCTTCTCTGGTACAATCTTTATATTTTAAAATAAATCCTATTGTATTCAGTTTTGTTGCATAATTGGTCATACATTCATACTGAAGGTGGGTGTTGTGGCGGATGGCAACTAAGGAATGCCAGGTTTTGCTCACTTGTGAATTACGGTTATTTGTAATATTCTTGAAATATTAACACAGTAAGATTCAAATACTTTCACCCTTTCACAGATACATTTATATTCACAAGAAAGATAAAACAAGGAAAACAGAAAAAGGCTGAAATAACGAGACAAAGAGAAAGGAAAAATAAAACTAATTTGGAAGGAGAGCGATGAAGAGTGAAAGAGTTCCTTGGTAAGTGGAGGACATAATTCGCGAACGCTTATTATATTATTGTTTGGCGGTTCCATTGGCTGCAAGAGGTTGCGGCTACCAAAAATGAACTGTTAACTGGTTAATCTTTTACCCGTCTGCTAATAATTATTGTTAATGTAGAATGCCATGGCTGTGGTAACTTAATTCACAAGCAATGCTGTTATTATGTTCGTAGTTTTTAAATGGAGAAATGAGCCCCTAACTTATACTTCCTAAGGATTGCGCTGCCCACACCGGTACTAGGAGGTGGAAGTGTGACATGCACAAATGCCGAATACGATGACTTAGTTAAAACCTTACTACCCTCGGAGGTTACTGACTTGTTCTCTGGAAGCACAAAGTATTTGTCAAAAAGGTTCCGATCATCGACACTGGTAGAGGAAACGTCAAACTTGCAGCATTCTTTATCATTAATGCTTTTTTTCAATTGTGATCACAACAATTAGAGCTATATGATAAAACAGGTGTTGATAAGTGTCACTATCGCTCTATTATTGTTTAGCATTTGTTTATATTTAAAAGATCTGATGGCCATAAGACCTTACATGTATTATTGAATTTTATTTAACATACCGTATCAGATTTTTTATTAATCAATTGAGTATTTTATATGATTTTTCCTTAATGCGACGAGGTTGCGCATAGTTCATTTACTACTTCAGAGAAGTGCAGGGGATTCTACCGAACAGCCATACCGATACCATTTTTTCCTTCAAGGGTTGATAGTGTGTGTATTTTTATTCTTATTAGAAACATTTCCTATACGAATGGTTTCCATTAATGACAACGTATGCACACCACCATCCCTTGAAGGAAACATGTAGTTAAATTAATGCAAATTCTTTTAAATTGTCAGAAAATGGATCCCTTTGTCAAAGGTATTAATTGAAGGGTATTTAAATATATGCTGTTTGGGTCAGTAAAAAGAAACTTTATACGAAAGAGGAAACAGATGCCTTTGTTAAGGGCAAACTTTGTTGTGGTAGATGGCTATTAAAAAATAATTACAAAGAAAGAATAAATAAAATGTTCACAAAAGAGTATATTCATTACTGTTTTTGAGTAGCCAGTAATTAAAGCAAGACGTGAAAATTGTCAGTTTAGAGGGATTAAAAAATATTTAGATATCTGATGTAATTATGTGTTGATATGCCCAGCATACATCTGTGCATCGAGACTTCTATTTAATGAAACATTACTCAGCCATATCAGCTACGCCCGAAGTGTGCGCTCCATAAATAATGCTTAACGAGGCAGAATCACCGAGTTGTGGTGTTGTGGAACAACAGCGCCGAGTAAAACCATCCATTGGGAAGGACCACGAAAGGGATCAGGAAGTGGATCCGACGGTGGGAGGAAGAGGAGGAGGGTTCGCTGAAAACAGCCTCGAGGTGGGAAGCCGTTTGTAATCATGCCCAGGGCAGATGCCCTGATTATGGCAGCTACTGAGGCACATCCCAGGAGAACATCGATCCAACATCTGCGGTTCAACTGCCACCCCATGACCTCGAGATTTAGACTCAACAGAGCCGGGAATTACTGCCATATCCCAGCACACAAAAGGATGGCTTACCCATACATAGGAATGTCGTCTGAGGTTTGCTCTGGAACACCTTTTGCATAACGAAAATAACTGGAGAAATGTCATCTTGACTGATGAGAAGATGCTCCAGTCAGTGGTGGCCTAACAGGCCCTATCTGAAGAAGTACATCCATCACCAAAGTAAGAGGCAGGCTCGATGTTTCATATTCTGAGTGGGTGTAGGCATATGGTCCAGACAAGCTTGTTAAGATTGATGGCCTCCTCACAAGGGATAAATGTTAAAATCCTTAAGCAAGTGTTGCTTAAGTTGGTCCATGACCATAGTTCCATCCACAAGAGCCTGATGGTGACGGAGTGGCTATAGGGACATCTTGGAATTGAACCTCTGGAGTGGCCATCCACACGTCACAGAATATATCAAGATCCTGTTTTAGAGAAACCTCTGTATACAGTGAAAAAAATTCGGTGCTGTGTGTTGTTTATATAATTGTGCTCTTGGACTAAGATTAGGGTTATCTACATTTAATATGACCATGTTGTAAATATTGGCTCATCGAGCTAAGCCACTGCTGTTTGCCTGAAAATAAGATCAATCTATTTCATGTATCAAAATAAAACTATCATACTTGTACTACACAAACTGGGTATTTGTATACTCATTTCTCTTTAATATATATATATATATATATATATATATATATATATATATATATATATATATATATATATATAAACATACATACATACATATGAAAACTGGGAATATTCAAGGACTTGAGATTACATGTAAGACGGTGTGGTGTGATATTGTGATGTAGCTTAATTGTGAATGAAAAACCTCTCTTTATGAAAAGCTCAACTCAGAGAATGTATAGAGCTTAAAAATTACTTGAACAAAACAAACCCAAATTTTACCATTTTTGGGCGGGTGAGGCAAAATAGAATTATGCAGAAATTACAGGAAGGAAAATTCCACAACAGGGTGAATCTTAACTTACTGTTTCGACTTGATGAGTTCTTTTAGATTTGGCTTACGTCAGTGGCCTGAGTCATGGCTGCTTCCTAATAAATCCATACCTGCAAAATAAAAAAAAAGTCGCAGTAACAGACGTGAGCTGTGGGAAACAACAACGATTTTTAGAAACTGACACATAAAGAATGTTAGATCTGACTCTGAATATTTAAATGAAAAAAAGCCGAGTAACATTTTTTTTTAATTCTGTGATACAAAACAGCTTTTTCTTCTTTCAAATATACAATTCCGGCAATACTGCATAGTTAGGTTTTTTACTAGCCACTCCATAGCCTTACAACCACATGCAAACATGTGTATGGCATACTTAAAACATTTAGTTTAATCTCTCGTCTTACTGAATAGATTTCACATGGTAAAATATGAGCTTAATGAAAATTTAAAGGTTGAAAGTTAACTTTTATTATGCCAGTATCTTATAATACAGAAAATTTAATAAAATACGATCTCCTAGGTTATCAATTCCTATTTATCTTACGAAATACTTTTTATTGTGTCCGGCTAAAGAGGGGTCTCATTTTTTATCTCAATTTTTGATGAATAATATGTTAGGTTTCATTTATCGTTCCACTGAGTAATCTTTCTCAGTGGCATTGAAGATAACTATGCACAATTTTGGACAAAAGAAAATCATTGGGTTTTTGTTATCTTTTTGTGTATATATTTCCATATGATTTCAATTTAATAATGTCGTTATTCGAGTGTTTTAGTTTTAACACTACAACACTGAATGTGGACATTTTATTACATAATTTTCTGAATATCTTTTACGTTAATTTGAACTTATTATAGTTAGGCTCTTAATTTAAATCACTAGGTGGCTTTATTCCCCAATGGCTTCTTAGTCCTGCTTGGCAACTAAGGCAAAAGACATCTGCATTGGAGGATAAATTAGCCAATAATCGACTTGGCCCTTAATCAACACCTGAAGGTATTCCATGACACTGACGGCAGCCAACAGCCTCTCATCTCCCTTTCAAGTTGCTTGCTAATTAACGTTCACTTGGGTTTCTGTTCTTTCTGGGACCTCAATGACTTGCTGCCAGCGTTATTCTGTGACTTAGATATCTCCTGATAAGAATGATAATCCTAAAACCATTGAACGAGAATCGAATTACAAAAGGATACACGACACCTAACAGCAAGAGTCATGCATATATGCACGCACATACAGATAATGTTTACAGGAATAATGAGTGAACTAGAATGAAAGAAACAAAGAGGGAACTGAAACTGAATACTACGAAATTACCTAAACTTTTTCGTTTCTTTAGTATTGTATCGGGTACCATAAATTGGAATTTTCATAAAAATTATATTTCCAAAATAGACCGCTGAATATACAGTACATGACATTTTCACCAAAATTATAATTCATCATTTCATTTTTATTCCGTTCACCTCAGCTCATTTCCTAACTAAATGTTTGGAACAATAAAGCTTGATTTAAGTAGCAGGACAATACAAGGAAATGTGTAGTACTTAAGTATTTTCACTATCTGTCAATGTCCTCTACTGTGTAGATTTGGCTATCCCCTCACCAATCGGGTATCTGACAGTGTTACGGTAACAGCACAAACGCTTTTATCATTGTTGGCCACTGTAACGTTTGAACTTGTCTTTTTGTATGTGAATGAACTTTGTGCTATCGTTAGTACTGTAAAAGCGATACAGACCAAGATATTTTTTTTAGGTAATAAGCTAATAACACGTCATGTATCAGTGTACTCTGATTATCGCAGCCTTCAAGCCTTGTCCACACCAGCGGGCACTGCCCGATGGGCAAACACTGTTCCCATAACCCGTTCCACTATACTGACCGAGTATGGAGCCAGAACGATGCGATTGTCTGGTAATGTTCAGAAGCGAGAGGGAATATTTACAGCTGGAAGTGCCCGACGGGCATGCCCGCCAGTGTGGACAGGCCATTAGAATCTTCACTTTCATTCTAAACCCCGTATACAACCTATAACCTTATTATGTAAAGCCACGTCCACACGATCGAGCTTTGTTCGACGAACTTTGTCCGATGTGACGTCAGAAGCGGAGAAACAGCTGGCGAAGTCAGCAGTTTGCCCGCTTCTGACGTCACACCGGACAAAGTTCGTCGAGCAAAGCTCAATCGTGTGGACGTAGCTTAAGGAAATGTTAGGGCATTTCTACAGTATCGAAAATTAAGGAATGGGAAAACTGCTCATTCATCGCTGTTATTACGAGAACTGTTCAGTCTTAGCTAGACGTTGTCACTATTCTTATATTCTTACTGTATCAAAGACACCTGCGTTAAGTTAGTGAAGGCTGTAAGCTTGCCCTTTTTATTAATACTACCGAGTAAGAGACTTAAAACATAACCGATCGAACGCAAGCTTGCACTCATATTCCTTGTGACAGTTCAACGTCATGGAATAACGTTCAGGAGGTTAGGGAATAATTTTTGCTGCTACTTATCATTGGTCGTAAAAAACCTAGTCCCAAAAATTTCCAGTGGGTTTATGACAATATGGATGTAAGGCAACCGTGCACTTGCCACGTTTCGTTAATCATATCTTCCTGTTAATCATATCTTCCTCTCCGTTTCAGAAGATAGAAGTTTATCTACAAAATATCACCCAGGCGTAGATAAGGAGACACTTTTGACAGAAGACACCTTTACTTAAAACCAACAGCATATTTTATTTTTTAAGGATTAAGGAATGTATAAAGGTTTCTGCCATTGCAAAAAATAAGTGATACAAGATATACTCATCTGATACGAATTAAGCTTAAGATATACATACCATCAGTTATAACAGCATTATCGGTTCAAGAAATTCTTCTGGAAAAGTTTTCGCAATCCATGATAATTTTGTACTATATCTTTTAGCAGTTTGAAGGCCGATTTACAGTTTTTATTTCATACCTCTAAATTTTAGGGTGAAAAACCTTTGTGAACTGTATTTAGTGCTCAATCAGTTTCACTATCAATCTCACGTACTACTGTATCAAACAGTATTTATGATGTGTCGGTGTCAGATGGTCATAGGATTATGAAAGATAACCAAAGAATGTAAACTAATATTTCTCGGAATTATAATGCCCTCGGAAAGGTGAAGCCCTCCAGAAATATACTGTGGCACTTAAAGTGAGAATAGTGAAAACTACATCCTTTGGATTTCACTTATTTTATTTTGCTTTAAAATAAAAGAGCGAGCCCTCAATTACTTTCATATAATTCAGCTGGACATAGTAACAGCGATCATTAAGACTAACACCCGACTGACATAGCTCAGTACAAAATTACTTCGAAAAGTTATAATTCAGTAAATAACATAATATTCCTCTAAAGAATTCTTCTCAATATGGAAATGCATTGCCCGAGGTTTAGGGTGTGGATCAAGTCCCCAGATATATAAGCCAAGTGGTTTAGCTTGCTTGATATCAGGGCTTCCCGAGTGTCTTCAACTGCCTTTATTCACTTTGACTACCATTTATGGGCTTTCAGGATTTCATTCAACGATTTTTAATCCATCAGCGTGATTCTCGAAGTTTCTAGGCATTTGCTTATGTAATTTACCATAAGGTTTACCAGACAAAAACTAATAAAACAGTAGTTTCAGGTATTAAAGAGTAATTTCAGGTATTAAAGAGTAAACCATAACTATTTCCTTAAATAATATTACCAACTGATGAGACATTAGGCTTTACCTATGGTTTTCCAGGTTACATTAAGCCACTTTATACCGGTATTGTAAAACCCTGTGGATACTATTCTGTCAAAGTAAACTGCTCAAGTTACTTACAAAATTTCGGAATCTAAGGCAAGAAAACCTAAGTCTGCATAACTATTAGTGATTATTGAAATGTTTATCTAATTACATATTTTAATAAAAGCAAGACATCTATTGGCATGAAGTGCAGTTCTTCAGTTACACCAGGCTCCTGGCTCACCTCATTAAAGTGTGTTGTAAAGGCATCGAACACCAGAGTTCTTGAATAATAGGGTCTCTACTACTCCAGTCCACAGCCTGTAAAGCAAAAAAACTGCGGCAGAAATGTGTACTTTTTACAAATAAAAAATTTCATCCAAGATTCTTTTGGTTGGTAAAATATAAGGTTTTATCAAATTAAGCCTTCACAACAGATCCAGGTTGCTTCTGTACAGACCAGACCACTCAAACCTCAAACCACTCAAACCTTTAACCAAAGCAAAAAAAAAAAAAAGTGTTGGCAAACAAAGGTAGGGAAAGCACCAAAAAGCGCTAGCAACCGAATGACCAACCAGAGAAACTACTGCATCAAACTTCCCTACGTTTAGAGCCGCCGAGCAAAATTACAAAAATAGGTGCAAAGTTTCTGAAAAATTCTGGCATCACTCGCTGATGTGTAAAATAGTGTATCTGTCTATTGTAGGAGCGTGAAAACACAGGCCTGTTCATTGTATGATTAGCATCAGTTTCGCTTCCCTCAAGTTAAAATTTAAAACTTAGCAGCAGCTATAGCTTACGTTAAAATTTTTAATGGTTATAAGTTAAAATTTTCTAAATTAAAAGCTTACGTTAAAATTTAAATTGTTATAAATGAAAATTCTCTAAATTAAAAGACTAAATCTTAGTTTTTGAAACTTTATAAAAACTTAGGTATAAGTGCAGTTGCAAAATTAACTAAAAGAAACTTAGAAGATTACGTTCACTATTGTATAGTAATAAAACTAAATTGCAAAATAAAAGTTCACTGATAACTGCAAAATTCAAGAAAAATTCTTAAGCGATCAATATAAACGTTACGTTACTTTGAAAGTCTAAAATAAATCTAAAGTCAAGGTACGTTAACACTAAAGACTGATGCACTTAAATTTAAATTAAATTTTTCCTGAAAGAAAAGAAATTAGTGAACCTCCCGTGCACCCGTCGACAGGTCTTAAGGGTATTTTATATTAACGTACTTGTCCGAGAGATTTGCCTTTATATCAGATTTGCCATACAGAGTATGGCAAATCTGTATGGCAAATCTCTCGGACAAGTACGTTAATGTAAAATACCCTTTACGACCTAACTGACAAGACATGAGAGGGGCCTCCACCCCTAACAGGGGCACCGCCCCTGTAGGGGTGGAGGTAAAATAAAAAGGGTGGATTTGGAAAGTAAAAAGTCTTACACTTTTTACTGACACCACCTCACCTAGTTTTTCTCAGGCCAAAGATGGGGAGAGTAGTCCGTCTGAGTAGTTTGAGAAACTTCATGGCTGGAGAAATCTGACCTCTTGAAATAAGCGTAGTTTGCTTAATTAAATAGTATGTCACAACCTGGAAGTAGTTTAAAATTAAAATTGTGGCAGGATATGGATTTGCTTTAATAAAATGGAAACTAGTCAAAATTACAAGTTACAAAGTAGGTATAAAGCTTGAAAAAGAGGGAAGGTCGTTAACAAAAGTAAGATTTTAACAAGCACTTCATTTCCAAGTACGTTGTAAATTATTAAATACTAAACTTCTCGGACCAAAAGATCTAGTCCTAAAAACTATCTGTAATACAGAAGTAAATGAAACAACCTACCATAGTAGACTAGAAGCTAAAAACTGAATAAAGTAATGTTATATAAAACAATTTATGAATAAAGTAATGTTATATAAAACTAAATTTATATATAAAACACAGAATTGAAGACCAAATATTCAATGCTGTCCACAAATTGCAGAAGTTTTATATTGACCTACACAACAATTTTAAGGAAAAACCATGACAAGAAACACTAATGCCAATTTAGTCTAGTATAAACCTTAAAAACAAAATTTAAGATGATTTCTTTAAAAAAAAATAAGCCTGCTACAACAATATTACATCAAGTAACCATACGCATGAGCCCTTGCAACAAGGGAAACTACAAACAGTCTCTAAATGTATTATAACATGAAGGTAATGAAACTTAGTCTTTGTAGAGCCTGGGGATGTCCCCACGACTAAATGTAGAACATCTGCCACACCACCAAAATCTAAAAGTGAGATCAACCTCCAAAGCATCGCTTCCGGCTGCTTAGTGCTCAAGCAACGAGGAACCGACCACAAACTGAACGGAATAACACTATGATATTTTAGTACTCCAGCAGCGTCGAAAGCTAACTAGAGAACTTGCTTGCCAAGAACCCGGTGCTGCTGGCGTGGCCACCACCAAGGACCATGGATTCACCTGTCGTGAAACTTGGACGATTTATGGGGAAGAATGCAAAGACGTCCTTGGTTTTGTTTAAGGGGAAACTTTAAAAGAATTTGATGATGCTTTCATGCTTATTGACTGATTCTTCAGTTTATGACTCCTCGGTTCTTGATAAAATTAGCCTCTATGTATCATTCTTCGGTGTATTACGTATTGTCACGCAGTAAAAGATATTACTGTTTTCTGTTTTTTCCTAAGGTTCCACTCCAACGAAAGCGATTTTTTTAACAAAGAAAATATTCCCAAGATGGTGTGCAGTAACCCTCGCAACATTTTTAATTTGAGCATGAAGAGACAAATAACAGTCTAGTAGCACACCTACAGTAAGTCACGTACATTGTCAGCGATCGAAACTATTTCTATTTATATTAAGCCGAAAACCACCAAGGTTTCTTATTTCATTTTTCCTTCCTACCAACAAACTCAGTTTTATTTTAATTTAATTTCAACTGCTTAAATTTTATCCATTCCTTACACTGGTGAGGATGTAATTTATTATCTCATTTGTATCGTTAATATCGTTTATGTAAAAACAAAATTAGGTGTCATCTGCAAGTAGCCTGAACGGTACCCCTACGTCCCTGTAGCATGTTTCATAATACAAGATGAAACTGGACCTAATATAATGACTTGAGGTGCTCCTCTTATACATGTTTCATAAGGCGAGCTCCCTATTTGTACACAGTATTTTCTGTCTAACAGGTAGCTTTTCAAATACTCAAAATCATCTTTAGTAATACCCTACCAGCTGATTGTAAATAATTTGAAAGAGGTTCATGAACAACTGTATCAAAAGCAGCGCTGAAATCGAGCAGCACCAAAATACCACATTTGTTTTATTTATCGTTTCTTATAGGACATTTACAACAGAACTTACAGCGGTTTCTGTATAAGTGTCTATAAGACGACTGACTATCCAGTAAAGCATTTACTCTTTCCAAATAACTGATTATCTGCTCAAGAATTACATATTCTGACATTTTGAACATAAATGGCAAATTCGCAAGAGGCCTGCATGAAGTTCAACTCTGATGCTCAAGTTGTTTGTTTAACAACAGCCACTTCCTCAGCTATACGGAACTTGCATTCAGAGATACTGATATTAACACTTTCACTGATACTATAAGCATGAAAATTTTTCAACCCCAATAAGTTTAGTTTTGGCATCGGACCAGTTGTACAACTTGGTTTATTTACCATTTTAATAATCATAATAATACCATCGTCGTTTACATTACTAAATATCGTTTGTCTATCATTTGTCTGTAGTGTAGTACTTATCCGATTCGGCGTTTCAACACAAGTAACAATTATGTTCTAAATGTTCTCCTTATAAAATTGAAGAGAGTTATTGGGGAGCCTTTGTTCCCGTACATTCCAGTACCGCCATCCAGAAGTCTGTATCATCTATTCATTTCCGTTCCTGCTTCTCTGATTTTCTGATGATAATGTTCAGTTACTTAGCACTAGAACGACCACTAGTGTACTTACCTAGAACGACCGAGCACTCAAAATGACCGCACATATATTGGCATTGTAAAAGTCTACATTTTCGTTTATTAAAACATCCTGATTCATTGGTGTATAATTATTCATAGTAAGGAAATAGAATAGTTGTTGACATAATCAGTAATATAACATTCCTCAGTTATCTCAAGTAAAACTATCATAATTACTATCAAACCTGAAATAGATGAAATATTATTTGTTGCGCTGTAATAAGAAATGTATTAAATGTAATTAAAAGATTAAGATTTATTACAACAGCAGTCTTTTTCTTAGCCTGGACTTCATAACAGCAGGTGATAACAACCCTCCTTCCCTGGAACTGTCGAGTGACCGCCGCTTTCCACTTTCTCGTGACAGTCGTTATTGTCAGTATAGCAAGGGTTTATCGGTATACATATATATTTATACATTTTAGGTTAATTAAATAACGTCTACAATGAGATTCAGTACAACATAATCTGTATTTGAGTACCATAGCGTAAGACATATTTTATTAATATTTATCAAACTTAAAAAAAACAGTGTTTTTACATAAAAAAATTATTGAAAAATAAATAATAAAATATATTTGTGCGATAATGCGGTGTCAGTTTAAATTTTCTTATTTTCTACTCTAGGGAGTAACGTCAATTTTTTTCAAGTACACTTTTTTTTGTAAAGAAGTTTCCTGAACACCTTGCTTGTGCATTTCCCGCATACAGATCTCTTACATTGGTGGCAAATGTCTGAAGTTTTATTCCCATTGCAGTATCCTATTTGGCACCGCTTTATTTTCGTAGTATTTACGGAAACTTCTGCTGCAATATCGCATCAATATCGCTTCCACTGCTTTTTACCGTGTTGCTACTTTTTAACATTTCCTAAAGTTCTTCGTCTAACTGATGAAGGAAATCACGACTGGAGACTTTTTGACCTGCGACTTTCTTATAAAGAACTGATGTCTCGATGCCTGCTAGACCAAGTATGTTATCAAATAATTGGATTGGCCATCTTCGTGAAGCTGCTTGACTGCTGTACAACCGAGCAAATTGAGTTACGATGTCAACTCCGTACTTCGAAGGCGTACAGCAATTTTCGTTTGGCTTACACTGATACACTGTCAGGGTGTATTATTTTTCAGCAGTGGTCTGCCGTACAGGTCATCACAGGATTTTTTTTCTTCTTTTTTTTGTATATGGGAATCTCCTTCCGAATAGGATTTACCCTCCCCACAAGACTCGTGTTTGTAGCTTGTAATTTTTCCTCCAATTTTATCGAAGTGAAAAAATGATCCGTTGTCACATTTTTTTCTTTTCCCATTTATGGTTTTATTAACCTCATAACAATATATTCGGAGATTGTTCATTTGCAAGACGACTGCGGTCTTTACCAAGATATGGAAATCCATTGCGCATGTATTTTGATTTTACATCGGCCACTAACCAAAACTCAATACTGAACTGGCAATATATTGTATGAATGGGCACATGCATTTCGTAAAACTGCTTACCCACTATTATATTCCCAGGTGGTCTATAGCAAATAACGTAGGTTTTGACAAATCTGTCCAAAACTTCAGAAATCAACGCAAATCTATCAGTTTGCAATCGAGTGGATCTCGTTGATCTGACAGCAAATCTAAGAAATCTCATAATTTCTTTAAAACAATTTCTTGCATTGTTTTACGGAAAAATGGAGGTCCCCAAGTTTTTTTTTTTTTTTATCAAAAAAGTATTATACTAGCTCTCCTTTGGCGATAATTCCTCGGGCATCGAAATGCCTATTGTCGCATAAACCTCTTCAAATGATATGCTCCACGAATCAACCCCATCTACTTCATTTTCTTCTTCATCAGAATTATACCCACTTTGTGATGCTTCATCATTGTCATCATCGGCTTCTTCATCACATGTGGATGAGCTTTCAGCTTGTAAAATATATTTTTCTTCCTCGTCGTCAGATATAAGATCACCCTCGGAATCAGAGGATGATATTGTAGTCAACAATGTTAGAATATCTTTGTACAAAAGCGAGCGACTTCAGGACATATTCAGCGACTAAATAACTAATTATGATATACCTGATAATGAGTCATGAAATATGTGTAGGTTGCCATGTCTGTTGGTTAATGCCAACAGAACTCCCCATATAGAACAGCGGTTAAATGGCCGTTGTTCGGTCGGTGACGGTGAAAAAGGCCATATCTAGTTGAGCAAAAGGCTAATTTCAGTTTCATTTTAGTTCAATATACATCCTGGTGAATTAGAAAAAGTCATGGAGGCTCATGATTGTTAGGGAAAGATTACTGAAAATAAATACATTTGAAAGTGAAATTCCGGGCAAAATGACCGCTCGGTCGTTCTAGTGTTAGTCCCACAGTCTAGGGATTACATACTACCTGAGGAGGCTTTACGTTATTTCTTTCTAGAAAATTTAATTATATATATATATATATATATATATATATATATATATATATATTACATACACACACAGGCACATGCACACACAATATATATATATATATATATATATATATATATATATATATATATATATATATATATATATATATATATATATATATATATATATATATATATATTTATATATATATATATATATACATATATATATATATATATACACACATACACACACACACACACACACACACACACATATATATATATATATATATATATATATATATATATATATATATATATATATATATATATATATATATATATATATATATATGAAACCCATGGCCAGGCTATTCGTTGATTTTCCCAAAACACAAACCAACGGAAATGGTTTGCGGAGGACAAGTCTGCTGCGATGTTGGAAAACAAAAGAAATTAAATGAAAAATATGGCACAGATATAAACATTCTGATTTGTTCCCTTTCATTAAAACTCTTCATTAAGGAATACGTAACGCTTAATGAAGCTAATGTTGTCTGAAAATGTACCGTGAAGGCAACTATTTCTGTTTGGACTCCTCTGTGACCTAATTTAGACGTTTTGAAAGTGTGCGGCATAGTCCTTATTCTATGCGTAATAAGAAATTGTAGTGGAATTTTAATTTCTTAATGTGGACGCAGATATATATTCATTTTTTTAAATTTCCCTATTTTAGCACTTACCATCGCGTATGCATGGAAGGCTATATCTTTATTATCTATTGCATTATTCTCGACAAACTTCTTTTTTTTTTCAAAACGCTATTATATTGGAATATATTACTTAAGCCCTAGTGTCTTTTGTTTATTTTGCAAAGCAACTTTTGAAAGCCTTTTTTTCATTAGATTGTAGTGAAAATTGATGCCTTGAAGCACCGTTTACCCCTGTCATTAATGGAGTTGAGAAGCCTTTATACTTTAGCAACGAATCAACACGAAACCAACTACAGATGGCATCGAATTACCTGAGCCAAGAGGTCTTAAAATGTTGGTTTTAGAGCCTTTAAATTTGCTGGCCCGAGACTGATATCGAAAGGACTGAAAATAGTCTTTCCAGAAAAAAAATTACAGACTTATTTTCTGAGTCTGATAATAGTGTGGATTTGACAGTTAATATAGGGAACCCCATACGATCTTCGAATGTCTTTGTCAAAGAATCTGTGGGTCCCACGGAATTCCTTCGGCAAATTGGGACCAGATAAGAACTTACAGTGAATAAAAGAATAACGTAAAATGTGCCGCATCCTTTAGTATATTCAGTTCTGTAAAAAGCTTAAAAAAAAATGTTTACGTTTTCACAGAAGCTGAACACCTAAATTTTTCACTAATTTTTCCGGTAACTGAATAATTTTTTTCTATCATTTCAATGTTATCGAAGATCTGGGAAGCATTAAAAGAAATAACCAAATATCCGACTTTAAAACGTCAGCCAAGTCCATTCAGTTATAATACAGGCAAAAGCAGAAAACGCATGTTGTCTCACTTCTAAATGATCCTTGTTTGTTTGACTCTCCTAAATGATCCTTACTTCAGTGCAACCACACCATACCAAAGTTCACTTATCGCTTCAAAGTCGATGAAGCTTTTTAGAGTTTTCGTTGCTTTGTGAGGCTATGGCATTGGACGGTTTATAGACGGTTCTCTATTGACGCTAAAAAATTAAGTCTCCGTTTGCTGTATTGAAGTTGTACGTACGTTTGTGGAACTTTGGTGTGTCGTATTGTGTAGTTTGGTTATGATGGCTTTATGATTTCGTCTGACGGTTAGTTTGGATTACTTTTGTTGTGTAAGGATTAGTATTTGTCGCATTTTAACCTAATTCGATACTTGAGGTTGTAGCTCTTGTATTATATTTTAACGAATTAGTTTAGTTATCCGGTACTCTAGGTTGTTTTACTTATAATTAACTTGGTTCATATAATAAACTGTTCATTAATTACTGGTTTAAATGTTTAATTTGTTGGATATCTTTCAAATTTTTATTTCAAACTCATTGTTTTCCTCTGAAAAAGTTAGTTAAAAACTTGGCCGCCTTTCCCCATTCGCTGCTCACAACCTTGTTATTTGTGAGATTCAGTGGATAGTTTTTGGAGACTTCTAATACTTATCCCCGTAGAGTTAAGTTATATCGTTGAGGTGACTACGAATTTTAATTTCATTCAGAATGAGGGTAGTTCCAGGTCCAGCAGATTTTGAGTTTTATAGCTATATTGTGGATTATGACAGTTTATGGGTATTATGGGTAAATGGATATTTGCAGCGTTCCGTGGTTTTTCTTTCGATAACTTTTAAGTGACTTTTGTAAACATCGGTTTTTGTTAACTTCTTAAATTATGCATAGTAATTATTAAAAGTGGAGCTTTTACTTGTTTCTCTTACTTTAAAAACTACTTGCAGGTACTAAAACTACTGCAGGTACTAGCGAATCCTAACTTTATGGAGCCGGGGTAACCGTAGTCTCTTGAGAAATGGGCTACTTCGTGAAAGACTACTACTGTATCCGTAAGACTGGAAAAATGGATTACTTATTAAAGGTTGGTTTATTAGAACTTGAGATGCTTAGTTTTTACTACACTCTACGGGCGCGGTACCCCTGCCAATGAAGAAATACTTATTTCTGGTAATAGAATTTAATTTCTAGTTGTGGTTCGGATTCCACATTAAGCTGTAGGTCCCGTTGCTAGGTAAACAATTAGTTCTTAGCCACGTAAGTCTAATCCTTCGGACCTGCCCTAGGAGCTGTTAATCAGCTCGGTAGAATCTCTACTAGAGAGTTGACTGTTTTCGGGTTAACAAAGTTAACACTGGGGTATGGCATTGCTTTGCGTGAGTTTTTTTTTTTTTTTTTTTACTTGATGTAAATTACAGCTTCCACTTTTATAGTTCTGATTAAACAAATTTGCATTTAGTGTAAACAAATTTGCATTTAGTGTAATTTTTACTATTCAAATATTAGTGCAAATACTATAAGTAACAATATATACAATATTCATACAATATTCAAACTAAGGTCATAAATTACTCGGAACTCTACCATGCTAAATATGAACCAAAATAGTTAACAGAATCCACAATTATCCACTGGATTCTATTTCTAAAACACAAGTGTTTAAATGTTCATTTACTTAGTAACTAACTACCCGACAACTTATCCAACTGCTTGTTTGCTGAAAGCAGCAAGACCTTTTTCTGGAAGCTCTACTCAAGGCTTTGTGAACTTAGTACGGTAAAACAATTTCTTTTAAATGAAAGTGTAATTTCATTTGAGTAACTTTAGGTGTTGCTCTAAAAATAATTTTTAATTCTTCTGATTACAGAACAGGTTTCCTGGAATGTTTAAGGCAATGAAAGCATGACTTCGGTTAGTCAAGAACTAGTTTCTTGGTTTTACCCTTGACAAGAAGTTTCCAAACTGGGCTGATGTGAGAATTGGCATTGGTGGCGCCTGGCATTGGTGGCGCCTGGCATTGGTGGCGCCTGGCATTGGTGGCGCCTGGCATTGGTGGCGCCTGGCATTGGTGGCGCCTGGCATTGGTCTGAACTTGTTCGATGGTTGAAATGTATAATTATTTGAATTTCAATAAATTGTTATAAAAATAATGCACAAGCAAGTTTTGTCTTTCCTCCACCATTAACAATAGATAACTAAATCTGAGAAAGTTCAAGCTGGGTTATTGCATATTTTAAGACAAGTGGTCCTTTGTATCCATTATCAATATCTGGGGATTAATCTTTTAGTTTTTAGATTTTGATTTTATTTTTCAAGTTAGTTTCTAGTATCTTTGGAGATCTTTAATATCATGGCAGTATGCTACAGATCTTTTAATAGCATGGCGGTATGACTACCGAACATTAAGTGTAAGCGCTAACGTATCTAAAAGAACTTTGGGTGACACTGTGGTTATTGGATAGGTCCCATGATCTGATAACTCTCCACAGCTGTTGAAATCTAGAGGGAAGGTGAATTTAACTTAAGTAACCTACTACTATAGGATAAATATCTACTGCAGTTTCATAGCAAAATTAATACTAGTATTTAATTTTACTGCTTAGTTAATCAGGGTGAAACTAAAAGCATAGGTTGCCTTTAAGTGCGGAGCGTTTAAAGCAACTGAAGAATAAATGGTGGGTTGTTTCTCTTATTTTTAAGTATTAGTGATATATTTTGAATCTAGATTTGCATTTTGGAGATCTCGAGGTATTTTTATGAATGTTAGGCCCCGTCCACACGGTCGAGCTTTGCTCTGTGAACTTTGCTCGGTGTGACGTCGGAAACGGAGAGCAAAGCTTCACATAGGGTTTTCCTAATTTTTATCGAAGTATCGAGGCTTTGCCTGCAGCAGGGCTGTTAACTGACTGAATTATTTCTGGTAGAGTTTTAAAGACGTCGCCTACTGAAAAGTTTCCGTAGAGCGCAATTTCATGCAAAACCCTCACAAATAAAGGAAAATAGTTTCCAGTTATTTTACCATTCGTAATGAATACGTCAGGTAAGTATGACTTATGGGAACTTTGGTTTAAATGCATTAACATCCTTTATTGTAATGCTACGGAAATGTCTCAAGTTCATTATACTTAGAAATCCTAGTACTGCAGTGATCGGTAGCTGCATCCTGTTGACAGCAGAAATAGTAATGTTGCATGTAATAGAGCTTCAGTTGAAATATTCTGCCTCATGGTAGTATCTTGTTTCCTTAAAAGGTTCCACTTTCGATAAAGAGTTTATAAAAGATGCTGGAGTTCATTCTCGTATAGTTGGTGGAAACTGTTTCATAGCCATGTCTGTTCCCGCAATATCGTTATGACTTCCTCCTATGTCTGCTCTTCTTTGTAACCACTCTTTACACTACGTCCTTTTGCTACAACAATACACAGCACGATTTTCTTCCTGCGTGTATTACGATGCATATTGTACACAACTCGGTCCAGTGTCAGTCACTGTCAGGCTCTCACTATCCAACCAGCGTCGTTCGAACAGCAACATAAATGCGTACGACAGACTTAGCCCGCAAAGAGGCAGAGTTCGACCGTGTGGATGGGGCCTTATGCCCTGTCCACACTAGTGGGCATGCCCGACGGGCACTTCCAGCTGTTTGATATATTTTCTCTCGCTTCTGAAGCAGTGTTACCAGACAATCGCATCGTTCTGGCTACTTACTCGGTCGGTCAGTATAGTGGAACGGGTTATGGGAACAGTGTTTGCCCATCGGGCAGTGCCCGCTAGTGTGGACAGGGCTTTAGTGTGCCGTGTCTTGGGGAAAAAGTAGCTCCAAACAAAAGGTTTTCTGCAGCACTATTTTCATAGGGAGTCTCCCAGGCCACCTTTTGTCTTATGCACCATACCTCCCATGTTCTTTAACTTATTTGCATTCCTATTACTTGCATTCCTATTACTTTTAGTGTTTTTAGAAAGAGAGGGTATTTGATTTTTCAGTTTTAATTTACTTTTCCCTTAGTTCTTCGTCTCCAGGATTCAGGTTTTCCAGACAACGCTCTTATCTTTAACCAGGTGCCCTTTGTCAGTAGCTTGATATAATTACTGAAAGTTTATACCCCCTAGTTTCCAATATTTCAAGGTTTTTTTGTTGGTGCTGATCTGAAATAACTTTTTTTTTTATTCTGTACGTATTACTTTATTCTGTACGTATTACTAAAGTAACTTTAGATATTCTTTTACTTTTATTTGAAAATTAATAGATTAGTTGTCATTTGACTGTTGAGCCCTAGTGGGGATTCTATCAGCTGACCATCTACGGTACTTGGACTGTGTATCCTTCGGAGGTGACCTACTGATACTAATAGTGGCTTTTAAGGTAGTATAAAGAATAGAGAGTAAATCAGTGTCCGTGGACAAGATTGCTTTGTACAGAGAACAAATTTCCTCATTTGAGTGGGACTACCATGCATATAGCGCTCCTTCACTTTGGGTAAGGATGAAGAGTATGAAGGACTTTTGTCTGCCAATGATTCCCAAGATTGCAATGGACCCTTTGATTGCGACCAGGGTTGACATTCACGACCTTGTGGTCTCATTAAATTCCTAAATAACAGTGATGGTAAACCTCTATTTTTCAGTGTAAGTTTTTTTAGGTTTTATAAACAATTGGAGATTTGCTTGATCGCCTGTGACTGGATTTTAGAAAAATGGATATAAGCAGATGGATTTATGCAAGGATGGGCTTTTGTTTTCTTGATCATTGTATATAGAATTAGGGACTTGAAATATCTTTTACACCAAACTAAATTTAAGAGAATTACATTTTACTCAATGTGTGTGTCTCTCAAAACTGTTGTACATGACTCATAAAGATTCCTTATTCCAACAAATCTGGTTTTCATTTCATAAGTTACATGAACACTCAAGCATAAAGGATATTGTTGATAAAGCTACCAGGAATGTAAGCACTATGACTAGCTCAAGCATACCTGTCTCTGCCAGTGATTCGTTGCTACTACTAAAACTCATCACCTTTATTAAATGGCAAGTGCCGTGGAACAATGATTCTGACGACATAATTCAAGCAGCTTAAAACTACTGGACTGTGGTGGTGTTCATAGTATCATTATGACCGTACATTTGTCAGTTGGACGGACACCTCTGTCCAACTGCTACCACTTCGGCTATGACTCCATCGAGTAGACTACTCATGCTGTGCAAGTTATGATGTCTAACCTACCTAGCCAAGTGGTTTCGGTCCTGGCACTTTTCAAAACCACTTACATTGAATTGGTATGGATCGCATTTCATAGAGGCTAAGGAGCAACGCAAATTAATTCTTCGTTTTTCTCCTTCACACACAGTGCTTTCTTCAAATTACTATTAATAACTGTTGTTTATGTACTGCTTAAAGAATTAAAACCCGTGTTGGCATAAGACCAATAATAAAAACACCAACAGATATCCAGGACAAATCTCCTCTACTGACCAAAGTAATTACGAAGCCAAATTTCATATTAAATTTTAAGGCTGTTTAGAAGCAAATGCTCGTCATGAAACAAGGTCCGACTAATTTATAATGAACTACAATCTCTTCAGAATTTACGTTTTCTCTCTCTCTCTCTCTCTCTCTCTCTCTCTCTCTCTCTCTCTCTCTCTCTCTCTCTCTCTCTCTCTCTCTCTCTCTCTCTCCACACAGACGAGAAACCGTTCTGTACATTTTACTTTCATAATAAAAACTTTAGAGAGAACGAGAGACATTGATGTTTGCAAGTTTATACTCAGCAAGAACGATTGATTGAGAGCTATGTAGGCATAGGATAAAATTTGGTTTTTATGGGCTGCTCTTCTGAGCAAGAGCACACGGCTTTTTTTTTTTTTTTTTAACTAACAGAGACCAGAAGCTGTGTTGTTTGTAAGTGACCTCCACAGAAACTCACAGTCTTCGGCCTCATTTGACCCTTTTATCGTGATCATGTGTCGGCCCACACGCACAACTATTTGTGTCGCTAGTATATATCTATCTATTCATTTATTTATTTGTCTAGTTGGCCTTCAATTTTATTCTTGAGTAGAGATGAAGGCGTGGAGGGGATATTGAAGAAAAATTATGGGACAGACTTCTGTGCACATTAATGATGATGATGATGATGTATAGGTCGGCATTGTTTTCCATTAATTTCAGGATCTTTTAGACCATGCAACCAACTTTAGGTATAATCATTATTCATACCGCACATGCTAGTAGTTGATGATTCAGTCTATTCAAACACACACACACATACATATATATATATATATATATATATATATATATATATATATATATATATATATATATATATATATATATATATATTTATATATATATATATATATATATATATATATATATATGTGTGTGTGTGTGTGTGTGTATATGTACACTGTATTTATATACTGTATATATATACCAATTTTTTTGAATGGACTGAGTCATGTGCGGTATGAATAATTAATATATATATATATATATATATATATATATATATATATATATATATATATATATATATATACTGTGTATGTATGTAAATATATATATGTGTATTTATATATATATATTTATATATATATATATATATATACATATATATGCACCTGTGAAAGGCGCCTAGTCTAGCCACAAAGGAACTCCTCTGTTGAAAAGTGTTTTTCGTTTGTCTTTCCAGTCATTCTTCATGACTTCATCACTCAAGGAAGAGGCCATTTGCACAGACACCAGTAGGGCCTTGTGTTGATATCTGGGGTTTGCCTTGGTGCTCTCCTACCGTTTGTGTTGTTCTTTATGGTGCCCAACCAGGTAGTGACAGTGACAGACAGTTTTAATGCTCTCTCCGACGTCGCCGAACCCTTCGGAGGAATACGCCATTGGCATGTCTTGAAAAGTGGTGTGTGGCGAACATAAACTTTTTAAATTTGCAGTGTTTTTACAGAAGGAAGATTTTTTGTGATTTTTGTGTTCCGTGTTCTTTTTTCTTTTTCGACAGATGACGATATCGCGGAAGAGATCGTCCTATCTCCCCTCCCTCAGCCTTCCTAGTGCCCCAGACCCGGCCAGGAGGAGGAATATGGAGTCTGTTTCTACCCCTCTCATCAGCGGACCCGTTTCATCTGACTCTTCTGAAAACGACTTCTTCCCCAACGACCGACTCCGAGGACGAAGGATGGGCCGTAGTTAACAGGGAAAAGAAGAGGAAGGACAG
>JANJGK010000006.1:54308701-54311201 GCA_039081455.1 Macrobrachium rosenbergii
TATTTTCAGCACTGAACTTCAGGCTTTCTGTGCCCTCATATACAGAGCATTTAAGCTAGCTGTTGTTTCACGACGGATATGGCTGAACAAAGTTGAAAGACTAAGGATTTATAGCTTACTAGAAAAGATTTTCAAAATCGGCGAAGAGTATTATTTTAGCTCACCTTTAAATGTAATTCCAGTTACAAGTGTTCAGCACCATTAGTTTACCATACTTTATATGTATGACTCCGACCATCGACGGATGGTCTCTTGTTTGTCAATTGTTCATAAGCTGTATTTTACCCGAGATCTTTTTCTCTTCTCCTCTTTTCCTGCTGAGAGCGACTAGATTTGCCGAACAGCAGCACCAGTATGCGGTAAATGTGCCTCGCTCTCGAAGTTCTCAGTTTCAGAGCGCCTTTACTCCTCACACCTTTGGACTGTGGAACAGTGTCCCTGAGGATGTTGTGCAACTGGAACCTGAAATGTTCAAGCGAAGATGCAATGCCTTACTGCACTAAAGCAATTCCCCTCGTATTCTATAATTTACTTGTATTTTTTATCATTTATTTATTTATTTGTTAATTTTTTTTAGTAATAAATTATCTCTTTTCTGTATTTACTATTACTCTCTGTTACCTCTTTCAAATGAACACCAGTTCTCTCGAAGCTTAAATTTAAACTCAGTGGCCCTTGTGGGTTCTTTCCATATGAATAGGGTTCATCGTCTGAATAATAATAATAATAATAATAATAATAATAATAATAATAATAATAATAATAATAATAATAATAATAATAATAATAATGTTCTATGATTTATTAACAATCAAATAATATTAGAGCTAGGTAGAAACAGAAAGACAGACAGGTAGACAGAGTGTGGGTAAAATATTTATAATTTATTATCTGGATCCATGGTTATTACAGGGGAGACTTCTAAAATTTAGATTTTATTATTAGTTTCACTATCAGTCAAGGGTAGACTAAGGTCCTTAGGGGAGACGGTTTTCATATCGAAAAACGTGGTAACAAAAGATGAACATCAGTTATAGACCATCTTCCCCATTATGTTGTATTGTTATTACTCTACATAAAGTCCACGTCTGTCCCTCTATACACACACACACACACACACACACACACACACACACACACACACACACATATATATATATATATATATATATATATATATATATATATATATATTATATATATATATATATATACACATATATATATATAATATATATATATATATATATATATATATATATCTGACTCATATGGGGATCGAACATCGATCTATAAAAATGAAAAGCCAGTGCGTTACCAATAGACCCACACGGGCTAGAACTACTATTCGGATAATTTTACCCATAAAATTTTTTACTTTGCTAATTCTTTTTTTTTTTTTGTCTATCATAAAAAGAGTGTTATTATAAGAGGTAAAAGAAAACGACGTGAAATAATGACAGCGCTCTCTCTCTCTCTCTCTCTCTCTCTCTCTCTCTCTCTCTCTCTCTCTCTCTCTCTCAGTCGAGTCATCGATTTCATTTAAATATCAATCACGATTTACAATTCAAGAGTAATCTAATATATATATATATATATATATATATATATATATATATATATATATATATTATATATATATATATATATATATATATATATATATATATATATATATATATATATATGTGCACATATTTATGTATATACATATGCTTTCGGAGCAAAGTTTTCTCGTATGCAAATTTCGTTGAATTCTATGGCTTTGTGATAGAATTGAACGAAATTTGCATATATACATATATAAATATATCTGTAACATTCACATTATCCATATACGTTGTTGTTAATATAAAACTTAAAATGTTAAACAAAGGGACACAGACACTAATTCAATTTAACCCCAAATGTAACTGGAAGAGGGGTTTAGCTTTTAACGGTCGTTCTATTTCTCAAGGAGAGGACAGAACGAGAGTCTCCCAGTAAGTGCGCGGGCACCGTAAATCTAGTTCCAGGTCTTTGGTTGGTTTCTGTATCTCGAGGCCTTTTAGTTTTCCAGCATCCTGATTTTCCCGCCGAATTTCCTGGCGAGTGCGACCTAAAAAGATTGAATCTTTCCCCGTCTCTCTCTCTCTCTCTCTCTCTCTCTCTCTCTCTCTCTCTCTCTCTCTCTCTCTCTCTCAGAGCCTATTGATTTTTGTACTGGAAAAGCGTTAAAATTCCGTTTGTCAGAGTTACAGTAATGATTTGTGACTCTTGTTTCCAGCATTCTTATCGCAATCTATCGGCCTCAGCAAGGACTGTTGGAATTAGGTTTAGATCTCATACGAGTCCAGTACTATATCCCATATTTAATTCTTTCTCTCTCTCTCTCTCTCTCTCTCTCTCTCTCTCTCTCTCTCTCTCTCTCTCTCTCTCTCTCTCTCTCACTCTTTGTCTGTTTATTGACCGGATCACTTAGATGCTGGGTGGATATTCACAAAAATTCTATGAAGAGTCC
>JANJGK010000006.1:54313701-54341201 GCA_039081455.1 Macrobrachium rosenbergii
CTGCCATCTTTAGATTTACTTAGCAATGACGATGCACCTGGCATTAAGTTGCTATTCCTTAGAAAAAAAGGCTCTAATACATAGGCAAATTTTTTTCACATTTTCATTTTAGAGATACTGGCATAGTTGTTACTGGGAGAAAATGTTTGACCTTGAAAACTAAGCTGGACTATTACATTTAGCTTTATATCTATTGAAGACTCTGAATTAAATTTATCGCATACATTGTAAAAAATGTAGTTTACAATATACTGTTAAAAATAAGTACATCACGTAATTTAATGCGATAAATTTTTCACTTTAGAATTTATAAATCATTCTAATGGAGAGCACTTCACAGTCCAGAAATCGTGATATTTCTATCAAGAGTTAAGTTAAACAGCAATGAATGAAATGACAGGAAATAAGAATTATTGCTTCTAGTACAGAAATACCATTTCAAAGAAAACCAGACCTTGCCATACAATTAGCCAACATCCTCAAAGATGCAGTCCACGAGATGAACTAGTTGCGGGTCATCCTTCATCCCCTTGTTCCTTCTTTGTTTCTTTCAGCAACACATCCAATAGCTTCTGTGGCATGAGTATTCCTTTTGACCATTTCATTCCATCTTCCCCTCTGAAATTTCCAAACCACGCAGTACTGTGGTCACTGGTTCCAAATGAAGGCACGAGGACTCTTTTAATATGCACTCTCACAGAATCTCTGCAAGGAAACAAGATTCATGTCCACCCCACTAGAAATGTGAGTTGTTAAAAAACTTTCCTTCTCTTTGTTTACTGATCTACCATAAACGAAACATGGAAGTTGCTAAAGCTCTGCTAAAACACAATCAGAAATTTTACCATAGCTCCAAAGTCGTACAAATTTGTTTAAAGACACTCTGCTGTCTGACGATTGCAATCACAGAAGTTTTACCTTTTCTGAAAAGTGCGTATGTGCTCTTTCACTGACTATTCTGGTATCAAAGAGAACTGCCTGTGCCTGTTCTGAGAATACTTAGGAAGAATTCAGATATCAGTGATAGGTACTGTATAGTTATAGAGAAGTCAGATGAACTTTAAGCTTTCATAGACAAGCAGCAAAGTAAATAATGGTTTCTGCTTCCTTTTGAGTGGGTCTAAATTCATCGCTATCTTCGGAAATGGTCAAATGATCATCAATGGTTGTCAGACAAGTACAAGTATCTGCATAAACAAATTGTGCCTTTCTCCTTATCTCCATACCAACATATTTGTCATGCTTACATTCATGATTAAGAAAAGGAGAACTTTTCTTGTTTTCGTCACTAGATAAGGGCTGTTTTCTAGCATAACATGTTGCTGTTTCTCCTTTAGCTCTGTCATCCTTTTAACATTGGAATCCCCAATGAACTCCTCCTGACCATAAGGACAGTGCACTGAAAAAGCACGCGTGTGACAATTGTGCTATGCTTAATACCCAAAATCTACTTTAGAATTATCAGTCCTCCTATTAACTGCCTTTGTCTCACACAAACACAAACACACACACATTGAACAAATTTTTCTACCTTTCAGTGTTTTGCAGTTCGATTTGTGTCGTAAAATATACCTCCATGTGCAGGTAATAGACCACATCTCTGCTGCATTGTTGATAGGTGCAGAGTTATTTCGAAATACCATGAGCACCATCAGTACATTGAACGCTTGAAAATAAATATAAGTGAACTTTTCACTAACCACCGCGCCTTTGTTTTTTTTTTTTTTTTTTTTTTTTTAAATGGTTTGAAATAGCGGGCTGACTATCAAGTCTGATATGTGTGGGTGATAACGAACAAAACATAGCCAGTAGAATTTTCTTCCCTTAACAAGTACCAGCTTTATTTGTTTCTCATTGCATTTAGATCTTTCCTCAGATATGTTGACATGCTTGTGAATGAAATCCTATTGCAGTCAACTACAAATGCAAAAAGAAGTATTAAACTAGCTAGAAAGATTATGTATTGAAACCGAATCTTTTACAACTATTAGAAAACCATAGCCAACGTCAACCCATACTGGACTGGAGTTTAGAAAATATTTAATTTTAAAAATACGGCTTTCACCAAAACAGAGAATGTTTTTTGGCTGACAAAATTTATTCACCGATAGAATATAAGTTTAACGTGGAAAATTCGAAACAATTTTACATTATGCATGCATAAAATTCAACAGTATCCATGACCAAATAAATATTCATTTAGTTTCCATGCAGTTATGTGCGTAAACATTAATTGATCAAGCAACCAGGAGCCTACTGATAGGCTACAGTATTTGAATTAGCCAAAGTTGTGGTGACTTCGCCCGATACTAGATTCCTACAGTATCAAATGTGTACAAACATTGAACCTGAAACGAGAAACCTAGGTCAGTTCTCCACTTTAGTGTCCAGTGTCGTTCCTTGTAGCCTATGGAGTTTGAATTCTTCTTATTTAATATAAAATTCTTAAGAAAACAGTAATTGTCAGCCATATTCACAGGAGCCAATGGATATATATTCAACATCATGCTAATCTAGAAACGTCTCCGACCGATGGTCGAAGTCGTCAGTACGATAGTATTACTATGTGCTGGCAGAATGTAAAACAAATTACTAATAGCATACAAAAAAAATCACTTCCAGAGGGACATTTACTTTTTTATTAAATTCTCTCTCTCTCTCTCTCTCTCTCTCTCTCTCTCTCTCTCTCTCTCTCTCTCTCTCTCTCTCTCTCTTTCTCTCTCCAGAGGAAACAGCAGTCTTTGTTCCTCCCCTGAACACTCATCGCAAAAAAAAAAAAAAAAGCGAGAAATATGGCCTGTGATATACGAGGAACATTACTGCGAACGGAGTGTGTGTATAAAAAGAATCGAGGATATTCACTGATATATCAGACAGACTAAAAATTTGTTCTTCATAACTTTTATGTAAGTACTTCGGAGGGGAACGCGCACTCCACTTTACGACGTCCAACGGCTGGGACAGTTTTTGGGTTTTTTTTGCAACAAGGAGAATTTATTTGAATATATTTTAATAAAATTAAATAAAAGAATAGAGGGTTTAGATTATATACTCACATCCATCGACTCATTTATTGTTCATACGCTGCATTATATATTTCTTGATTCTTTTTCTCGCTATTTTTTAGAAAATTTATCCAAAAAATACTTTAACCCAGTTCCTTGACCACCGTTTCTTCTTATCCATTTTATGAAAAAATAGAGTAAACAAACAATTCCTTTACAGGATATGAACTATTAAAACTCGAAAATACCAACGAAGAGAGCGAAAGAATGTTCTGACATCTATTATTTATTCAGAAGTTATATGCTGTACAGCAGCACATAGAAGGATTTCGGTAGGTCATGAGATAAACAAATTCTTTAGAACGAGAGAGTCACATTTCTTATGTATGTATATATATATATATACTTATATATATGCTTATATATATATATATATATATATATATATATATATATATATATATATATAATCATGAAGCTACAAATGTCGCTTAATATCGAAATTCACGCTACCTCGGTATATCTCCGTTGGAGAATTTTCGCCGAAGGGGAATTTATATAAGTGATAAATGAATTGGAATCGTGGGGACACGAACCCGCGACGAAAGCCTATTCAGCGACTCCAGTTGACGTAAACCATTGAGCCATCAAGAGAGGTATAAGTCTTTTGCCGAGATGTCGTACTGCTTTTACCCGTCGTGAGCGGGGAAAGTGTACTAGCCTCGACAATGACCCACCTCCGCCATGACAGTTCATTGGTACGTTTGGAACACGCAGCTCTTGTTATGAAATTTTTATCACACCGTGATTTATATACAATCATGAAGCTACAAATGTCGCTTAATATCGAAATTCACGCTACCTCGGTATATCTCCGTTGGAGAATTGTCGCCGAAGGGGAATTTATATAAGTGATAAATGAATTGGAATCGTGGGGACACGAACCCGCGACGAAAGCCTATTCAGCGACTCCAGTTGACGTAAACCATTGAGCCATCAAGAGAGGTATAAGTCTTTTGCCGAGATGTCGTACTGCTTTTACCCCGTCGTGAGCGGGGAAAGTGTACTAGCCTCGACAATGACCCACCTCCGCCATGACAGTTCATTGGTACGTTTGGAACACGCAGCTCTTGTTATGAAATTTTTATCACACCGTGATTTATATACAATCATGAAGCTACAAATGTCGCTTAATATCGAAATTCACGCTACCTCGGTATATCTCCGTTGGAGAATTGTCGCCGAAGGGGAATTTATATAAGTGATAAATGAATTGGAATCGTGGGGACACGAACCCGCGACGAAAGCCTATTCAGCGACTCCAGTTGACGTAAACCATTGAGCCATCAAGAGAGGTATAAGTCTTTTGCCGAGATGTCGTACTGCTTTTACCCGTCGTGAGCGGGGAAAGTGTACTAGCCTCGACAATGACCCACCTCCGCCATGACAGTTCATTGGTACGTTTGGAACACGCAGCTCTTGTTATGAAATTTTTATCACACCGTGATTTATATACAATCATGAAGCTACAAATGTCGCTTAATATCGAAATTCACGCTACCTCGGTATATCTCCGTTGGAGAATTGTCGCCGAAGGGGAATTTATATAAGTGATAAATGAATTGGAATCGTGGGGACACGAACCCGCGACGAAAGCCTATTCAGCGACTCCAGTTGACGTAAACCATTGAGCCATCAAGAGAGGTATAAGTCTTTTGCCGAGATGTCGTACTGCTTTTACCCGTCGTGAGCGGGGAAAGTGTACTAGCCTCGACAATGACCCACCTCCGCCATGACAGTTCATTGGTACGTTTGGAACACGCAGCTCTTGTTATGAAATTTTTATCACACCGTGATTTATATACAATCATGAAGCTACAAATGTCGCTTAATATCGAAATTCACGCTACCTCGGTATATCTCCGTTGGAGAATTGTCGCCGAAGGGGAATTTATATAAGTGATAAATGAATTGGAATCGTGGGGACACGAACCCGCGACGAAAGCCTATTCAGCGACTCCAGTTGACGTAAACCATTGAGCCATCAAGAGAGGTATAAGTCTTTTGCCGAGATGTCGTACTGCTTTTACCCGTCGTGAGCGGGGAAAGTGTACTAGCCTCGACAATGACCCACCTCCGCCATGACAGTTCATTGGTACGTTTGGAACACGCAGCTCTTGTTATGAAATTTTTATCACACCGTGATTTATATACAATCATGAAGCTACAAATGTCGCTTAATATCGAAATTCACGCTACCTCGGTATATCTCCGTTGGAGAATTGTCGCCGAAGGGGAATTTATATAAGTGATAAATGAATTGGAATCGTGGGGACACGAACCCGCGACGAAAGCCTATTCAGCGACTCCAGTTGACGTAAACCATTGAGCCATCAAGAGAGGTATAAGTCTTTTGCCGAGATGTCGTACTGCTTTTACCCGTCGTGAGCGGGGAAAGTGTACTAGCCTCGACAATGACCCACCTCCGCCATGACAGTTCATTGGTACGTTTGGAACACGCAGCTCTTGTTATGAAATTTTTATCACACCGTGATTTATATACAATCATGAAGCTACAAATGTCGCTTAATATCGAAATTCACGCTACCTCGGTATATCTCCGTTGGAGAATTGTCGCCGAAGGGGAATTTATATAAGTGATAAATGAATTGGAATCGTGGGGACACGAACCCGCGACGAAAGCCTATTCAGCGACTCCAGTTGACGTAAACCATTGAGCCATCAAGAGAGGTATAAGTCTTTTGCCGAGATGTCGTACTGCTTTTACCCGTCGTGAGCGGGGAAAGTGTACTAGCCTCGACAATGACCCACCTCCGCCATGACAGTTCATTGGTACGTTTGGAACACGCAGCTCTTGTTATGAAATTTTTATCACACCGTGATTTATATACAATCATGAAGCTACAAATGTCGCTTAATATCGAAATTCACGCTACCTCGGTATATCTCCGTTGGAGAATTGTCGCCGAAGGGGAATTTATATAAGTGATAAATGAATTGGAATCGTGGGGACACGAACCCGCGACGAAAGCCTATTCAGCGACTCCAGTTGACGTAGCCATCAAGAGAGGTATAAGTCTTTTGCCGAGATGTCGTACTGCTTTTACCCGTCGTGAGCGGGGAAAGTGTACTAGCCTCGACAATGACCCACCTCCGCCATGACAGTTCATTGGTACGTTTGGAACACGCAGCTCTTGTTATGAAATTTTTATCACACCGTGATTTATATACAATCATGAAGCTACAAATGTCGCTTAATATCGAAATTCACGCTACCTCGGTATTCTCCGTTGGAGAATTGTCGCCGAAGGGGAATTTATATAAGTGATAAATGAATTGGAATCGTGGGGACACGAACCCGCGACGAAAGCCTATTCAGCGACTCCAGTTGACGTAAACCATTGAGCCATCAAGAGAGGTATAAGTCTTTTGCCGAGAGTCGTACTGCTTTTACCCGTCGTGAGCGGGGAAAGTGTACTAGCCTCGACAATGACCCACCTCCGCCATGACAGTTCATTGGTACGTTTGAACACGCAGCTCTTGTTATGAATTTTTATCACACCGTGATTTATATACAATAGGCTTTCGTCGCGGGTTCGGTGTCCCCACGATTCCAATTCATTTATCACTTATATAAATTCCCCTTCGGCGACAATTCTCCAACGGAGATATACCCGAGGTAGCGTGAATTTCGATATTAAGCGACATTTGTAGCTTCATGATTGTATATAAATCACGGTGTGATAAAAATTTCATAACAAGAGCTGCGTGTTCCAAACGTACCCAATGAACTGTCATGGCGGAGGTGGGTCATTGTCGAGGCTAGTACACTTTCCCCGCTCACGACGGGTAAAAGCAGTACGACATCTCGGCAAAAGACTTATACCTCTCTTGATGGCTCAATGGTTTACGTCAACTGGAGTCGCTGAATAGGCTTTCGTCGCGGGTTCGTGTCCCCACGATTCCAATTCATTTATCACTTATATAAATTCCCCTTCGGCGACAATTCTCCAACGGAGATATACCGAGGTAGCGTGAATTTCGATATTAAAGCGACATTTGTAGCTTCATGATTGTATATAAATCACGGTGTGATAAAAATTTCATAACAAGAGCTGCGTGTTCCAAACGTACCAATGAACTGTCATGGCGGAGGTGGGTCATTGTCGAGGCTAGTACACTTTCCCCGCTCACGACGGGTAAAAGCAGTACGACATCTCGGCAAAAGACTTATACCTCTCTTGATGGCTCAATGGTTTACGTCAACTGGAGTCGCTGAATAGGCTTTCGTCGCGGGTTCGTGTCCCCACGATTCCAATTCATTTATCACTTATATAAATTCCCCTTCGGCGACAATTCTCCAACGGAGATATACCGAGGTAGCGTGAATTTCGATATTAAGCGACATTTGTAGCTTCATGATTGTATATAAATCACGGTGTGATAAAAATTTCATAACAAGAGCTGCGTGTTCCAAACGTACCAATGAACTGTCATGGCGGAGGTGGGTCATTGTCGAGGCTAGTACACTTTCCCCGCTCACGACGGGTAAAAGCAGTACGACATCTCGGCAAAAGACTTATACCTCTCTTGATGGCTCAATGGTTTACGTCAACTGGAGTCGCTGAATAGGCTTTCGTCGCGGGTTCGTGTCCCACGATTCCAATTCATTTATCACTTATATAAATTCCCCTTCGGCGACAATTCTCCAACGGAGATATACCGAGGTAGCGTGAATTTCGATATTAAGCGACATTTGTAGCTTCATGATTGTATATAAATCACGGTGTGATAAAATTTTCATAACAAGAGCTGCGTGTTCCAAACGTACCAATGAACTGTCATGGCGGAGGTGGGTCATTGTCGAGGCTAGTACACTTTCCCGCTCACGACGGGTAAAAGCAGTACGACATCTCGGCAAAAGACTTATACCTCTCTTGATGGCTCAATGGTTTACCGTCAACTGGAGTCGCTGAATAGGCTTTCGTCGCGGGTTCGTGTCCCCACGATTCCAATTCATTTATCACTTATATAAATTCCCCTTCGGCGACAATTCTCCAACGGAGATATACCGAGGTAGCGTGAATTTCGATATTAAGCGACATTTGTAGCTTCATGATTGTATATAAATCACGGTGTGATAAAAATTTCATAACAAGAGCTGCGTGTTCCAAACGTACCAATGAACTGTCATGGCGGAGGTGGGTCATTGTCGAGGCTAGTACACTTTCCCCGCTCACGACGGGTAAAAGCAGTACGACATCTCGGCAAAAGACTTATACCTCTCTTGATGGCTCAATGGTTTACGTCAACTGGAGTCGCTGAATAGGCTTTCGTCGCGGGTTCGTGTCCCCACGATTCCAATTCATTTATCACTTATATAAATTCCCCTTCGGCGACAATTCTCCAACGGAGATATACCGAGGTAGCGTGAATTTCGATATTAAGCGACATTTGTAGCTTCATGATTGTATATAAATCACGGTGTGATAAAAATTTCATAACAAGAGCTGCGTGTTCCAAACGTACCAATGAACTGTCATGGCGGAGGTGGGTCATTGTCGAGGCTAGTACACTTTCCCCGCTCACCGACGGGTAAAAGCAGTCGACATCTCGGCAAAAGACTTATACCTCTCTTGATGGCTCAATGGTTTACGTCAACTGGAGTCGCTGAATAGGCTTTCGTCGCGGGTTCGTGTCCCCACGATTCCAATTCATTTATCACTTATATAAATTCCCCTTCGGCGACAATTCTCCAACGGAGATATACCGAGGTAGCGTGAATTTCGATATTAAGCGACATTTGTAGCTTCATGATTGTATATAAATCACGGTGTGATAAAAATTTCATAACAAGAGCTGCGTGTTCCAAACGTACCAATGAACTGTCATGGCGGAGGTGGGTCATTGTCGAGGCTAGTACACTTTCCCCGCTCACGACGGGTAAAAGCAGTACGACATCTCGGCAAAAGACTTATACCTCTCTTGATGGCTCAATGGTTTACGTCAACTGGAGTCGCTGAATAGGCTTTCGTCGCGGGTTCGTGTCCCCACGATTCCAATTCATTTATCACTTATATAAATTCCCCTTCGGCGACAATTTCTCCAACGGAGATATACCGAGTAGCGTGAATTTCGATATTAAGCGACATTTGTAGCTTCATGATTGTATATAAATCACGGTGTGATAAAAATTTCATAACAAGAGCTGCGTGTTCCAAACGTACCAATGAACTGTCATGGCGGAGGTGGGTCATTGTCGAGGCTAGGTACACTTTCCCCGCTCACGACGGGTAAAAGCAGTACGACATCTCGGCAAAAGACTTATACCTCTCTTGATGGCTCAATGGTTTACGTCAACTGGAGTCGCTGAATAGGCTTTCGTCGCGGGTTCGTGTCCCCACGATTCCAATTCATTTATCACTTATATAAATTCCCCTTCGGCGACAATTCTCCAACGGAGATATACCGAGGTAGCGTGAATTTCGATATTAAGCGACATTTGTAGCTTCATGATTGTATATAAATCACGGTGTGATAAAAATTTCATAACAAGAGCTGCGTGTTCCAAACGTACCAATGAACTGTCATGGCGGAGGTGGGTCATTGTCGAGGCTAGTACACTTTCCCCGCTCACGACGGGTAAAAGCAGTACGACATCTCGGCAAAAGACTTATACCTCTCTTGATGGCTCAATGGTTTACGTCAACTGGAGTCGCTGAATAGGCTTTCGTCGCGGGTTCGTGTCCCCACGATTCCAATTCATTTATCACTTATATAAATTCCCCTTCGGCGACAATTCTCCAACGGAGATATACCGAGGTAGCGTGAATTTCGATATTAAGCGACATTTGTAGCTTCATGATTGTATATAAATCACGGTGTGATAAAAATTTCATAACAAGAGCTGCGTGTTCCAAACGTACCAATGAACTGTCATGGCGGAGGTGGGTCATTGTCGAGGCTAGTACACTTTCCCCGCTCACGACGGGTAAAAGCAGTACGACATCTCGGCAAAAGACTTATACCTCTCTTGATGGCTCAATGGTTTACGTCAACTGGAGTCGCTGAATAGGCTTTCGTCGCGGGTTCGTCTCCCCACGATTCCAATTCATTTATCACTTATATAAATTCCCCTTCGGCGATAATTCTCCAACGGAGATATACCGAGGTAGCGTGAATTTCGATATTAAGCGACATTTGTAGCTTCATGATTGTATATAAATCACGGTGTGATAAAAATTTCATAACAAGAGCTGCGTGTTCCAAACGTACCAATGAACTGTCATGGCGGAGGTGGGTCATTGTCGAGGCTAGTACACTTTCCCCGCTCACGACGGGTAAAAGCAGTACGACATCTCGGCAAAAGACTTATACCTCTCTTGATGGCTCAATGGTTTACGTCAACTGGAGTCGCTGAATAGGCTTTCGTCGCGGGTTCGTGTCCCCACGATTCCAATTCATTTATCACTTATATAAATTCCCCTTCGGCGACAATTCTCCAACGGAGATATACCGAGGTAGCGTGAATTTCGATATTAAGCGACATTTGTAGCTTCATGATTGTATATAAATCACGGTGTGATAAAAATTTCATATATATATATATATATATATATATATATATATATATATATATATATATATATACATACATATATATATGTTTATATATATACTGTATATATATATATATATATATATATATATATATATATATATATATATATATATATATATATATATATATATATATTTATATTTATATATATATGTGTGTGAGTGTCTCCAAGCAACTTTTTATTACAAAACTGAGTAAATTTCTCTGAATTTCTGCCTGAAAGGGATTTCAGATAAACAAAACTGTGAACTGTAATAACAGCGTCCTGCTTATATCCATTCCAAGATATCCATTATGAAATATATAAAAGTTTTAAATGTAAAACAAAGAGCAAATGATTATTCTTCGAGAAAAATTGCGTCCATTCGTTTTCCCCCTACCATAAGCTTTGCTGAAAAGTACATTTCAAAGCTGTGAGTGATAACAGCATTCACGCAAGAATGCGGCAATAAATTCCTCGCCTACCAACAAGGGTAAAATTGACCCCCATATAAATTTCTCTGTACCATCAAACAGTTTTCTAGAAATTAAATAAATAAAGCCATCTATTACGGAGGGTAAGCGTTGGTCTATATATCTCCCTTTCTCTGCCTACTTGTTCTTTGGGATGTGGCTTCAAAACAATATACTAGCTGTCACCAAAAAAAAATAATTGTATGTCACTGGTTAATGCAATTCAGTCCGAACAAAAACGTTCTCTATAAGAACAATATTAAAGACTGGCTGTGGGACAGAGCTCACGTAGCCAGTTTTGAAACGATTTTCTCACAGTCTAGAAGGCATGAGCAGTTCACATTTAAGCTTAAAAGCTTCATATTCGTTATTCTCTCAAAATAAATGTGGAAATACGAGGCATTTTTTAGATATATTTTTATTCTAATGCAGTCGTTGTTTCAATACTTATTTGCTTCAATTCCAAGCATCTTTCCGCCAGCACATTTCAGAAAATGACCTCGACCAATCCTTTGTCATGACCTGAATCTCTCTCTCTCTCTCTCTCTCTCTCTCTCTCTCTCTCTCTCTCTCTCTCTCTCTCTCTCTCTCTCTCTCTCTCTATCAAACACAAAAGCAGCCGTAACCAGGCAGTTATTAAATCATTAATGATACAAGGTACTGACTCACAAGCGAAATCTTTATGCAGCACAGCGTTTCCAGAAATCAAGAATGTAATCTCTCTCTTTCTCTCTCTCTCTCTCTCTCTCTCTCTCTCTCTCTCTCTCTCTCTCTCTCTCACGGACACACACACACACACACACATAAAAAGCGTAATTAAAAGTTATTAAGCAATGGCCACTCCAAACATTGGCATTTTAAGTTTTCATAGATCATTGTTGGATTCAGCTGCAGAATATAGCTCATGAATTCATTTTGCAGAGAAAATGAAAAATGATTCTGGACGCGACCGGTTTGGATTCTATGGAAGTTAATGTCCTCAGCCATCTAGTTAAGGTATTTGATCCTGTGGGTAAATCTTTCATGCAATATTTCAGTATATCTTTAATCTTATTACATTCTGCAATGAGAGTATTTTTTTCATCAAAACTGCTCTGTAAATCAAGTTATTTCGTATAGCTGAACTTCTTATATTTCATATATTGGCAGTCGAAGAGTTACCACGAAGTCTCAGATTTGCTCTGATAATAATTTCCCCATATTAGGTTAATTAATAAATTGTAGTTACTATACAGAAGTTCCACATAGACAAAAACAAAGAATATTAAGGCAAATTTACAATATATACATACTTACTCGCCTAATATCTTTAATGTCAACCCAGAGGTTCGATTTATATATATATATATATATATATATATATATATATATATATATATATATATATATATATATATATATATATGTATGTATATATATATATATATATATATATATATATATATATATATATATATATATATATATATAATCATGAAGCTACAAATGCTGTTTAATATCAAATTCACGCTACTTCGGGGATATCCCCGGTGGGGAATTATCGCCGAAGGGGAATTTATAAGTGATAAATGGATCGGTACTGCTGGATCGAGACCCGGCAGTACCGATCCATTTATCACTTATAAATTCCTCTTCGGTGATAATTCCCCATAGGGGATATTCCCGAAGTAGCGTAAATTTGATATTAGACAACATTTGTACCGTCATGATTGTGTGTAAATCACGGTGTGATAAAAATCTCATATATATATATATATATATATATATATATATATATATATATATATATATATATATATATATATATATATATATATATATATATATATATATATATATATATATATATATAGATATATATATATAATTATATATATGAGTTTACATTAGACATAAGGCGAGAAGTATTTAAATATTGTAAATTCCCCTTAATTTTCTTTGTTTCTGTGTAAATGGAACTTCTGCATAGTAATTACAATTTATTAATTAATCTAATGTGGGGAAATCATTATCAGAGATAATTTTAGACTTCGTGGTACACTATATATACGAGTATATATATATATATATATATATATATATATATATATATATATATATATATATATAAATACTGTATATATCATGTATATTTCCAAACTCGAGTCCAAGGCCACTCCTCCAACGCACCTTAGTCAGCGAGTGGCGAAGTCTTCGTCTTGATTCCTCTGGATTTATCAACAGAATTGATGCGAGGGTTTCCATTTCCAAAAGGATTCCAGGGATTACCTTGAACATAGCGCTCTGGTAACTAATCGTCATATATATATATATATATATATATATATATATATATATATATATATATATATATATATATATATATATATATATATATATATATATATATATATATGTATATATATATATATATATATATATATATATATATATATATATATCGCTTGGAGAATGAGGACAGCGTTTTATGCTTTAGCTATTTTTCCACTTTTGATTCCTTGTCTTCATCTTCCCTAATAACGCATATATGGCAAACAGGTGTATCTGATTAATCCTTCCTGTTTTTAAGGAGTGATAAATGCACGACTGTTTCATTACACTAATCGCAGTGAATAGTTTTCACATATAAAATAACTGATGAACAAATATCTCATCCATCATTTAGTTTATGTAAATTGATATATATAGCAAATGTGTTTTAGACTCATATATTTTTGGGACAATTATATAGTTCCAGAATAATCAGACCCTCCCAAATTCGATACAAATGCGCTTGTTTGTAGACATTACCAAAAACTATAATACTAGGACTAGGTCTCTCATTCGTTATCTACTATATGTATATGTGTGTGTGTGTGCTTGCGCGTGTGTGTATATATGTGTATATATATATATATATATATATATATATATATATATATATATATATATATATATATATATATACATATACACATTACAGTATAAATTTATATATATATATATATATATATATATATATATATATATATATATATATATATATATATATACTTACACGCACACACACATGTGTGTGCGTGTAAGTCTCAGAATCTAACACAGTGGTTTTGGAATTCCTGTCCTCCCTCCTTATCTTTCCTGATTGTGTACTCTTTTCACTTACATATTTTCCTCCATTATTTCAAAATGACCAAACTATCGTAAAACACTGTCCTATTCTCTCAAAAAACTAAACTTTTTACAACATTCCTCAACCTTTCAAATACTTTTATCATTTTATACCGTGTATAATATGAAAATCGATCACCCCAACAACGCCAAGAATCTTTTTTACTTTCACATTTATACTTCACTTCCTTAAAAGAGACTTGCTTTAACAGTTCCTTCATATGCTCTTATTCAACCTTGGCTTCTGCAACACTTCAGGCCTATTCATAAGTCATCTGTTCTATGACTTACATCTTCCCTCTTCTTAATATCACCCATAAGATTTTATTCAAAATATATGCAAGAATCAGCCGTTTTCCATCCTCCCCATCCATATAAATAATTACTACTCATTCTTCTTGATTTCCAGTTACCAGCATGACATTACCCCGTCTCACATTTTCTGTCAGCTTAAAATCTCTTTTACTACTAGTTTTTGCCAGTTTTACTTAAAATTTCTATTCTGTATGATAAAGTGTACAACATCTGCCTTTCCAGAGTCAATTCCTAATTCTTTTTCTTATCTCATAACTTCGCACCTGAGTCCGAGTGTCATATCACTCAATCCATAAGGATACTGAGCTGCCTTGAATTTATAACACACGTTTTATCAAAACCACTAACTCTCTCAGCTACATAATCTGATTCACACTTCAGTTCCATCATGATAACCTTTAATTGCTGTAAATAACTTCTGTATAATGTACCAACAACCTCCACATTATCTCTTTATTAATGTGTTATATCCTTTGTATGTAAATGAAAACCACTTGCAGTTTATCTTTCCACATTACTTTTAAACTCCCTCCATAATTTCCTCATTCAAACATCTGATCCTTATACCTCTTCTCTGTCTGAGCCCAAACTGACCTTCCCCTATCAGTCTTTCTGTCATCTGATTTATTTTCTCAATAAAAATCCTAACATACAACTTTCCTAGTGTGCAAAGTAACGGTAAGATTTTCTAATTTGTGCAGCCTCCTTTATATAACAGGAAATTATTCTTCTCCACCAGTCCTCGGAAACCTTTTCCTCATCCTGAAATATATTGCAAACCCTTTTCTACCACTCATTCACATTATCTCACCCCTTCTGTACCTCACTTGTAATCCAAACAACATCTTGTGTCTATATTTTGCAGTATCTTGATTGACCCCTTCCATCCTTAGCAATTACTTCTACATGCATTCTCAAACTTACACTAACCCTTTCCATTTATACTTTAATTAGTTCTGCCTACTCCACATCCCACGTTCAAGAAGTCTTTGAACTGCTTACTCCATAAACTAAGAATTCTCTATTCCATGCAACATTTCTCCATTTGGAATTTTCCCCTAATAATTACTTCCCTGCAGAACAACTTATTCTTCCTGCAGTTCTTCCAGTCTTTCTAACCTCTGTTTTTGTTATTTGTCTTCTCTTCCCATTCACCTACAGCATATTTGTACACCACCCTCTCTTCTGGTTTGTAAATGAAGTTATGTACAGGTGGTTATTAGAGGATAATTGATTTTGCAGCCTTAATCTTTACTGTTGAATATCTATTTTTCTAATATGCATAGTTATTTACTGTTGTAAATTTTATCATTTTAAATATCCTGAAGATGTGATAATATATATATATATATATATATATATATATATATATATATATATATATATATATATATATATATATATATATATAAGTGTATACTGTATATATGCAGTGGAAAGGGGCAGGAACACTCGCCTAAATACATTTATCACAAGTTTCTTGATTTATGATCACATCTTCGGGAAATCTGAAATTATAAAATCTACAGCAATATTCTACTACGTATATTTGAGAACTAAAATTCAAAAGATAAAAATTGAAATGGGAAAATCAAGTACACCTAAATGATTAGGAATGGAGCATCAGTTACACCTAAATAAATAAATATATGCATATATATATATATATATATATATATATATATATATATATATATATATATATATATATATATATATATATATACAGTATATGTATATAAATATATTGTGTGTGTGTGTGTGTGTTTGTGCGCGCGTGTGTAGATACATAGATAGATAGATGGATAACGAATAATAATAATAATTTCTGTATAAACCAGTAAACTTCTTATGATAAAATGAAAATATTCGAAAAGTGAGACAGAGATAGGAAGATGAGGATATGAGATTAGGAAGAGGGGCTTAATTACAAAGTGCATCCGAATTCCTTTGCTGACATCTGTAAGGACGTTTGACCTACTTTTACCGTTCTACGTCTTTTTTTTTTTACGTGAGTTAAGAACTCGGGAGACAATGGTCCAGTTATTATTCCTCTTCAAAATTATAAGAAAGACTCAATTAAATTTTTCGTCTTGCAGCATACCTCTTGAATCTGAAAACGATAAAAAGAAAATAACAAAATCTCTGGAGCCTTAGAGAGAGAGAGAGAGAGAGAGAGAGAGAGAGAGAGAGAGAGAGAGAGAGAGAATTCCATTGTTTCTAAAGCGCTAGAGATTTCAGTTCTTAAAAGCGGATAATCCCTGACTTGACTAACGTACCATGATGGAAATATGTGGAAAAAGGTATAATGTTTCTCTTTGGCAGACGCTCGAAAGCAGCTGGATTGTGTGGAAGAAGAAGAAGAAGAAGAAGAAGAAGAAGAAGAAGAAGAAGAAGAAGAAGAAGAAGAAGGAAATTTAATTCTTTCGACCAAGCGAGATACATTTTAAACCTTGCTTGGTTTTTCGGAAACCATGCCATTTAATTTTCCTTTTTCTTAGGTGGATACTTATAATTTTTGATGACCTTTCAAATCCACGATGTTCCAACATCAGTTACTTAGAAGAGTATTGTTCTTCAGCAATATGGCAATTGCAATAAACATATTCAACGGAATTTTACTCCATGGCTTCCTTGAAATTTTAATGATCATGACTCTAAGCAAGCCATTTGCACATACTCATACACGTGCACACAAACACACACACACACACACTCACGCACACACACAAAAACATTTATATGTATATATATATGTGTGTGTGAGTGTGATGCATGTATGTGTGTATGTATATATATATATATATATATATATATATATATATATATATATATATATATATATATATATATATATATATATATATATATATAAACGCGCGATTCTGTCTAGCAAACATCAAGATGGATAAGAAGAAAAACAAGTAAGACACACTTTCTGACACGCGTAAACATAAATCGCAAAACAGTGGTTCTAATACCGTTATAAGAGTCAAACATTTTTCCCGGAAAATATAAGCTGGTCGAGTCCAACAAGCAGAACATGCCTTAAATAGGGTTACTTGCTCTGGAATAGGTGAAGTGTGTTAGGTAACATGATTATCGGAAGCCTGTCGAACATCATGGCCGCTAAGGAAACACGTTATCTAGAATATTGGCACCGTCGAAGATACGAACCCTTCGAAGTGCCGGGAAATTTCTCTTTTCCGTTCTCGCACACTTTTATAAGTAGAAGGTTGAAGCATGGTATGGGGTTCGTAGTTTTCTTTGACCCTTGGTGAAAAACTTTATTACTCTGTTGTCGTCATATTTCTAAATCTCTATTCTGTTCTCTATCCCTTCTGAATTATAAACACTTCCCTTCAACCTAAAGTTTTCCATAGTTAAATCAAAATAGCATTAATATTAATGAAACATGAAAATGGTGCGAGATAGGGCACGACGAGCTACTAATATCCTTCTGTGTAGGTTTATGAAGCGACTAATGCTTTGGACATTGTTTGCTCATGATGTTCAGCCCAAGTTGAGCATATGTGGTGACAATGTACCAGTAACTATTCATTTCTATGCGTTTTTACTTTGTATCCACAAATATTTCATGTATATATATATATATATATATATATATATATATATATATATATATATATATATATATATATATATATATATATATATATATATATATATAATTATATATATATATATATATATATATATACAGTATATATATATATATATATATATATATATATATATATATATATATATATATATATATATATATGTGTGTGTGTGTGTGTGTGTGTGTGTATAACTGAACCACGAAAATATGGAACGTGATGAATATATAAATAAAGACAAAATCCACGAAGGAACGAGAAACACTGGAGTGCTGCGAGGCCTTTCGACTGTCGTCCTTTCCTTATATATTACTTATTCATATACTAACATTTCAGTCAATTCTATTATGTTTTCCTGCTTCATCACCTCATAAGTTTCATTGCTGTCAATTATTTATATACTCCATGCAGTTATGTTTCCCTCTGTAGCCTTCAACGAGGTCTGCTGTTGACAAGAAGTTGAAATCTCCTTCATCAACATTGTCGTTATGATCTATTTTTTTTTCACAGATAGTATAGTAGCGCTTCATTATTGAATTATTATTTCAACCAGACCTAAATCCCTTGATATCTAACCCCCCAGCTCTATTACCATAAGTAGACACATACTCTGTAAAAACTTTTGAAATCATTCTAGAGATGAAAAAAGTCTTTATTCTTAAGCATACTGTTGTCCTTACAAAACATTTTAAGAAGGACTTGGCAAAAGGTACGCTTTTTGTCACTTATATAAGCGTGGCTTTGATATTGACAAATATACATCAAATATACTGTAGCTTAATATTTTTTTTTTTGTTTCCAATGCCATTTCAACTTCCATATTACCATAATTCAAAACAAAATTGCTACAGTAGGTGAAAAAGAGTGTGACATGTCCAAGGGAGAGGAGCGCAGTACAGAATAGGAAATTAAGAGGTAAAGAATAAGATATGAAAGAGAAATAAAGAAACAATGATAAATAACAAAATAAACAAGGCAAAAATTAATAAATATATGAAGTGAAAGTCATGTTAGCAAGACCCACAAAAAACCTTCAATTATCTGATTAAATCAAGAATGAAATTTTTAGAAACCTGCGTGGTAAACAAACCTCAAAAAAGGAAGGGGGATATCTGTTATATGAATGCAAAAGGAGATGACAATTATGAATTATACAATATGCACAATGGTTAATTGAACAAGAAATTGAACAACTATAGGATGGTTGTCCATCAATTTAGGATGTAAATTAGCTTCTGAAGACCAAACAAGGGAACAATATTCCACACATTTCAAAGACAGATTTTTCCCATATGTGAATTATCTATCTAGAATGACAGCTAGGACTTTAAATTAGTTGTTTCTTGTTGAGGACACTGTCAACGAATAGATCGGAGTTGGGGAGGGATCCAGTGCCCTATACCTGCTAACTAACACAGTTTGAGCTTTGTCATCGTTTACCTTCATCTCCCGTAATTTCCACCATGTACCACAGCTATGAAGTTCAGCAACTACCCCTGTTCTCAGAAAATGGGGTAGGTTCAAAGAGACTTGATTTTAAATCCAAACCACATTTTGTATACACAGAATATAGAAAAGTATGAGTACCTTGGGAACATAGAATATTACATTCCTGTAGTCAATAATGTGTCCTTCACCACCTACGCTTTACAATCTATTAGTTACGAATTAAACAATACAATGCAATGGTCCACTAATTCTTTTCTTTTTGAAACTGGAAGTAAGGCTTCAAGATTAATATGGTCAAAGGCACCACCAAAGTCTGACCCACAAACGAATTTCATGCCCAGACTCTATGGTTCTATGTATAGCTCTAGAAACCGAAATAAGAACATCTCAAGCACCCTGGCCAGTGAAAAGCCAAAATGTAAGCCGGGGAACAAATGATTACTTGTAACACAGATATTTAGACCTTTTGCTAATCGACGGTTAAAACATTAGGTAGCATGGGAGTGACAGAAATTGGACGGTAGTCAGTATAGCTAGAGCTAGATAACAGTCATCAATGACAATGACAATTTTTTCGAAAGTTATTTTTGTTTTCATATTCCTCATGTAAACAATAAGCAAAGATGATTTTGCTGCCTCTGTTTACTTTTTCTAATTATATCAAATTGGAGATATTTAATGAAAACTACGGCTGCATGTTGTCTGGAGAGAATATAGAGTTAAAATATTAAAGAGTATTATGTGTGAGTCTCTGTATGTAGAAGAGAGAGAGAGAGAGAGAGAGAGAGAGAGAGAGAGAGAGAGAGAGAGAGAGAGAGAGAGAGAGAGAAACGCAATATGGAAACATGAGAAGAAACTAATTGTAATCACAAGCATGAAACAAGTAATAATTGGGGACATCAAGCAACTCGTTTCATGAAGGGAGCCAGTTTTTGCGCGCGTTTTGATTGCGTGTGAGCGAACATGAAAATTGGGAATTTGGGCACCAGGGCCTTTACATTAACGGAAAACACATTCCTGACTGGGAAGGTTCCCTGAATGACGCTGTTCATAGGAAAATGACTGAAGCCCGGTGACTACTGCACTGAACACCTTTCGGTCCATTTGTGTTTGCAGCGAACTTAATTACGAAACTGAGTTCGGTTCCGCCTATCAAAAACTCGAGGAAATATGAGAAAAATTCTCCGTAGTTTCCACCTATACAGAATCCCATTTTATTCTTCACACTATTTCTGTCCCTTATTCTTACTCATATTCATATTCTCAATTTGTTCATCATTTTTACATAATTTATCTATTATCCATCGAACGATTGTTTTCACACCTACACGCTTGTTCCCAGACATCCTTCTCTCTCTGAGATTTTAAATACCATCTCATGTGCTAATTTACACAATTCATTACCTAAAGTTAGTCTCTATAATCATTCTCGCTTAACCCATTATTTGCTATAAATAAAAGCAATTTAATGTCACCCTGGGGACAGCGAGCCCTTTGAAAATAACACCTTTAAAGCTAATAGTAATCCCATTCAGGGGCGCTTTCTCCCACAATGCTACGCCCTACAGGTGTCTGAATATCTGCCGTTGTTCGGTAGGGTTAAGATTCTGTGTAACTCCAAGGAAGCATCGCCAGTTCCGTAGGCCTAGCCTCTGTCATGCCCTGGCCTGATGTAGACACCCAGCACCCAAAGAGCGTCACTTCCCCAATCTGGTTAGTAAACGGTTGGCTAATTGCTTTGTTCTTCGAGCCACTATTGAGCATTTTTACGCATACTATAGAGCGGCAACAACACTCTTTGAGGAATGGGTATTGTTGATATCACCGGTCACAACACCTTAGTCGAGCTCAGGTTAACCTAATCATTAACATGGTCAGGTGAATAAAGATGAAATCACCAATGATACCAGAAGTCACATCAGTGAAAAATTTCCAACCCCATGTCTTGAATATCCATGTCAACAGTACCAAAGATGTCTGCTGTTAATCCCACTGGGTTTTTTTTATATCTCTCTAAAAGAGCAAAGTTTTGTACTGTCTTTCAAGAAACGTGATATACCTACACTGATGTCAACGATATTTATTTCAGTGCCGCGTTTTCAGTCGTACAAAAAAATTCCTGATCAATGCACTAGACGTTTAGGGCTACTCAACAACCTTTGATGTCGGATAACAGCTTGGTTAATTTCCATCAGTGGAGTAAATTCTGACTGGTGCCAACTTCGGTAAATCTATGTCACCTAGTGTTTGGCACTTAAGCATTTGTTTTGGTCAGAAACTGCTTGTTGTTTTGAAAATATCTATTGATCTCCATGAGTCATCATCAGTTTTCGTCCTCGACATATGTACGAGTGGCAGATTCCAGCCGGAGACAACAAAGTATCCCGAGTTCCAGATTTTTTATACTCAAGGGGGGCTGCCTTCGTGCTTTACCCCTTACAAGGCATGCCATTGAAAAGCAACTCTCTCCTCATGCTCCCCATCTTTGCTATTGGAGGAATTGATCCATGTGTTTTTATGGTGCCAGTCAGAATGTTGCCGTGGCAGCTATATGAACTCGCCTAGAGCCGGAAGCATGCTGTGGACGCGTACGAAAGCAGAAAAAAAAATTATCTTCGTCAGACCCGCTCTCACCTGAAAGGCATTGTTGAGATCCGAAAGGGTGCGGACAAGAAAGTATCCATCCACTGTTCCCACTTTCAAGGAATTTTCCTTGTTTTAAGGAATTTCAGGGTCATCAAGGATATTTTCAAGGAATTTTAAAAATCAAGGAATTTTCAAGGATTTTGTAGGTTTCGCCAGGATATGTCAAGGAAATTTTATATTTTCCAGCCATTTTTGTGGCAATATTACATTCTCACATTATTGAGATAAAAAATAGATAAGTATTTCATTTTAAACAGACACTACTGGCTAAATAATGATGTTGTCATTAAAGAACGTTATATGCCCTCTTATTAACATGATGATGAGGAAGCTCAATAAATGTAAGTAACAGAGTAATTAGTAATTAGTATTTTATTATTACTTCCTAGATAACAACGAAAATATATTTTCTAATTTACAGTAAAAAATTTTGAGTTGTTTCCTTGTGTGTAAGCGATGGGAAAAATAGGTATTATTTTGTTAAAAATAATGAAAGAAAAATATTTCTTACGGTTTTGAATTTTTCATGTTTTTAATTTCTGACATTAAAACTGAATAGCCATTTGCTAATTATCTACTACTCAAGATTTTTTCTTAATCCCTTCTGTCTGTGGAATTTCCTATAGAAATAACAAATAATTGCTTGAAATATACTGTGCTAATAATTGTTTTCTTAATACGAATATCTGAAATTAATCAAGAAAGAAATCAAAGAAAATAAATTGTCTGTCAATGAAAACCAAGGAATTTCGGCGAGTGGATGCACTGCATCCATTACTAACGAATAACAGGTTTAATGACATGGACTCAATTTGGGATCGCTTCACAGAAATCCACCGTCCACTTCTCCCCCGTCCTGAGAACCACAAGATACTCCAGCACCTATCTAACCTCCACAAGGCTCTCCTCACAGGGTCAAAAAGGACGGCAGGACCCTATGAAACACGACCCTCTCAAGGGGACTCTGCCTGGTTCATGAACGGGGCCCGTAATCCGAGAAGCTCACGCTACCCTTAGACTGCCGTGGTTCTTGACGACTTTAGCTGTCTGCCGGTACCCGTTTGGGCGACAATGCCGACGCCCTTGAGTAGAGTCAAGGAAAGAGCGAAGCAGAGGGCTCATTTAAAGTCCTGTACATACACCTAACTTATATGAACTGGTCTGAACAAATGGAAACTTATAGTTTACTCATCTCTCTCTCTCTCTCTCTCTCTCTCTCTCTCTCTCTCTCTCTCTCTCTCTCTCTCTCTCGCACGTGAGTGCGGGGTTTGGAATTTTATCCAGAATTTTTATTTTGTTGTTGTTTAGCCTTTTGGCCTTGAAACCTGACCTTGAACTACATTATTACTCTATTCATTTCATATCCATTCATTTTTTTCCATAAATTCGTCATACGTCGTGATTCACACCTTTTGTATTAAAAATAACTCATAATCCCCTACCTCTATTGTTAATCGTCATTAATTAAAATAATTTGTATCTTGCACATACAATTAATCATTTCATATAATTTCCCTTATTTTTTCATAGGATATTCCGTTCAATTGTCAAGTTTAAGCTCTCTCTCTCAGAAAGAGAGAGAGAGAGAGAGAGAGAGAGAGAGAGAGAGAGAGAGAGAGAGAGAGAGAGAGAGAGAGAGAGAGATTAAATTTGACAATTGAACGGAATATTCTATGAAAAAATAAGGGAAATTTTATATATATGTATGTATATATATATATATATATATATATATATATATATATATATATATATATATATATATATATATATATATGTATATATATCTGGTGTTCCTAAAGTAGTGTCTCAATACCCCAAGGGGATATCAAAACCGGTTATCCGGGGTATCGAAAAAGACATCCTGAAAAATATTAAATTAAGGGGGTTTCCTCGATTCAAGTCGTGGTGTGGGCTCAAAATTTATCATCTTTTGGTTTCCCTTGTTTCCCAGCGCTGTAAACAAGGGTCCCCCCCCACCCCCACCCTTGAAACAGCTGAGTGTGTAGTGTTGCCATATGAGTAGTCATACATTTATTGTTTATACGTTATTTAGGCTATTTGTGTCTGTTTTTTTTTTATTACATAGTGCAGTAAGTTATTTTGTGTGGCTGGGAAGCCTCGTGTTCCGTCGCTTCTTGATCAAAGAGCAAGTGGGTTAAGCGTTTGTGTTCTTCGGGTTTATGTGAAATGTTCTTTTCTTTTCTGCTTGGGAGTAGCAGACTGATATTGGAGATGGGGTATCAGGTTGACTTGGAGTTGAACTTTCGGGTATCGGGGCTGCAAAACTTTAGGAGCCACTGATATATATATACATATATATATATATATATATATATATATATATATATATATATATATATATATATATATATATATATGATTTTCACCTTTTACACTTACCATATTCGTATTTGTAATTTTACGCCTGCGTACGCAGCCAACATTGGAAAATCTTCTCGTCTCACATGAATTAGTGATAGTTAAATGTAAAGAATACAATTGAAGTCCAGTTAAATTTTTCCCCCTTAACAACTAGATCCAGATATATGAAAAACCCATGTCAACAGCACTAGACGTGTCTGCATTCGCTTCCACCCAAGTTTCTTTATATAATGTTTAATGGGCAAAGTTTGCATTGTCTTTCAAAGAAAACGCGCTTTTCTTATCTTGGTCTTCTAAAGGTCCGTTAAAAGCTATGCTTAATGATTCTCATGAAAATAAAAGCATTTGCAAATAGTTTACAAGAATCAACAGTCAGTGCCAAGTACAAGAGTATTCTAAGCCCCTAAAGATTGTTCCACATTTGGTTGTTTGTTGGTTGTTGTCTTGAAATATTTTTGGGGGGTCAAGTGGTGGTAATTTCGCTACATACGAATAAATAAATAAGATATACCTGTGTATAGAACAACCACAGTCCGGTTTTGTTATCATCCTCGTTATTATTACTGTTGACCCTCTTGGTGATTCTGTAAAGCATTAAGATTTCTTTTAAATGTAGTTAGATTTAAAAAAAATAAATAGTTTAGCGTTTGACTTCGTAGGAATAAAGCACTGTTTAGTTTCTTAGACGTTTCTGTGTGAATATGAAAGCTCCGAAGGTATGGGAGACTGTGTTTAATTGACTTGCTATATTTGCACATGTGGTTACAGTAAGACACTATTTCTATGATTTTTTTTTGGGGGGGGGGAAATGGATTATTGAATTACTGGTTGTTGTGTAACAGCAGTGATAGTTTTTAACTACCAATAGAAATAAAAGAATCCACTCCAGTGAAACTTCTATTATATCAATTACAGTAAAGTTACGTTTTCTTCATGGGTATGCGTCTGGAGTAATTGCGAAGCGATTTACACGAGAAACGACTTGGTTCCTTCATTACTTCACAGGGACAGGGGTGAGAGAGGAAAAGAGAGGGGTCGGGGCGGGGTGGAGGAGTTGTGGGGGTTTACGTGGTCGAAAGTTCGAAAGCGTCTACATCTGTTGACGGAATACAACATGAAAAAAGAAGATATCAGAATCACTGGAAACCTCTCAAGAATTTCAAGAAAGGAATTCATCACTCGCTGATGAGGTGCTCTTTCACACAGGAAACAAAGCCATATTCGTCTGTCTAAAAATAAAGCTACAAAACTTTACTTGGATAAGGGCTACATTATTTTTGTTTTTCATAATTTTACAGGAGCAAGTTGTATATGAGGAGAGATAAAATGTCTCGGCTGAAATGCATTAAATCGTTCCACTTCGATTTTCTGGCAAAAAACAGTAGAAATTTCTTCTTTTAGGAGTCAACATAAAGATATTAATGTCGACATCTGGCATTTTTACGTTCAGCAAACACTATTCTAATGAGGAAAAATGGTCGACGGTAATGAAAGCGGTGATAGATTCGTGTTTTGCAATGCCGAAGACGTAAACTTTCGAAATCCCCTCACAACCAGAATTTTAATGGTTTCCATCGTTGCCTCTCTAAATCCATAAGCATTAAAAACCTTCGGATAAACAAAACAGAAAAAAGAAAATAACAGATGCTGAAAAATAACTCGAGGTCGAAATAATCTCCAAGAAACACAAAACTGTTGATAGAAGGACCAAGAGTTCCCAGAAAAGTAAAGGAAATGCTAGTCAAGTATCTACCAAGAAACCTCTCACAAGGAATTAAAACAGGTACAAGGCTTTGCGTTGCTAACGACAAACGTTTACGGCTTAAAAGTAAACGGATAATCAAAAGAACAAACGTTCTCCTCTTGCAGTATACGCGGAGGATTTTGGGGGGAGCCTAGGCCATTAAAAGGCCAAGCTGTCATATCCAGATTCTTAACTTTTGGCATCTCTTACAAAACATTTCCCATTGTCTCCCATTGTTCGCCCAGAGATACAGCTTCCCCGAGCTTCCTCTCCCATTGTTCTTAATTTCAGTTAATGACACAGATGATGTTATTATGGCTGGCAGTCAACCGGAAATAATTATCCTCCTGGCTACTGGTATCTAGAAGTTCTCTAAGCTTCGAGTAAAGAAACACGAAATTCTCTCTCTCTCTCTCTCTCTCTCTCTCTCTCTCTCTCTCTCTCTCTCTCTCTCTCTCTCTCTCTCTCTCTGCTATCATAATAGTGTCTAATAAACGGCTTAGTAATTATATTTAGCGCGAGGCGCACAAAAGGATTTTGTATATCTTCAAGTAATCATTCCATTCCTTGGACATACCACCGTCGTAGAAAACAAAACTTAATAATGCGAGCCTAATGAAATGAAATAAATAAAAGGGCAAGTAACACATCTAGTCATACATTTGGACTTAAATCACGATAGAAAACCTTCCGAAAAAAAATATTTGATAGGAAAATTGCCTCTTAGTACAAGGATGTGCGTGGTCGAATTTTATTAAAAAGCGAGTTCGTTGGCGGGCGCTACGCGCGTTGGAACCCTGCAGAATATTCCCAACTTTATTATGGTTCGGCCAGACGAGTGGGCGCCCGGTTTTTTTTTTTTTTTTTTTTTTGCCATGCCTCTAGGTAAGGTTAGGTTAGGTTGGGTTATGTTAGGATAGTTTAATTAATTACTTCTGTTTTTTGTGCGTGGTAAACATACTGAGATTATTTTCAAGAAGATTCTATGGTTAGTTTTTAAGATATGGCGTCCAGCTTTTTTCAGGGAAGGTCCCGAACCACAATACAATTAGGGAATATGCAACCCGGCACTGCTGTCTCTCCTACCC
>JANJGK010000006.1:54346201-54363701 GCA_039081455.1 Macrobrachium rosenbergii
TATGTATGTATGTATATATATATATATATATATATATATATATATATATATATATATATATATATATATATATATATATATATATATATATATATATATATATATATATATATATATATATATATATATATATAAATATATATATATATACATACATATACATATACATATATATATATATATATATATATATATATATATATATATATTTACGTTTTTCCGTGGTTTTAGTTTGAAATATGCTCTGTGAGACAGGTAGCAACAATTTAAGTTAATTTAGCCTTGTGATTCTGACTTCGTGGGTACGGGAAAACGTAAAAAAAAAGAGGAAAACAAAGGAGAATTTCATATGAGCTTAGGGCTCTTGTTACTGAGGGAAATATTACGTAAAACACGTGGGCAAATTTAAAGGAGTGTATTTACATAAATGATATCAGTACGGGAAAGAGGAACTCAAGTAGATTACTATCCTGAAGGAGATTCCTACGGGATTGAATGAAACTGGGGGATTCCAGACACGATCCGAGAAGCTTCCACGAAATAGGATCCCTCTGAAATGAGAGATATGCACATTATACGCCAGTAATGAAAATAGACAAAAGAATAATGAATTCGAAGCTGCACTGAGGGTGCCAAAGGAGTAATAAAGAATTAATACTGCCGATGCAAGAGGCGCACGGACATTAGACAAGGGAGATTTCTGGCTTTCTCTTTAAGAAAATATTACGAGACAAAAGCGTGACTGAAATGGGGCTCTTCCAGGGCACTTTACCTTAGCAGATTTTCCGAGGGCGCGTAGAAGGCGGTCCGTGGATGACTTGCGATTTCCGAGGACGAGTTTCTTCCACGTGGTGAGATGCAAGGGCTTCCGTAAAGCGGCAAGGCGATGGGGACTCCTCGAAACTCCAGGCAATGGCGTGTGGGCTCGAGGAATACGGTCGAGGGGCACGAGGAGAAGTATACTTTGGAAAGGGCCACGTGGTTAGGATGCAAGGGCATCGGTGGGGCCAGGTGTTGAGGACGTCTTCACAAGTTCACTCCATATCTTCCAGCCCGCGTGTGTGTCGAGACCTCGTGGGCTTTTGCCTTTTATCCCCTCCTATGGGACAGGGGTGCGCCCAACACAGATGCTTTGACTCATTGCACCTGCTGCCCGCAGGGGAGGTTTTGGCCTGTAGGAGAAACGCCCAAGCCAGATTACTTTTGCCTCGAAGGAAAGATCTTTATCAAAAATGGGAGCGCCTTTAATCTTTTAAACCCCTGTTTTTAAGTCGATAGACAGATGGTCTATCGATCGGCCGGCTGGCAGTAAATGAAACACGACAGAACAACCAACAACAACAAAGGAGGGGGGGGGGGAGGCAATTGCTAGCGAATTCTTGCTAATCATAATACCTCCCCATACAAGATGATGTACATACCTCCTTCGGGTGTGTACATCGATATTCAAGAATGAGCGGCAAATGCTTTACGTTACTCTACATTCTGCCTTGCAATGAACTTTTACTCCTAAGGGTTTTATGAAGCTTGGTTACTTTTAATAACACATTGGGACAATTTTCGTTAACAGAACGCAAAGTGATTTAAACACTTGCAAAAGAATAATTACTTTAGATTTGGTTACCCACTGGTAACTTTATAAAGTGACTCGAACAATTGTGAATTAATTAAGATTATAGGACCACATATATGAGGCTATGGCCAACAAATGAAAAGAAAGGTTATTGTTCAAGAATTAAAATACACGGTTACTTAATTTTAGATAAAATGCATGCGGTTAGTACAATCTGCCTTGAAGAGGCTGTGTAAATGAAAAACAGCATTTATTTTTGTAAATGACATCCCCTTTTACGCGATACTGTAATGACTATACATATTCGCATTGATAATTTATCTTCGTTTTAACGTACTTGGCTCAGCTATCGTTCAACGCGAGCTGAGGGATGACCCACACACCGGGAATTTGACAGTCGTGTGCGGGCGAGAGTATTCGCGAGGTTTTAATTCGCTAACCTTAAACTACGCTAATTTTATGCGTCCACTGCCTACTCAATGTTATGACGGGGCGAGCAGACAAAAGATGTGGGGTAGGACAAACAGCGATCTTGGAAGGAATGGAAGGGGGAAAAGGGATAATAACAAAAGGAAAATTAGCAAGACGTTACGAATGAAAACTTGACCGCATATGAAAGGCGGGACACGTCTCTCAGAGCTTACGAAAGGGGCATTTAAATCACAAGGGCAAGAGTTTATGACTCGCGATTCATTAAAATTAAAGATAAATAAATGACTAAAAGAAAGTAAATGATATTGGCAGAAGAGTTAAGGGAAAAAGAGTGAGGGTTTTATTGTGTTAGGCGGGGATTTATCGTCTTTCGCCTATAAATTACGGCCCGGACTATCACTTCAGTCCCAGGGCGAGGAAAGTGCACCCGAAGGGCGCGACTCCTTCAGGAGGGGCTGACACGCACGCCCGGTGCCAAGGTATGGGCGCAAGGGCGTGCCACTTCTCACTCTGTTATTCTTAATGACTTATACATTGTGTGGGGAATGGTATCCCGTATTTAATTGCCTCTTGTGGGGATAATTTAAGGGAAGATTAAATAGAAGGTGATAAGAGACAGAAGTTCCTGAGGAACGGAAGAAGATAGAGGAGGGTCTGACATCCCCTTCTGGATTAGGGGTGCCAAGACCTTCGAAAAATGAAATGGTGGCACAGGTGCCAGGGGAGCTCTAGAGCTCTTTGTAAATTACCTGGAATGTCCCACGCCCGTGGTAATTTCGCCTCGAGCCTTTCTTAATGGGACAGTTGTCCTCGGCCGGGGAAGCGGAGGGCCCGCGACCGGAGGGCGGCACGGAGTACCACCTGGGCCTGCTGATGCGACAGCTGACGCAGGAGTGTTCCGTGCGGGTTCTACCATGATCCGTCGCGGCTCTTGTAGTTCATCGGCCAAGTGAGATATGGCAGAATCCTGACTTGCAATTGCGTCGGCGACGGGCTGAGGCAGAGAGGAGGCGGTCGGGGGTGGCGTGAGCGGCTCGCAGGTAACGTTGACCAGCTCAGGCACGGGTTGCGAGGCCGCACCTGCAGGTGAGCTTCCGCGGTGGTCGGGAGGAACCGTCTCTCTGACCGACGCTGGTAGCGGTGCCAGGCCGGGGGAAGAGAGGGGGTCCTGAGTTGGATCCCGTGAATGGAGATCGGCGTAGCGCTCTGGCGTTGGCACTAGGGCAGAGTCAGGCGCTATCAGAGGTTTCTTGGGCTCGTCGGTCAGGACGGACGAAGCTTGGCCCTGCTCGGGGCATGCAAGTGGCACCGGCAGGAATTTGGCATCTCCTGAAGGGAGATTTGATTGGGGCCCTGGCACTGGCACTGAGGCAGGGCCGGGCACTGGAATGGGATCGGGAACCGATCGGGGGGGCCACTGTACATTGTACTCAGGTGGCACTGGTGGGGACTGCACGTCCTCCTGGTACCCAGGGGGCGCCAGTCTTGGCTGAGGGAGAAGCGGGGGAGGACTACTCGCGCCCGCGGAATGATTCGGGGAATGTGGACCCCTAGATTGTCGTGATTTCGGTGGGGACTGAAAGTCCTGTCCCAGGATGACGTCATAGCCTCCAGGGAGATGGCTTGCTACTGCAAGATTGCAAATTTTGGATTGGTGAGGTCTTGTGACTCTCAATTGGACCGTAGGGAGTATCATTTTGAACTGATTTATTCCCTCGATCGTGACGAGTTTTCGTCTATTGACGATAGCTCCGTAGGGAACTCTGTCCCTTCGGATGAGGGAGATTTGCGCGCCCGAGTCCTCGAAAGCAGTGACTCGGCGCGCGGGCTCGCTACCTCGTGGAGGGGCCACGTATACAGGCCCTTCGGCGGGAGGGCCTAATGACTGGGGATCTGTGACGGCCAAGGCGACGGTGGGAGTAGTTGATTTATTATTGCGTGGGCATTTCGCCCATGCGGGAGAATGGCCATAGACCTTGCACGCCGTGCAAAAGGTCTGGCTAAAGTCTTTCCGCGCTGCCCCTGTGGAGGGCGCAGGCGAGTTATTTGTCGGTTTTCCGGGAGAGAGAGGAGCCGGTTTCTTGTTCCGGCACTGTTCGGAGGAATGCCCCGTTTTCTTGCAATAATGGCAAGTTAGGGGCTTGCCCGAGTTCCCATTTTTGTGGGAATTTGAACCTCCAAGGAGGGACGGGGGATTTATCTTCCGCCCCATGGATCCTTCTTGAGGGTGGTGGGTTTCCCACATATCTGCTATTCGGCAACACTCGGTGAGTGTTGCTGGGGCTTTTTCCACTATATGAGTGGCGAGGGCAGGAGGGGCGTAGCGCAGGAAATGCTCGAATTTAAACCGCTCGAGTACCTCGGCGGTGTTAGTGGCGCCTTCGGAATCGAGCCATTTTGTCAACGCCCGCTCCGAATGGTACGCCCAATCGGACCAAGTCTGGCCTGCTTCTCTGGGCTGCTCTCTCCAACGTCTCCTCCACCGCTCGGGGGTAATCTCGTACGCCTTCGTAACTGCTTGGCGTACGGCTTCCCAGTTTCCCCGATCGTCGGCGGGAAGGGCGTGGTAGGCAACGAGGGCCTTTCCGCCCAGGAATTTAGTGAGAACAAGGGAGAGTTCCGCGGGGGAGAGATCGCAGCACTCCAGGACTCGTTCGGCCCTTTCAAGCCATACTTCAGGCTCGGACTCCGTCCATTTTGGCATGAACGAGTGAGCTTGGCTGAGGGCACTCATTCCCGCGGCAGGGGGCGGGGGGGTGGCGTGCTGTCGTTCTAGCACCTGGAGCTCATGGGCGCGTTCTCTCTCTCTCTCCTGCTCTTGGGCAATTCTGTCTCTCTCTCTTTCCTCACGTTCTCTCTCCTCTCGTTGTTCTTGAGCGATTCGTTCTCTCTCCTCTCGTTGTTCTTGGGCAATTCGTTCCCTCTCTCTCTCTGCACGTTCTTTATCCTTCTCCTGCTCTTGAGCGATTCGTTCTCTCTCTCTCTCCTCACGTTCTTTATCCTTCTCCTGCTCTTGAGTGATTCGTTCTCTCTCTCTCTCCTCACGTTCTTTATCCTTCTCCTGCTCTTGGGCAATTCTTGCCCTCTCTCTCTCCTCACGTTCTCTTGCTCTCTCAGCCTTGGCATCGTCCACTCGCTCTTGAACCCATGCTCTCAGATCTTGCCCCGATAGTCCCATGTCCTTCCCAGCGGACATGTAGAATTTGAAATCCTCGTTTTGTTGGGCTCTGGTATTAGCCATCTTGAAATAATGGGTATATGATATGTCTGAAAAGACTCAGGTTGTCTGAAAAGACTCAATTGCAGGAATCTGAAACACTCAATTGTTCAGACTGCAAGAGAATGGATCTGTCCGAATAAGACAGTTGATTAGTAAGTCTGAGGAGACTTTTTGTTAAAATTGGATGTGTCTTGGAAAGACGTGGTTGTTCTTGGCGAACGAATTCTAATATGCGTCTCGGAGGACGTAGTTGGATTTTGTCACGCTCGGACTTGGCCGGCTGTAGCGTGAAGTTAAGGAGTTGTTCTAACGAACTAGAATGATCAGTCCCGTAAGGGCTTAGATGTGTGTGAACTACACTATATAATGTCTCAAAAGGACTTAATTTTGGGTTCCCGCAGGAATGAGAAATTCTCGCCTCGTGCGACGTAGAATTTTTGTATGAGTCTCTGAGGACTGGAATTTGGAGAAATTCTCGCCACGTGCGACGTAGAATTTTAGGAGTCTCTGAGGACTGGAGTTTGGAGGAATTCTCGCCACGTACGACGTAGAATTTTAGGAGTCTCTGAGGACTGGAATTTGGAGAAATTCTCGCCACGTGCGACGTAGAATTTTAGGAGTCTCTGAGGACTGGAATTTGGAGAAATTCTCGCCACGTGCGACGTAGAATTTTAGGAGTCACTTAGGACTTGGAATTTGTGGAATTGGGAGGAATTCTCGCCACGTGCGACGTAGAATTTTAGGAGTCACTTAGGACTTGGAATTACGATTCGTCCCTTAGGACTTAGAAATTACTAACGGAAACCCAAAGAAAAATGTATGCTGGGAAATGAATGGGGGAGGAAAAAAAAAAAAAAAAAATGCTACACACGCGGGCATGGGCGGGGGTGGGGGGTGCAGGTCGTTTGGCCAACACCGGAGGTATTTTTAGATTCTGGGTGAATGAACCCGTATATTTATATACCGTCTGGGATTCCAGAGAATTTCCCAGTCGTCTGAGAGGATAATAGTACAACGGCCTAGTAATTTTCCCTATAAGCGGAGTTTAAATTTCGCTTTCCTAACACCTAGCTCGAATTCTAACTACACTGAGAGAATTTTCAGCAATGCAAGCTGACTTCGTCGTGTCCCACGTGGGAATTTTATTCGCGCCTAAATAACAGTTCGCTAATTCGAAATGCGAAGTAAAAGTTATCACAGAGGAATTTCTTTCGCACTATTCCTCGAAGCAAGAATATGGCAAGGATTTAAACACAGGAATTTTCGCACTATTCCTCGAAGCAAAGGATGGTTAGCACTGGTTATTTCCTAACTACCTATCCTGAAAGGCATGCATTAACGAATCTTATACGGCGGTTCTTTTCTCTCAGTGAATACATGCGTCCCTATTTCTAATTCCTAGGAACAGTCACGATTGTAAAAAGGTTTTGCTAAGATAAACACATTACTTACGTGGAATTTTCTGGATCTGTGTGCTGGTTTTACACAAAAGGTTCGTAATTGTCTCGTACCCAGCTTAGCTTTGCTAATAGCTGATCTGGCAAGTTGCAAATGCAATAAAGCAACACTAGGGGAACTGCAACTGCAAAACGAGATCTATGGCCAGGTCGCCAATTTTACGTTTTTCCGTGGTTTTAGTTTGAAATATGCTCTGTGAGACAGGTAGCAACAATTTAAGTTAATTTAGCCTTGTGATTCTGACTTCGTGGGTACGGGAAAACGTAAAAAAAAAGAGGAAAACAAAGGAGAATTTCATATGAGCTTAGGGCTCTTGTTACTGAGGGAAATATTACGTAAAACACGTGGGCAAATTTAAAGGAGTGTATTTACATAAATGATATCAGTACGGGAAAGAGGAACTCAAGTAGATTACTATCCTGAAGGAGATTCCTACGGGATTGAATGAAACTGGGGGATTCCAGACACGATCCGAGAAGCTTCCACGAAATAGGATCCCTCTGAAATGAGAGATATGCACATTATACGCCAGTAATGAAAATAGACAAAAGAATAATGAATTCGAAGCTGCACTGAGGGTGCCAAAGGAGTAATAAAGAATTAATACTGCCGATGCAAGAGGCGCACGGACATTAGACAAGGGAGATTTCTGGCTTTCTCTTTAAGAAAATATTACGAGACAAAAGCGTGACTGAAATGGGGCTCTTCCAGGGCACTTTACCTTAGCAGATTTTCCGAGGGCGCGTAGAAGGCGGTCCGTGGATGACTTGCGATTTCCGAGGACGAGTTTCTTCCACGTGGTGAGATGCAAGGGCTTCCGTAAAGCGGCAAGGCGATGGGGACTCCTCGAAACTCCAGGCAATGGCGTGTGGGCTCGAGGAATACGGTCGAGGGGCACGAGGAGAAGTATACTTTGGAAAGGGCCACGTGGTTAGGATGCAAGGGCATCGGTGGGGCCAGGTGTTGAGGACGTCTTCACAAGTTCACTCCATATCTTCCAGCCCGCGTGTGTGTCGAGACCTCGTGGGCTTTTGCCTTTTATCCCCTCCTATGGGACAGGGGTGCGCCCAACACAGATGCTTTGACTCATTGCACCTGCTGCCCGCAGGGGAGGTTTTGGCCTGTAGGAGAAACGCCCAAGCCAGATTACTTTTGCCTCGAAGGAAAGATCTTTATCAAAAATGGGAGCGCCTTTAATCTTTTAAACCCCTGTTTTTAAGTCGATAGACAGATGGTCTATCGATCGGCCGGCTGGCAGTAAATGAAACACGACAGAACAACCAACAACAACAAAGGAGGGGGGGGGAGGCAATTGCTAGCGAATTCTTGCTAATCATAATAATAATATATATATATATATATATATATATATATATATATATATATATATATATATATAATGTGTGTGTGTGTGTATGTGTGTGTGTGCCTGATATTAAATGAGAGGAAATATCCAGCCACTTAACAATGGCTTCTTTACTACCATCACAATTATTCAATTTGTCACCCACAGGACAATGACATTTTACAAAGATGCGTTATTTTTTCATCTATTAAGTAACTGCATCAGCTTTAAGAAAAGTTGTTATATTGTTAGGGGGATCGTTTACCATAATACATGATAAGTTGAATACTTAGGTACTGAATAGCAAAAATTTTGAATAGACACAAAATGCTTATATTTCATTACACGTGCGGTAATGTATGTATATATATATATATATATATATATATATATATATATATATATATATATATATATATATATATATATATATGTATATATATATATATATATATATATATATATATATATATATATATATGTATATATATATATATATATATATATATATATATATATATGAATTTTTGTCATATACACCGTGACATTTTCTATACTCACAAATATTAAGCTAAAACTGTCGTTTGATAACCAGTTCACTATATAGTAATTTAATAATTGCTCCGTCACCAGTGCGATTCGAACAGCTGCCTGGTTTACAAATAACGATGTACAATGACTTTTAACCACTGAGCCATCAAGAGAGGTGTAAGTTGATATCGACTTTGCTATACATATGTTTGCCAAAGTTAGATTTTGTACTTAGAATTAATATCAAAACACCTTCGCCATGATAGCTGATTGGTAAGTTTGTAACACATGGCTAATTGTGCATTTTTTTATATCCACAATTACTGGGCCACAATTTCAATTTAAAATCAAATTCGCTATACCTCAGGAATAACTTACCCCCAAGAGGAATTATGGAGATTTTTTTATACATATTAGTAGGATGGACATGCTTATCTCCAATAACTGCTGGCTGAAATAAGTTACATTTATAATTACCCTCATAATATATGGCAACTGAGGAGAGCATTTTTATTCTATTTCAGTATCTCATGTTCCAATCGGCCAGTTAAAGAAATGTTATTTTCAGACTGTTAAAAGGTATTCCATCTGGCGTTCAACTTATATAAAAAATATATATGAATTAATACTTTCATACGCCAAAAGTTTTTTGTTTTATGAATTATCTGTTTTCCCACCTCCGTAACATAGGTTCTAACTGGCTGTTTAATAATTAGTAGGAAAAGAAAAGTTTGGTTTATGAATAACCTGTTTTCCCACCTCCGTAACATAGGTTCTAACTGGCTGATTAATAATCTGTAGGAAAAGAAAAAATACTTGGATGTTATCTGTATTTTTAGTTTTTTAACTGAATTGTTTGTTCTAATGGCCAACAGAGCTATTGCCTCATAAACTGAAATAACAATTAGCACTTTTGCTTTCCAGAAGTTAATTTCACGGCGCTGTAATATATCAAGTCAAGAGCACTGCTATATTCCAAGTTCACAAATCAGTGGGTGCTTGACATTCCAGTTTACTGAAATGAAATGTCAGGTGGATACTCGGCAGCAAATTGATGAAGCTCTGACTTTTTCCTTCGCTATGTCAGACTTTTATCCGTAGAATTAAATTTAAACAGGCTTTTCGATACGTGAGCGGATGTCATTGCTAGTGTGAAAGAATTATCTTTATTGTCATTAATTTCACGTTCATTATTGCGTGGTTTATTGTTTTCTTCCGTACTGATGTTGTTATCATTGGTAGCAGTGTGACCATCCGATTGCGCAAAAGGTTTTCCGTTCATTAATATTCAGTATTATTTTATGAATTTGACATTATTAGGTTGTTAGCTACATCAGGAATGATGACTATTCCCTCACACATTTCGGTCTTAACCTATTTTTCATAGGTTAAGGCCTTGTTAAATGTCTTGTTAAAGTGATAAATTGTATTATTTTACTTGTTCAAAATCTCAGAGACGATGACAGTTGCATACCACTTGTCCGCAAAATTTCATACCACATCTTTACTGTATACTAGCTGACCAACCCGGCGCTACCCGGGAAAACTCTGAATGACAGTCTACCTATAGGGGGAGGGAAAAGGGAAAGGGGAGGGGGAGGGGGAAGGAGGAGGGAAGGAAGAAGGGAAAAGGGGAGGGGTTTGTGCTGATGGTCCGAATGACAGTTCTACTTATTTCCTGACCATCCCTTTTATCCGAGCATTACTGCTCTGTCTGTCCCTTTTATCCAGGTATTACTGTGGTGACTGTCCCTTTTATCCAAGTTATTTTTGTGGTTACTGTCTCTTTTATCTAGGTATTACTGTGGTGACTGTCCCATTTATCCAGGTATTACTGTTCTGTCTGTCCCTTTTATCTAGGTATTACTGTGGCGACTGTCCCTTTTATCCAAGCATTACTGTTCTGTCAGACACCTTTAACCAGGCATTACTGTGCTGCCTGTCCCTTTTATCCAGACATTACTGTGGTGACTGGCCCTTTTATCCAGGTATTGCTATGCTGTCTGTCCCCTTTAATCAGATATTACTGTACTGTCCGTCCCCTTTAACCAGGTATTAATGTACTGTCTGTACTCTTTAACCAGGTATTACTGTACTATCTGGCCCCCTTATTCAGGTATTACGGTGGTTACTGTCCCTTTTATCCAGGTATTACTGTGCTGTCTGTCACCTTTAACCAGGTATTACTGTGCTGTCTGTCCCTTTTATCCAGATATTACTATGGTGACTGAAAAGTATTTTCAATAATATATTTCTATGGTCTCGAGTGCATGTAATGAGGCATGATAAACCGTACAGTTTATTTAACACATAAGTTACAAAGGGAAGGGGGAAGGGGGATAGAGGAAGGGGAAGGGGGAGGGGTACGGGATTGAAACCTACCCTATTATGTAAGTAGGGTCAAATGATGGCCATGTGCCAAAATTTTGTCTGGACCGGTCAGAACGGTTCGGATTTCTATAGAGTACAAATATACAAACTAACATATAAAGTCACATACCAAGTCATATACAAACATACAAACATTCACTTTTATATATAAAATAACTAATTAAGGTTTGAGAATGTTGACATCCATATTCCTTGTGACTGTTTATTAGTTCCCCAAAAGATCTCCACTCTGATATATTTGTCATGGTGAGAGATCAATCAACTGCATTATTTCTTCAGCGTAGTCGAGTTTTCTGTACAGCGTAAAATGCTGTATGAAACTCTCAGCCACGGCCAATGAAACTCTCAGCCGCGGCTCATTAAAGTTTCAGCCATGGCCCGGTGGTGGTCTGTGTTGTTGGCACCTATAGCGGTGCCAGACGAACAAACATGGCTAACTATAATGCTAATTAAAATAAAAACTATTGATGTTAGAGGGCTGCAATTTGGTATGTTTGATGACTGGAGGGTGGATGATCAACATACCAATTTGCAGCCCTTTAGCATTAGTAGTTTTTAAGTTCTGAGGACGGACAGAAAAAGTGCCGACGGACAGACAAATAGTATCTTGATAGCTTTCTTCAACAGAAAGCTAAAAATGAATGATACCAAGCCTTACCTTATCCCCAGAATGGAAGATTATGTAGTTTCATGTCAATTCAGTTTCTAAAATTTGTCGTAAGGCAGCACAAACAAAGGTAAATCTGTTTTCAGCTTTTAATATTGTTCGCAGTTTAATTACAGAGTTTGAAAACAATCATTCTTCTATGAAAGATAAAAGGTGGCGCAGGTAACTTAAGCTTCATACCTTATAATATCACTTAATGTTTAATATTTTAACTGATTATGGAACCAATGCCCATTCAGAATTTGTGAATATTCTGTTTCATTGCGAATCTATTAATTATCACCTATGATTAGCCCGTAGTTATTATTATTATTATTATTATTATTATTATTATTATTATTATTATTATTATTATTATTATTATTTATAGCTTTCTATCATTCTTGTAATAGTAATAATAATAAGAATAGCAACAAAAATAATAATAATAATAGCAAAAAAGTAGATAATAATAATAATAATAATAATAATAATAATAATAATAATAATAATAATAATAATAATAATAATAATAATAATAATAATAACTGAATTCCTGAATTATCAATATTCTTGTTCATACCTTGTATTTAGAAATGCGGAAACCAATTTTTGCTAACAGGCTTCCATGAACTTCAAAAGGCTTCTGGAAAATATCGAAATGAAAGCTATCTGATGGGATATTTATAAAAAAAAAGACGTTATCGTTCTCTCTTCTAATCTTTAACTTAAAAAAACATAACCACTAAAACAAAAATATGTGGTGGTACAAATGGGTTTTTTCAGCTCATGTAAAATGTATATGAATTCGACAGATATCTGTATGCATGAGATGAATTTATCTTATTTTCGTTTTCGTGAATACGGTATCTATCTATCTATCTGTCTACCTATATGCATATATATATATATATATATATATATATATATATATATATATATATATATATATATATATATATATATATATAGTATATATGTGTATATATATATGTGTGTGTGTGTGTGTGTGTGTATTTCACTAACACGACAAGAGATTCAAGTAAAGAAGGCCATACACAGTATCACTGGAATGCAATGGATTATTATTCCGAAGGGAGGAATGTAATGTAATTAACAATCTAAATATTCGCTAGAGGCATCTCAATTATTTACACTTTTTAATGTGTAATAGTTCATACTGAAAGTTTATCAATCGACAGTATATACATTTTTCCCCAAACTTATCTTCACTCAGCATTTCAAGGCTCTTTGCGCGCGCCCTTCCTTCTGTTTACTGTTTTCTGGTTAATTTACTTTCGGTTTGTTTTCCCGACCGAAGCTTTATCTTTTTCAATTCAGTTGGAGCGTTTCTCATGAGTTAATAATGATAATAACAGCAGCAACAACAAAAGCAATTATAACAATAATAATTATGTGATATCACGCGCTTTAGTATTACCTATTGGACTGAATTGAATTGAATGTAGAATTTAGGCCAAAGGCCAAGCGGTGGGACCTATGAAGTCATCCAGCGCTCAAACGGAAATTGACGGTAAAAGGTTTGAAAGGTGTAACGGGAGGAAAACCTCGCAGTTGCACTATGAATCAATTGTTAGGAAAGGGTGGAAAGTAAGGTGGAAGAAAGAGAATATGAAAGGAGGTACAGTAAAAGGAACGAAAGGAGGTGCAGCTAGGGGCCGAAGGGAAGCTGCAAAGACCCTTAAGTAACGTCAGTACACCGCTACGGGGATTACCTATTTAAGGCTTGGTTTCGATCACTAAATTTTGTTTGAAAGATTATCCATTATATGAGCCACCTAATGCTTATCATAAGCCAAATTCAAACAATGAGGATGAAAGGAAATTATTTGGGATTAATCCAAAATGGGGTCCCCCAACGCCCCACCCACTCCTTAGAAAGGAAAATAGACTTGGATGCGCACTGACAATTAATGAATCAAGGAACACAGAGAGGAGAGAGTTCTGAAACTTGGCAATTGAAAATTGACATTCAAAAAAACAGATGATGCGTTTCAACTGAGATGTAGAAAGATCTGAGTTTATGAAGCTAAATGAAATTAGCAGTTTAAAATATTCATACATATTTTTTATTCCTGTCGACAAGTACACGAAAATATACTGACATATGGTAGTTCCAATCGCTCTCTCTCTCTCTCTCTCTCTCTCTCTCTCTCTCTCTCTCCATTTATCCAGATGAAGCACAGGTCATGTATATCAATGGAAAATAGATGATGAAGTTCACAAGGACTGAACTTATGAATCTCAATGAAATCGGCAGTTTTTACTATTTATATACACTTAGTTTTCTGCAAAAGAAAACTACGAGATGGCTATTTGTCTGTCCGTCCGTACTTCTTCTGCCTACCCTCAGATCTTAAAAACTACTGAGGCTAGAGTGCTGCAAGTTTGTTATGTTGATCATCCACCCTCCAGTTATCAAATATACAAAATTGCAGCCCTCTAGCTTCAGTAGTTTTTATTTTATTTAAGACTAAATTTATCCATGGATCGTGCGTCTGACACCGCTAGGTGCCAGCCGCCGACGCAGCTTCACTTGACCGCATCTGGGGAGCAACTGAGCGCTGCCCGGTTGTGACTAAGAGTTTCATACTGTAGCACATCGAGAGTTTCATACAGACAGCATTATGCTCTGTACAGAAAACTCGATTGCGCCGAAGAAACTTCGGCGTATATTTTACTTGTTATTCCCTAGGACAAGTAAATGAAAATGCCATACTGACACGTGGTAGTTTACTCTCTCTCTCTCTCTCTCTCTCTCTCTCTCTCTCTCTCTCTCTCTCTCTCTCTCTCTCTCTCTCTCTCCATTTAACCAAATGATGCATCAGGTCATGCATTTCAATGAAAAATAGATGATGGAAGTCGACAGGGACGTTCCACCTGACGAGATAGCAAGCGTTGTGTAGACGACACGCTGCCTCGACTTCTCCATAGGCGTTAAAGGTGCAAGCAGATATCGCGCTCTTCCCTCTGCACGTGGAATTTTACAGGCGCCGGGAACACACGTGACTTGTATGCGGAGTTCATTTTTTCTGTGATGAAATCCATGAAGTTAGTACTCACGGAGATGCGGAATAGGAAGCCGGTGGAGTCTATGCAAAAGGTTGAACAGGTAAAGGAACTTTAGGCAGGAAAACCCTTTATGTATTTTTTTTTATTAACCAGGTTTTAATGAATTTTTTCTAAACTGGAATCATATAACAATGCTGAATATTACACATTTTTCTATCGTGTTCACTCTCTTTCTTTTTATCCTTCCTCACATTATGTAGATCATAAAACTTTCTCTAACATAAATGAATATCAGACTTTTAACGTTTAAACAGATGTTAATATCAGTTACTACTTTCCAAAAGACTTTTATATGAAAATGCTAGGGCCAATTTCTGCTTTCAACAGCAACCTTCACTTTTGAGTTGTAGATTTTAATTCTATGCTGTCGAATTCACATCAAAAACTATACCATTATTCGACATTTTTAAATGTCTTATAATTAACACTTTAAAACTTAATGGTATCTCAGAAGCAGTTTTGGTATTAAAAAGGCAAAAGAAGCAAATGCAGTCGTTTTTATCATCGTTTGAGATTTTTCCTAATGTATATTGTATTCCATTCTTTGTAACGGTACACTAAGAGAAAGAAATACGAGAACATTAGAAAAGAGAGGAAAGCATGCAAAGGAAAAACATAAACAACTAAGACGAATTAATGAATAAGGCCCCGTGCGAAGTCACAAGCATAATTACGCGCTTGTGACTATGAATTAATACAATCTGAATTAATTAACATTTTTCGAGCTCTTAATGGCAGTAACATGGAACTGGGAAAAGTAAAAAGGAATGAGGAATACGTTTATCACAGTGAGACAAGAAGACTGTGCGGGGAAGGAGCAATGTGTCGAGACGAAGGGATTTAGTGTTCCGTGTAAAAGAAAATCGATGTGAAGAGGCGGTAAGTGGTTTGGAGGGAGACTGGGAATGTGAAGTGGCCATTTAATGAAGCAGAAGGGGAGAGGAGATGTTACTTGACTGAAAAAATATTGGAAAGCCGAAGTAGAGAGAGAGAGAGAGAGGCGGGGGGAGCGAAAGAGAGAGAGAGAGAGAGAGAGAGAGAGAGAGAGAGAGAGAGAGAGAGAGAGAGAGAGAGAGAGAGAGAGGTGGGGGGAGCGAAATAGAGAGAGAGAGAGGGGGGGGGGGAGAGAGAGAAAGAGGGAGAGAGAGGGAGGTTGAGGCAGAGAAAGAGAGAGAGAGAGAGATTGAGGCAGAGAGAGAGAGAGAGAGAGAGAGAGAGAAAAGTAGGTGGGGGAGAGAAACTTCGAGGAACTGTCAACTGGGAAAAGTTGGTATATGCTAATGGAAAGCTGTGATTCCAAAAATCAGATCTGCAACGAACAAATGTCAGACCAGGTTTTGATATTACCAGGATGTAAAGACTATATCGTCTCCCTGACTAATCACTTTGTTAATATTTGATTATATATTGTTTTTTATATTACTTCTCTGCTCATATTTTGTGTGTGTGTGTTTGTGTGTGTGTGTAGAGAGTGGATTTTGAATGAAGGTTTCAGACTACATAATCCATAGTCGGTAACATTACTGTCATAAACTGGAAACTGTAGAAAATTTTATTCTAGCCTCTGAAGTTAACAAGGTAGTCGAATTCAGAAACTGCATTTGCTTTTTGACATTGATAGGCTTTAGTTATTAATTCAACTGTAGCTGTAGACTGATTCAAGCTACTTCACGCTATTTTTCCTAACTTTATTTTGGCTAACTTTATAGCGTCGTCAATACAGCTTTAGGCGTTTAAAACGTATCAAGTGACCCACACAGGCAGGTCCTAAGTTTATAGATATGACCGCTTTTTCTGTATAAGAAAAGATATGACACAGATGGAAAAAAGAACAGGCACTATTCTGGTATATGACAGCAGCCAAAACTCTGCCTTTGTGACCACATGACCACCCATTAGCAGGGTCACGCGTGGTCCCCAATTTAAATTTTCGATATCAATGATAATGTTGACCTAAAACCTTCTACTGTTGAACAAAGCTAGGTACTCCAACCTAGCAATCTTTACCATGCGATGACATCATTTATCAATCACAGCCAACAGAGAGTAGAAAAGCATTCGCTGACTTTTAGTACTTTTCTGGCAGTTCTGGCAATATTAGATTATTTGTTTGGTAATAATAAGAAAAGTGGTGACAGTGCTGATGAATGTGCAATGTTTTAAAAAGATGTAGACAGGCATAGAGAGAGCAAAGTTTAGTGGGAACTAAGTTTTAGCGAGGATACATCAAAGTAACGCACACACACATTTATATATATATATATATATATATATATATATATATATATATATATATATATATAAATCACATTACCACAGGTGAAAAATAAGAAACGGGGTGCAGGACTTACACCCCGTTTCTTATTTTTCACCTGTGGTAATGTGTGATAAATGAATCACGTACAAAAGTGATAATAATCATATATATATATATATATATATATATATATATATATATATATATATATATATATATATATATATATGTGTGTGTGTGTGTGTGTGTGTGTGTGTGTGTGTGTTTGTGTGTGTGTGTGTATTGCTTTGATGTTTCCTCACTAAAAGCTTAGTTCCCACTAAATTTTGCTTTCTCTGTGCCTGTCTGCATCCTTTTAAAACATTGTATATTCGTCAGCACTGTCATCGTTTTGTTCATGTTCTTCTTGCACGACTTGCTGCTGTGACCAAAATACACTTTATCCCAATTGTCACACAGTGCTAGGCAGACCCCGGCCCTCTCCTCCTCCCCTTTTATGGGTATTTTATTTCGAGTTACCTTATTCCTAGCGTTGTTATTATAATTCCCAGCTA
>JANJGK010000006.1:54368701-54382475 GCA_039081455.1 Macrobrachium rosenbergii
ATAAGACTTAGTCTTTCAAAGAAAATAAATGGAAAAACCGATTGCAGAGTTGGTGATTTAAAAAAACTGAGATAACTCGAAAAAAAAACCTTGAAAAAAATGGAAAAGAGATTTCTGATAAATTCAGGTCATTCACACTTGAGCAAACACTTGGAGAAGTAGCTTTAGGGAATTGTTTGACTAGGGAATTGGTATTTGTAGAAGCCCTCAAAAAAGGGGGGAAAAAAGTTTGGCATCACAAGTTTGCTACGCGCCCCTCTTCTTTAGATGGAGTTATTCTTCAAAAGATCTACAGGTAAACTCCAAAGGTGCACCAAACTTGTTAGTTACCTCTCAGCTAAGTTTGTTTGTTTGTCTGTGAACAACTTCAGGCAAACGGATGAAATATTTTAGTCAATATATCTAAAGTAAAATTAGAAATTACATTGTTAAAAGGTACTTATATATATTTATTCCGGATGGGTCATAGACGTTTTCTAGCATATTTCTCTGATTTCAGGAATTTTGTGTAATTTGCAATATGTACAGATGGTCTGCAAAACAGTCTAATCTATTAAAATTTTAATTATCTGATCAAATATAGGTGTCATGGCGAACAACGGAAAATACATTCACTGATGAATGCGAACTTTTCATCCGAACCACATGACAATAGATTTTACTTACAACAACGCAGTTGAAAATGGATGAAAAATGGTATCCCTTAACCTTTTAAAACTGTTAATCATCAATGAAGCTATTAAGTCAAAGGTAATATACACTAAATATACTCGGAAAACTAGTTTTGCATTTAAAAACTTCATTTATTAAACCGCTGAAATAATGCGACAATATTTAAATAAAAATCCATCATCGTATTCTTCCTGCAGTTTCATTCTGTTATAATGTGTATTTATTTTATTTTGCTTGTTAGCAGCATAAAAGATTAGGATAAGTTTGGGTGATGAAGTCATTTACACGAAATTTTCAACACTGTCAGTTATATATATCCAGAGAACACCTGGACATTCATGCACAGCAGAGTGATGCCCACTGTTTCAGCCTTGCCATGAATAATAACAGCAACCCCAGGTTACCCAAGGACTTTACGACCAGCTTGGTTTACAAATGTAAGTGTTCAGAGGAGGCGTGCAAGCCCTACGGTACGAACTACATTGACCAAAAACGGCAACCTTAAAGAGATGACTACAAGTCTTCTGTAATAGCGGGGTCATACTTAAGCAATCTATGGATAAGCGGAGCAGAGTTCGTTGGTAGACCTTTTGAGGAATTTTCTAGCTGTTCACCAAGAGGACAACTATCTGCCATTGGTGAATGCTGAAGAATTAACCACCACTTTCTACCAAACTGCGTTGTGTGCCCAGATATCCTCGGATCTTGTGCTTCCACGTACCAGAAAGAGGTTTTGCTACGGCCTTCGGGATTCCTACTATAGCAAGGTGGCAGTCTTATGAAACTTCGTGGATATCCTACCAGATCTGTCGCCAGTAAGGGTTCTTTGCTAGTTTTCACTTTTCCTGATTTGTAGGATAAATGCAATGATTTTAATTCTTTGGTTTCTTGCTTTAATCTTTAATTCTTCGGCTACACTCATGTATACAATGGGGTGTATTCCCAACCTATATTAATATAAACCCAGATGATAACCATGGGTTAATGGCTGAAACAGCGGGTTTCGTAAGAATTAATGTATTGAAGAGCATAGTAACAGTTTTTGCATTTTCCTCCAGGCCTTCAGCCCTAAGGATAAGAAGTGTAGGAGACTATGAAAATACTGCTACTTGTACGTTGGAATTTTATATATATATATATATATATATATATATATATATATATATATATATATATATATATATATATATACATATATATATATATATATATATATATATATATATATATATATATATAATTATAATAACCCAGACGTCTCGCACAGTGCGCCGCCCCCCCCCACCTAATTTACCCCTTTTGTTTATTGAGAACCGCATGGCCGATCGTATTATCGACATTCTGATCTGTCCCTTTTTTTTTTTACCTGGAACAGATATTGAGATGACATAGATAACAGGGGCCAGGAGGATATTTTATGCCACTCCCTTAAGAAGATTAGCCAAACTAATCTTCTTAAACGGCCTTCCTAAAGGCAAATTAAGCTGCCTGAATCGTCTTACCTCTGCAGGAAACCCGCCAGGGCAACAGAATCGCTGCCCACCTGGCCAGTGACTCATGCTTGCACACGGCCCCTACCCCTGGCAGCGTGCAAAGGGAGAGAAGCAGTTAGTTAGGGAGTTAGTCTTGTGAGGAGTCGTAAGGGACAGCCATACACGCGGACGGGTGATGCAGTTTGCTGAGAGAACATTCATCTCCCCTGTTCGACTCCAGACTCCAGTCAACCTTGAGGGCACCGCCATATGTGTGTTCATCCCTCGTCCTTATTTCGTCAGAGACCCGCTTCCCCTAAGGTAACGTGCGAGTAAAGACTTTTCGGTCACGAAAGTTTGCCCTTTAGAAAGCTTGGAGTACCAGCATTTCACTTCTGTCCTTACGCCAGTTTATCCAGTGCCATTTCCAATGTCCTGTGTTCGAGTGTAAAGTGGTCATTCATTCCTCGAGTCTGTGGCACCCTCAGTACAAACTCGAGACTTTTTCTGTGATAAATTGTTCCTTTACTGGCGTGTAATGTGTAAATCTCTCTTGCAGAGGGACCCATTCACAGTGGACTCAACTCGGCCTGTGCCTTGCCTTTAATCAAGACTCCAATAGAAGGATCTTCAGGCGTTGCAAGCCCTTTATCAATTTACTTATCCATTTTCCCTTCAAATGCTAACTTTTATAAATATAATTCTTTAATTTAGCCCAAGTGTTTACGTAAAATTTCCTTATGAAGTAGAGCCTTCTGCTCCTAAATTCTCCCCTTTTTCTTATTTTTTTTTACGATTTCCCTTTACGCAAGTCAGAACTCCAAGGCCAATTAAATAAAGTTTCCGTTGCCGGCCTGTAAAATACCATAAAGGCAGGGAAATACGTAAATATATATATATATATATATATATATATATATATATATATATATATATATATATATATATATATATATATATATATATATATATATATATATATATTGTTACATTTTGCTTACATATCTGGCTCTGGGTATTGGCCCATAAGCTAACTCTCAGTCTACATTCATTTTAATCATCCAAACCCGTTCAGATATGTAATAGTGTCGATCTTGCCAACAATCTATAGTCAACTAGTAAAAAAACTAGCATTGCTAATACTAGCCTGGGATGTGAAATGAACCGAAGAATAAGTTAATTGAAAATTTATTTGATTAAATTAACTCCACAAGGCATAATAAAAATACAGGTTGGACAGAACCGAGGCAAAGATAACAGGTAAGGGATTACTATAAATGTTATACTTTTAAGATTGTGTTAGTTAGGGAAAGTGTAAAACAAGTTAGTGTTAAATTTAAAATTTATGAAGAGGGAGTAGATTTGGAAATATATAGCAGTGAAGTGGCTTTAAAAACCTCGCTTGTCAACGTTCCTTGAGTCAGGATGCTGAGTTACTAAGTTAGGAATTTAATTGCTACCTCGCAGGCCAATGAGTAATGCATGCATGTGAAATATCTAGCTAGATTAGCATAGTGCATGATACAGGAGAGTAAGTGTGCATAGCTTCTCTCTAATAGGGGGGGACAATTTTGTAAGTCCAAAGGATAGGACGGCTGGCAACTCGAGGCGGGTTTCAAAGAGTCACTGCCACAGAGTGTAGTACAAGCGAAACCCTTTCACTCACTCGCCTGCATATTGAATTTTGTTCTCCAGTTCATACGTAACGTAAACTCATTATTGGTGTTTTAAGTTAGTATTGTGCATCTACGCACATGCATAAATCATTCACTAAAAACAGAAACATTCCGAGAGGCTCTGAACTCCCACTAGGACAGGAATCCCTGTCTCAGCCCAACTCAGGCCCACCTTAACACCCCCTCTACTCTCTCTCTCACTTCCTCTCCCTCTCACTCCCTCTCTCTCTCTCTCTCTGTCAGTCCCTTCCCAACCCCCACCCCTTTTGGTGCATTGATGCCTTACCCCCATAGCATTCTTTTCCAGATAGTAAGTCTTATGCATACCAAAATTAGGAATGATAAATTCATAAAGTTACTAAGTCTATGGGCATAACCAGCCCCGTTTCAGGGAAGCCCTTCCCACCCCTACCCCCTTTGGTGTCCTTTGGTACTAGTGATGTCTTACCCCTACAGTCCTGATTTCTAGATTGTAAGTCATATGTATACCAAGTTTGGTTGAAATTGCTCAATGCGTTTCAGAGTTACTCTGGCACATGCACACACACACATACATACATCCAATTTACATATATATATATATATATATATATATATATATATATATATATATATATATATATATATATATATATATATATGTTTATACATACATACATATGTATAAATATGTGCGTGTGTATGTGTGTGTTTGTGTATGTCTGTGGGCATGCGGGAGTGTTTATGCGTATTGCCTTCATTCCTTCTACTTTGATGGAGGCAGATCCTAGAATTCTTTTTGATAAACTTTCCATTCTGAGGACGTCCTCTCCGACGTGGAAGGCACCAAGCGTTATCTTACAAACAAGAAGTGATAGATAAATGCCAAAACTTTTTTCCTCTTTTCATGGATAAAACTTCAGCTGAAAAAAGTTTAGCTCTAATGAAAAGAAACTTCTTGAAATCATTTCGAAAATATTCTCTTTCCCTCTTATTCTGATACGCAAAGTTTTGATGATGACTGGGATAAAATTTTGCACTTAATTCGCCTCCCCTTTAGGAGCAGAGCGAATTTTTCCCTTAAATTGCTCTTAGCAATTAGCGTAAAAGAGCAGGTTTAAAGCAGAGGGAAAAAACTATCACTGGTATGAAAAAGCCAATTAATCGAGTGTAACTTGATTTGAGTAACGGATTTAGTATTTTTTTTTTCTTTATAACGCCTCCTCTTTTTTCCATACATGTTTAATGAGTATTTTATAAATACATCCTATATATTTTGAGTTTGTTTCCCATCTTAATTAGAAACAACTTTGATTATCATTATAGATTTGCAGTGTGAAATGGAAAAATGTGGCCTTATGAAATTCCTATGAATACGCAGCTAAAATAAACTGACAGAATTTATTACCTTTAGTCTGTAATAATTATCCGTTAACTTCCTTATCTCTAATGATAAGGTGAGCGAAGAACAAAATGAGATATATAATCCAAGTTGTAGAAATGTTTAAAATGAAGCATATGCACTGACTGATTCAAATAATAATTGAAGAATAGAAATTACAGCCATCAAGTTCAAGTTTTTTTTTTCAGTAAACCAGATGAAAATGATTAAATGATGGCAGGCGAACATCAAACTATCCTCTAAAGGTCTATTATACAAGAAAACACCTACAATGATAGCTCTCTCTCTCTCTCTCTCTCTCTCTCTCTCTCTCTCTCTCTCTCTCTCTCTCTCTCTCTCACTGGTATCGCTGTGAAATATAATTTCCTAAGTGTCTCCCGCTGTCTAATTTTCAATACAGCGAGACGACCATGAAATGGTCTCCAACATCTACAGGAATGAAGAATATTGTGTTTTCTGCTTATTGTAGATCGCAGCGCTACGTAGCACACATCCGAAACAAAACGTTTTTTGTCGATGTAAAGAGCTCAGTTAAGTACCTCTACGGTGTCACTGTATAACTGATACCGGAGCATGGAGTGTATGGAAATCATTATCAAAGCTTTTGGTGTACCTTACTTACATGTGTAAATGGCTGCAGTTAATCATGTACACATTCCTTGCATACTCTGAGCAGTGTTCCCTGCTTTAAAATCCGTTGTATATCATAAGAAAAGTTACAAGAGGGTTGTGTTTCAATGGAATTCTATATGTGTTTTGTTTTGCTATTTGTTATGAGTGTTAGTCTACATGTAAAGTAGCTACTGATTTCTACATTGAAAAATTGTCTTTCACCATCATACTCCTAAGGTATGCTGAGCTACAGATACAGACGTTTTTGTATACAAGTAGATATGAGAAAATGGCAATGAATTTAGGTTTCTTCAGATTGTACGGACCGGTGGGCGGTTACTGACTTGGAGTCTCGAGAGCTTGGCCGTCTTTGGCTTATTTCTGCCTTGCACTGAAGTATCGATAATTACGATGTTGATGGAGATCGTCTTCGATGTAGTGTGGTATTTTGGACATTTCATGAGGCACCGGTAGCGTTTTGAGCCCTCATAACCGAAGAAGAAAATGAGAGAAGAATGGTAGACTTTGGTGACAGTTGATTACCGTTGGCACGTAGGTTTGTGCACGCCTACGAGGATTTCTGCACGTGCTACTCTATGTTGAGTTGTAATTGGCCCCAACAAGGCAGACCTCTCGAAGAGAGAGAGGACCATTTTTACTGCTGTGGGAGGCTGCATTTGAAGATCTTGGATCTACCCGAAGTTAAGGTTACTTTTCAAGACTCAGCAAGATACGTATCTGCATGGTTTGGATGTTATCAAGAATCCAGAACTTTAATATTTATATAAGTATTCGTGTGTTCACTAAGTATTGGTACTTACATCAATTATTGTTAATAAACTCTTTAACATTCAGGGTTTATTGTCCATAAGCTTTTGTTATACTGGGTTATCCATGGAACATTCAGAACGGATATGTTTTGTATGAAGAACCTGGTTATGGGAAAGCAAGACCCTTAATAGTTAAGTTCCTCAGATATTCTGCATTCGTAAACCTACTATTTGCTTGTATATTATAATCGTTTTTTTATTTAATAAAATAACTAGTCTTTTATAATCCGTTTTTTTTTTTATTTAATTAATAACTGGTCTTTAGTTTTCAGTTCTTGACTACTTGATCGGTATTTTTGTAGGGGTAAACAAAGTATGTGGAATCTGCCTTATCATCCGTAGAATTAGATACTGAAAGTAAAAACTACTTAATTTATAAATATACCAGACTGTTTAACAAAAGTGAAAGACCTACATCAAATTTAAAGCCTACATCAAAATTTAAAGTCTAAGTAAATTAATGTAAGCCACATCATGGAATTTTTGAAAATTCCATTTGTTCAACACTTACAGTTATAGTGGGAAATAATCTAGTTTGGGTATTGGTTGTGACGACTCAAATGCCCTTGGCTAATCTGTGGGACAACGAACTGGAATCTGACTTTGTACTAATGAGTAAATGTTCAGTATCAAGAGCGCCGTTAAATGTATTGGGAGCAAAAAATTATGTAAATTAGTCATTTTACTATAGAATTTGTAATTAGAAGGTAAAACTAAATATCAAATTTGTTTCATGGAGCCAGTACAAAGTAATTATTCCCAATTATTGGTATGAAAATTTGATGTGATGGTGAGCTACACTTCCATGGACAAAGGTCTTAACCCTTTTGCTCCTGGTTAAATATAGGATTTAATGCAGGTGAAAAAAATTAGTTACACAAAAAAAAAAATATAAAAAAAATTCTGAAATATTGAAATTAAGTTACATGGTTAATTATAGGATTTAACGCGGGTGAAAACAATGTTAAGTTAATTATAAAAAATATTCTGAAATACTAAAATTAAGCTATTGTTAAAGTATTGCACGACGTTTTTAATTGGGGATTGGGGGGCGAGTGGAGGTGGTTTGGCAAACGAATCTGGTTGACCACATAAAGCTTTGAGATGCAAAGCTTCTTTTACCAAAAACATTTAATTTGTTTTAACGATTTCCGCTTAATAGGTCACTTCGATTCTGAATTACCTAAGTTTTATATTCCATTCAATTCAATACGTCACTATTATAGGTTAATGACCATTTATTTTCACAACTATCCATGAAACTCCGTAGGGTGGTAGTGCCGTCAGTGCACCTCATGCGGTGCACTGTAGGCATTATTTAAGGCTCTTTGCAGCGTCCCTTCGTCCCCTAGCTACAACCCCTCCAATTTCTTTTACTGCACCTACGTTCGTATTCTCTTACATCTTTAATTCCACCCTCTCCTATCCATTGTTTCGTAGTGTTACTGTGAGGTTTTCCTCCTGTTACACCTTTCAAACCTTTCTATTCTCAATTTTCCTTTTCAGCGCTGAATGACCTCATAGGTCCCAGCGCTTGGCCTTAGGCTTAAATGCTATATTCTGTTCTATTCTATCTATGGAACCAATTTAAAGACCAATAATGCTCATGACTTGTTGTTTATGATAGTGACTTTTACGGATAATGTTGACCTAGTGAGTTTGTGAATTTGACACCGCCTCAGGGCGAAGAAGTGAGGCGCGAAAACAAATTGTTTATCCCGAGGATTAACATCAACAAGTTTAAACCCTTCGGCCCCTAGCTGTTTTGCAACCCCTTTCATTCCTTTCACTGTATCTCCGTTCATATTCTCTCTCTTCCATCTTCCTTTCCACCCTCTCCTACCAATTGTTTCCTAATGCAACTGCGAGGTTTTCCTCCAGCTACGCCTTTCAAACCTTCTTACTGACTGTCACTTTCTCTCTCAGCGCTGAATGACCTCATAGGTCTCAGGGCTTGGCCTCTGGCCTAAATTCTAGGATCTTACCTATGGCATTTAAGGCCTTGTCCACACAATCGGTTATCGGCCGGCTGCGTTGGTCCTTCAACCGGCTCCATCCCCCTTGGCATAATTGCTATGTCCACACTTGCGTGTGGGTGAATTGAATTGTTGTCTTGTTGGCAGCAGCAAATGAGTGGTAGCCAGGCCCATGCACGATATTAAAAAAAAAAAAAGACAATCGCGTGCATGGTATTAACCGTTGATGTGTAACTCATCATGAACAGAGCGCATAAAATTTTAGCCTATGTAAACAATATTGTATACAATAAGTATTGGGAAGTCTTGTGAATAAATACTACATATATACATATATATATATATATATATATATATATATATATATATATATATATATATATATATATATGTGTGTGTGTGTGTGTGTGTGTGTGTGTGTGTGTAATATCTAATATATATATATATATATATATATATATATATATATATATATATATATATATATATATATATATATATATATATATATATATATATATATATATATATTTATATATATATATATATATATATATATATATATATTTATTTATTTATTTGTATATATATGCATGTAAGTAGGCTACATACACTCATTACGTATTTTTCTTGTAACTGGCAGCATCGTCGCTCCGTGTCAAGCTTCGCAACACCGGGCAATACCGGTGGGTTTGCTCATTTACCGGTATTGGAAGTTCCCTGGTTTGTCCCTACTTTTTGCCAACTACCGTGGCGGTTGATATGACAGTCAGACGGGATTAGTATAGCGTTGCCTCTGGAAACTTGGAATAATTTTTTGCTTTTCATATACTTCAGTTTTAGTTCAACTAGAATTGCAAAATCCATCCAAACACTAGTATCGTATAATAATGAATCATCGTGCAGTGCCCTAAATTCATCTAAAACAGAACATCAGTCTTATTCCTTGTGGAGTAATAACCTACTTCGCTATTAATTACAGGTTGTGGTCGAGGATAACAAACGATTACAATTAGCTCGTTAATGTTGTTATTCAGACTAAACCTGCATGTATCCTTTCTCCCGGTTTTGCTTGCACGTTTGATGTCCTCATTTCATAGACATGGAAGCATTTGTAATAGGCTCCTCTTACCTTCTTAATTTCTCCACAGATTTTGGGTACACTTGTTACTACAATACCATGACCCTAATTGAAGATCAAATGAGAAATCTCCAAACTCCAGTGATGGGATATGAATTTATGCACAGTGGTCTGTTGTGCTAGATCTACAACCCTACCTACAATAGTACCATAGTTTTTAACTTCTATTTTTATGGATATATATATATATATATATATATATATATATATATATATATATATATATATATATATATATATATATATATATATATATATGTGTGTGTGTGTGTGTGTGTGTGTATGTATATATATATTATATATATATATATATATATATATATATATATATATATATATATATATATATACATATATACGGTGACGATGGGTCTAATCAGGCTCAAGCACCCCAAACCAGTGAACATAGGTTCTCACCTCCTCATTAGAATTAGGGTTTCTTCATTTTATCTTCACTTAGGATTTAAGGCGCCATATTTGATAAGCATATCCTGAATAGTAGGAAGATGTCGAGAAGTTCAAAGATTATTGGTACTTTTACACATCTATACATATCCTTGTGGATACATATATATAAATATAATATATATATATATATATATATATATATATATATATATATATATATATATATATATATATATATATATATATATATATACACAAAGAGAGAGAGAGAGAGATTTTTCACATATTTCTGAAACTATTTTCCTCAAGAACAAGGAAATTACGAGATGATGATGAAAATGCGTATATGAGCCTCTCTCTCGCAAATGGGAGGATCACACGTCAGGGATTTTCTCAATTGGACCTAATGACAGAGATCAGTCTTTGCCCTTTGTCTACTTCGATCTTCACAGATTTACCTCTCCTCTGTTCTACTTATCTTCGTCGCTTCGGAAAAATCTTTATTCAATATAGACAACATACAGTACTATCATTATATCAGAAAATGTGGTTCCATTATTCCTTATAGGTAGGTTCTGAACTTCTCTAAATGCATGTTTTCTTGATTGTGTGATCATTGTTCTAGTTTTCGCCTTTCGAACGGATTAGCTTTTATTGAAAGCAAAATTGAAAATCATTATCCTTTGGTAGAAGATATTCTAAGCGACAACGTTTAATTCCTTGCTTAAGCCACTTTCATCCCACCTCACTTCAAAAACTCCCCGCAGGGGGGTAGTGCCGTCAGTGCATCACACGTGGTGCACTGTAGGCATTACTAAACTTCTTTGTAGAGTCCCTTCGACCCCTAGCTGCAACCCCTTTCATTCCTTTTACTGTAACTCCATTCGTATTATCTTTCTTCCATCTTGATATCCACCCTCTCCTAACAATTATTTCGTAGTGCAACTGCGAGGCTTTCCTCTGTTACATCTTTCAAATCGACCTAATCTCAATTCCTTTTCCAGCGCTGAATGACCTCATAGGTCCCAGTGCTTGGCCTTCGGCCTAAACTCTATATTCCATCCCATCTCACTTCCAAAACCATTCCAGTTGCTTTTCTCTCTCTGAATAAACATGTACAAATATTGCATTTTCAAAATATGCTGGTTGGTTTTAAAACGGTAAATCTTCAACAAATTTATCTCACAACAGAATGATCATGTTTTGGTTACCTGTCCAATGTTTCTTATAGGATTTGGCCCCAGGTAACTAACCATGGTTTTGAGATATTCGCTTTTAAACCAATTTTAGGTATTTGTTGCTAATATTTAATATGACTATGCCAGCGAACGTATGAAGCAAACCAGGTTTAGTATCCTAAAATGGTAAAGATATGTATTTTTGCTTAGTAGGTTCAGCTTTTACTTATCATTGTTTATTTTTCACCAACACTTTTAGAAAATTTTGGTACGTACGCAACTGAGAATGATATAATTTTTATGTAGTGGAAAAACAATATTATATGGCCATTCATAATTCATAAAGCTGAACATATTTCTTTAACCCTCACTTTATTATTTATTCTTTGTTTAACTTAAACAAAACAAATGCTCCTCATAATACGAGTATATATATATATATATATATATATATATATATATATATATATATATATATATATATATATATATATATATATATATATACAGTATACATCAAATGTAAGGGAGCCCATAGAAACGCCAAAATGTGGAAAATAAAAGCTATATTTCAGAGGTCGAACCGTCTCTCTCCTCACTATTTGCCTGAGGAGAGAGACAGTTCGGTCTCTGAAATATAGCCTTTATTTTCCACATTTTGGCGTTTCAGTGAGCTCCCGTATATTTGATGGAATTCTGTTTTAACAGAAATATTTCACAGTCATATATATATATATATATATATATATATATATATATATATATATATATATATATATATATATATATATATATATATGTGTGTGTGTGTGTGTGTGTGTGTGTGTGTGTGTGTGTGTGTGTGTGTATGTATGTATATATTATATATATGTATATATATATTTATATATATATATATTATATATGTATATAATCCTATCAGAATCTTCTGGTTTATGTATAATCAAGATAAACTGAATACATGAAAGTGGACTCTAGGAACCATGTGTCAAGTTGAAGAGATAAAACGAGGAAAAAATAACTTGAAGATATACTGAAATGCATATCTTTGCTGTTCGTAAAAGACATCACAAAGGAATACGAAAAGAGACACTGAAAGAGGGTAATGTGTATATCTGCCCAGGAAGACCAGATGGAAATGTTACAATAGAAGCAGAAATGACCTTAAGGCCAGATGCAGAAAAGTCACAGCCTAACTGAATATCAGTGAGTTGTGGATTACTCTTTTCAAGAATTAAACAGGAAAGTGCAATGTCATAATTTTAGTGTACTATGTGCAAGCATACGAACTACCTGAAAAAAAAGAAGATGGATTTTATACAGATGTGCAGACTTTTAAAGATTAGACACTAAACAGAAACACGTGAACTGTTGTTGGTGTAAGGAAGGGATAGTGAACGTATTGGAGATGTAATGGCAAGGAAGGCCATAGAGACACTAGAAACGAGAATTGAGAGGAATTTGTGTGTTTTTGTACCTCAGATTATGTTGTAATTGGAGGCACTCTTTTTCCAATACCAGGACATCCATAAATATTTTTGAATATGCCCAATTGACATTCATAAAACCCAAATATATCGCATAGCCATTAACTAAGCGAAGATTATTGGAAGGTATAGTGGAACATATATTAGCAGTAGCTACGAAAATGTTGTTGCCACTCTGAGGCTGAAATTCAAAGCATCTTGCAGAAAGAATCCTATAGTGTTTCAAAGTAGAACTTCTTAAAAATGTACATTGAGAATCCATTGCAAATGAATGCCGAAATAGCTTTGCAGTTCTAGAATTCGTACTCGAGGACGAGCAGAGAATTAGTGGAGGATAGGACTAACATGAGGAGTGTGTATTAGTCCGCTGGAAAATAAGTACGTACAAAAGAAATCCTTGGATATTGTATGAGCCCGGGAATAGGTAAAACGCAAAATGTCTTTACACGTAAATTTCAGAAGGGAAAGAGAACACAAAGTAGATATGTTAAGTATTCACATTAAAAGAAGTGAAAGAAGAGAATGGAGAGAATATATGAAATGCATGAGCAGAAAAGAGGAAATGCATTTCATTCGGAGGTGAGGGACAACGTTCGGCCTAACATTTTTGTGATGTCCTGAACAAGATACATGAGGATTACTGAACTGATTTATCAGAAACTGAAGGATATCTGATTACATTAATTAATGAATGCTCGGTTTTTCAAGCGGAATCAGTCACAGAGAAACTTTATAGACTTTAGAAAGCACCGGGTTATGGTGGAATCACTGGGGAGTGTTTTGCAATGTAGGTAGGAGGATACCAAGCCTGCCGACTAGAAATCGGATTTCACGTTAAAGGTGCTAAGGAAAAATGACATGATTATTGTGGCGGCAACTGAGGCATTAAACTTACTTTCGGTGTGATGGAAATATTCATTATGCTTCGTAGCATGTTGTCC
>JANJGK010000006.1:54382575-54405691 GCA_039081455.1 Macrobrachium rosenbergii
GATTTCCGCTTAATAGGTCACTCCGATTCTGAATTACCTAAGTTTTATATTCCATTCAATTCAAGACGTCACTATTATAGGTTAATGACCATTTATTTTCCCAACTATCCATGAAACTCCGTAGGGTGGTAGTGCCGTCAGTGCACCTCATGCGGTGCACTGTAGGCATTATTTAAGGCTCTTTGCAGCGTCCCTTCATCCCCTAGCTACAAACCCCTCTAATTTCTTTTACTGCACCTACGTTTCGTATTCTCTTACATCTTTAAATTCCACCCTCTCCTATCCATTGTTTCGTAGTGCTACTGTGAGGTTTTTCTCCTGTTACACCTTTCAAACCTTTCTATTCTCAATTTTCCTTTTCAGCGCTGAATGACCTCATAGGTCCCAGCGCTTAGCCTTAGGCTTAAATGCTATATTCTATTCTATTCTATCTATGGAACCAATTTAAAAACTAATAATTCTCATGACTTGTAGTTTAGGATAGTGACTTTTACGGATACTGTTGACTTAGTGAGTTTGTGAATTTGACACCGCCTCAGGGCGAGGAAGTGAGGCGCGAAAACAAATTGTTTATCCGGAGGATTAACATCAACAAGTTTAAACCCTTCGGCCCCCAGCTGTTTTGCAACCCCTTTCATTCCTTTCACTGTATCTCCGTTCATATTCTCTCTCTTCCATCTTCCTTTCCACCCTCTCCTACCAATTGTTTCCTAATGCAACTGCGAGGTTTTCCTCCAGCTACACCTTTCAGACCTTCTTACTGACTGTCAGTTTCTCTTTCAGCGCTGAATAACCTCATAGGTCTCAGGGCTTGGCCTCTGGCCTAACTTCTATGATATTATCTATGGCATTTAAGGCCTTGTCCACACGATCGGTTATCGCCCGGCTGCGTTGGTCCTTCAACCGGCTCCATCCCCTTGGCATAATTGCTATGTCCACCCTTGCTTAGAGGTGAATTGAATTGTTGCCTTGTTGGCAGTAGCAAATGAGTGGTGGCCAGGCCCATGCACGATATAAAAGAAAGATAATCGCATGTATGGTATTAATCGTTGATGTGAAAATCGCCATGAACAGAGCGCATAAAATTTTAGCCTATGTAAACAATATTGTATAAAATAAGTATTGGGAAGCCTTGTGAATAAATACTATATATATATATATATATATATATATATATATATATATATATATATATATATATATATATATATATATATATATATACAACACACGCGCACACACACACACACGAACATATATATATATATATATATATATATATATATATATATATATATATATATTAATATATATATAGTATATATATATATGTGTGTGTGTGTGTGTGTGTGTGTGTGTGTGTGTGTGTGTGTGTGTGTGTATTTGTAGTTTAACTTTATCACATACACAATTGTTTTGTGCATTTTAGCAGAATTACTAAAAGGACCTCATTAAAACTGGATGGTATCTAATGCAGTTTTTTATTCAGAAAAAGTTACAAGCTTTCTTGGACAAACAGTCCACATTATCAAGTATCCGTACCTATACTTGATAATGTGGACTGTTTGTCCAAGAAAGCTTGTAACTGTTTCTGAATAAAAAACTCCATTAGATACCATCCAGTTTGAATGAGGTCCTTTCAGTAATATTTTGTATATATATGCATGTAAGTACATACACTCATTACGTATTTTTCTTGTAACTGGCAGCATCGTCGCTCCGTGTCAGGCTTCGCAACACCTGGCACTACCGGTGAGTTTGCTCAATTACCGGTATTGGAAGTTACCTGGTTTGTCCCTACTTTTTGCCAACTACCGTGGCGGTTGATATGACAGTCAGACGTGATTAGTATAGCGTTGCCTCTGGAAACTTGGAATAATTTTTTACTTTTTCGTATACTTCAGTTTTAGTTCAACTAGAATTGTAAAATCCTTCCAAACATTAGTATCGCATAATAATGAATCATCGTGCAGTGCCCTAAATTCGTCTAAAACAGAACATCAGTCTTATTCCTTGTGGAGTAATAACCTACTTCGCTATTAATTACAGGTTGTGATGGAGGATAACAAACAATTACAAATAGCTCGTTAATGTTGTTATTCAGACTAAACCTGCATGTAGCCTTTCTCCAGGTTTTGCTTACATGTTTGATGTCCTCTCTTCATAGACATGAAAGCATTTGTAATAGCCTCCTCTTACCTTCTAGATTTCTGCACAGATTTTGGGTACACTTGCTACTACAATACCTTGATCTTAATTGAAGATCAAATGAGGAATCTCCAACTTCCAGTGAGGGGATATGAATTTAAGCATAGTGGGCTGTTGTGCTAGATCTGCAACCCTACCTACAATAGTACCATAGTTTTTAACTTCTATTTTTATGGATATATATATATATATATATATATATATATATATATATATATATATATATATATATATATATATATATATATATAATAATATATATATATATATATACATAATTATATACATATACATACATATAATATATAGCCTATATATATACATATATATATATATATATACATATATATATATATATATATATATATATATATATATATATATATATATATATATATATATATATATGGTGATATGGATCTAATCAAGCTCAAGCACCTCAAACCAGGAACACAAGTTCTCACATGCTCACTGGAATTAGGGCTTCTTCATTTTATCTTCACTTAGGATTTAAGGCTCCATATTTTGATAAGCATATCCTGAAAAGTAGGAAGATGATGTCGGGAAGTTCAGTGCTTATTGGAACTTTTACACATCTATACATATCCTTGTGGATATATACTCGTATATATATATATATATATATATATATATATATGAATATTATATATATATATATATATATATATATATATATATATATATATATATATATATATATATATATATATATATATATATATATATATATACAAAGAGAATGAGAGAGAGAGATTTTCCACATATTTCTAAAACTATTCTCCTCAAGAACAAGGAAATTACGAGATGATGATGAAAATGCGTATATGAGCCTCTATCTCGCAAATGGGAGGATCACACGTCAGGGATTTTCTCAATTGGACCTAATGACAGAGATCAGCCTTTGCCCTTTGTCTACTTCGATCTTCACAGATTTACCTCTCCTCTGTTCTACTTAGCTTCTTCGTTTCGGAAAAAATTTTATTGCATATAGAAAAAATTACAAAACTATCATTATATCAGAAAATATGGTTTCATTATTTCTTATGGGTAGGTTTTGAACTTCTCTAAATGCATGTTTTCTTGATTGTGTGATCATTGCTCTAGTTTTCGCCTTTCGAACTGATTAGCTTTTATTGAAAGCAAAATTGAAAATCATTATCCTTTGGTAGAAGATATTCTAAGCGACGTTTAATTCCTTGCCTTAGCCACTTTCATCCCATCTCACTTCAAAAACTCCCCGTAGGGGGTTAGTGGCGTCAGTGCACCTCACGTGGTGCAATGAAGGCATTACTAAAGTTCTTTGCAGCGTCCCTTCGGCCCCTAGCTGCAACCCCTTTCATTCCTTTTACTGTAACTCCATTCATTTTATCTTTCTTCCATCTTGCTATCCACCCTCTCCTAACAATTATTTCATAGTGCAACTGCAAGGTTTTCCTCCTGTTATATCTTTCAAACCTACCTATTCTCAATTTCCTTTCCAGCGCTGAATGACCTCATAGGTCCCAGTGCTTGGCCTTCGGCCTAAACTCTATATTCCATCCCATCTCACTTCCAAAATCATTCCAGTTGCTTTTCTGTCTCTGACTAAACATGTACAAATATTGCATTTTCAAAATATGCTGGTTGGTTTTAAAACGGTAAATCTTCAACAAATTTATTTCACAACAGAATGATCATGTTTTGGTTACCTGTCCAATGTTTCTTATAGGATTTGGCCCCCGGTAAATAACCATGGTTTTGAGATATTCGTTTTTTAAACAAATTTTTTAGGAATTTGTTGCTAATATTTAATGTAACTATGCCAGCGAATGCATGAAGCAAAGCAAGTTTAGCATCCTAAAATGGTAAAGATATGTATTTTTTGCTCAGTGGGTTCAGCTTTTATTTATCATTGTTTATTTTTCACCAACGCTTTTAGAAAATTTTGGTACGTACGCAACTGAGAATGATATAATTTTTATGAAGTGGAAAAACAATATTATATCGCCATTCATAATTCATAAAGCTGAACATATTTCGTTAACTCTCTCTTTATTATTTATTCTTTGTTTAACTTAAACAAAACAAATGCTCATCATAATATATATATATATATATATATATATATATATATATATATATATATATATATATATATATATATCAAATGTAAGGGAGCCCGTAGAAACGCCAAAATGTGGAAAATAAAAGCTATATTTCAGAGGTCGAACCGTCTCTCTCCTCACTATTTGCCTGAGGAGAGAGACAGTTCGGTCTCTGAAATATAGCCTTTATTTTCCACATTTTGGCGTTTCAGTGGGCTCCCGTATATTTGATGGAATTCTGTTTTGACAGAAATATTTCACAGTCATATATATATATATATATATATATATATATATATATATATATATATATATATATATATATATATGTATATATATATATATGTATATATATATGTATATATATGTATATATATGTATATATATATATATATATATGTGTGTGTGTGTGTGTGTGTGTGTGTGTATGTATATATGTATGTATGTATATATATGTATATATATATATATATATATATATATATATATATATATATATATATATATATATATATTTACTGTATATATATAGTATATATATATTATAATCCTATCAGAATCTATATGTATAATCAAGATAAACTGAATATATGAAAGTGGACTCTAGGAACCATGTGTCAAGTTGAAAAAATAAAACAAGGAAAAAATAACTTGAAGATATACTGAAATGCATATCTTTGCTGTTTGTAAAAGACATCACAAAGCAATACGAAAAGAGACACTGAAAGAGGGTAATGTGTATATCTGTCCAGGAAGAGCGGATGGAAATGTTGGAATAGATGCAGAAATGACCTTAAGACCAAATGCAGAAAAGTCACAGACTAACTGAATATCAGTGAGTCGTGGATTACTTTTTTCAAGAATTATAATTTTAGTGTGCTATGTGCAAGCATACGAACTATCTGAAAAAAAGATGAATTTTATACAAATGTGCAGAATGTTAAAGATTAGATACTAAACAGAAACACGTGAACTGTTGTTGGTGTAATGAAGGGATAATGAACGTATTGGAGATGTAATGGCAAGGAAGGCCATAGAGAAACTAGAAACGAGAATTGAGAGGAATTTGTGTGTTTTTGTACCTCAAATTATGTTTGTAATTGGAGGCACTCTTTTTCCAATACTAGGACATCCATAAATATATTTGAATATGCCAAATTGACATTCATAAAACCCAAATATATCGCATAGCCATTAACTAAGCGAAAAAGCGAACGCCGAAGATTATTGGAAGGTACAGTGGAACATATATTAGCAGTACAGTAGTTACAAAAATGTTGTTGCCACTCTGCAGCTGAAATTCAAAGCACCTTACAGAAAGAAACCTATAGTGTTTCAAAGCAGAACTTCTTAAAAATGTACATTGAGAATCCATTTCAAATGAATGCCGAAATAGCTTTGCAGTTCTAGAATTTGTACTCGAGGACGAGCAGAGAATTAGTGAGGATAAGACTAACATGAGGAGTGTATATTAGTCCGCTGGAAAATAAGTACGTACAAAAGAAATCCTTGGATATTGTATGAGACCCGGAAATAGGTAAAACGCAAAATGTCTTTACACGAAAATTTCAGAAGGGAAAGAGAACACAAAGTAGATATGTTAAGTATTCACATTAAATGAAGTGAAAGAAGAGAATGGAGAGAATATATGAAATGCATGAGCAGAAGAGGGAAAATGCATTTCATTCGGAGGTAAGGGACAACGTTCGGCCTAACATTTTTGTGATGTCGTGAACAACATACATGAGGATTACTGAACTGATTTATCAGAAACTGAAGGATATCTGATTACATTAATTAATGAATGCACGGTTTTTCAAGCGGAATCAGTCACAGAGAAACTTTATAGACAGAAAGCACCGGGTTATGGTGGAATCACTGGGGAGTGTTTTGCAATGTAGGTAGGAGGATACCAAGCCTGCCGACCAGAAATCGGATTTCACGTTAAAGGTGCTAAGGAAAAGAGACATGATTATTGTGGCGGCAACTGAGGCATTAAACTTACTTTCGGTGTGATGGAAATATTCATTATGCTTCGTAGCATGTTGTCCGCCAACAGTTCACGGAAGACCAGGCGCTGGCGACGTCGGAAAAACCAGAATTTATTCGTTTCTTGCAAAAAAAAAAAAAAAAAAAAAAATCACTTCTACATAACAAAGCTTTTGGACTTTTCTACAGGTATTACAAAGCATAAATTGAAAGCCAAACATTTGTGATTTATCTCTTTCCAAACTGGTGGCTTTGAAAAACACCTGTAAATGCCTTCTGAAGTAACCAAACCAAAGTGTAAAATTTGCGCTGTTGTCGCAAGCAGACAGTACTAGAGAAATAGAGAGACAGAGAGAGATATTGCCCCGTCATACGTCTCACCGCCCCCCCCCCCCCACAACCGCAAAAAAAAATAAAAATCTTAATTGTGATATAATAATATAAAATTCAATATATTAGTGTTCATCTGGCTATTTTTTGTTTTCCTTCCTTAAAACTAGATACAGCCCATTTTAGTCTACAAACAACCTGGCACATAACTCACGACTTAAACAGGTAATGATGTTACTCTCCTCTCCAGTTCCCTTGGGTGCCGAGAGTGGTTCAGTAGCGCAAAGGGACAGAGAGAGAGAGAGAGAGAGAGAGAGAGAGAGGTGGTGGGGGGGGGGGGGGGGGGAGGCGCTGCTGCTCTAGCAGATACTGAATTATCTTATTCCTTGTACTTCAGTCTTTTTTTTTTTTTTTTGTCTAAGCTGGACGAAAAAATCCTGAGGTTCCAGACAAGACACTTATTCCTTCAACACTTACTGGTCGGCTTCATGCAAGGGCCCGTGCTGGCGTAAAGCCCGCTTAATCTACGCCAGCCTATCACCAACCTACCTGTCTTTTTTTTTTAAGGCAAATAATCCTTTAAGCAACAAGTCAGTCTCTCTCTCTCTCTCTCTCTCTCTCTCTCTCTCTTCTCTCTCTCTCTCTCTCTCTGTGTGTGTGCGTGTGTGTGTGTGTGTGTGGTTGTTTGTGATACGAAAACAATTTATATCTCCATTATGTAGTTCCATAGATATCAAAGCTTCGAATAACAAGGTCCTATACCAATCTACATTAACCTCTCGTATAAAATCTTGTGTTGTTCCCTTCAAGTTCTAAATATATTTTACAAGAAGAGGCGCATGGAAAATCCAGTCCTCAAAGTGACTTCATCAACGAAGCGATGGCAGATTCACCTCTTGAAAAATGGCAGGTTGAATGATTTAGGAAGAACCGAAGAGACCAAAGAATACCCGAATGAAACGTGTATTAATAGCAGCCACTCAGTGTCTAGAGACTTGAGGGTTAGAGAATTGTCTTGTAAGCAAATGTGTGAAGTAAAACAATTAATTGCATTAACGCTGACCTCATGAAGTCGAGGGAAAAATTAATTTGTGTTCGTGCATATGTGTGTGTGTGCGTGTGTTTGTGAATATATATGTGTGAGAGAGAGAGAGAGAGAGAGAGAGAGAGAGAGAGAGAGAGAGAGAGAGAGAGAGAGAGAGAGAGAGTTACTTTCAGATATCATGTTGATAAGACGAGAAACTTTGTTTTTAGGATATCCCTTACACTAAAGTTTCAGATAAAAGGAGGTTTGAAATGAGTCAAGGCCTCATTGGTAGGGAATGTACATCTACGGGACAAGTCTAATTCCTGTTCTTAGTACAAAAATGTCCAAATGTCCAAAACGAACACGAGTAACAGCTGTGAGAATAAGAATTTACAACACTGAGAAAACTGTCAGGACCGTATAAGTACTGAAGTTGCACTTAAGGCGTGCTTCAAGACTATTTACCATTCAAACATCAGAGCCAAGGATATATACAACTATAATTAAAGATACAAAAAATACTGCCTAATTCAATGTAATAGAAACGGGGGCACTTTCATCTTGAATGTGGGCCATTAGCCGTTATTTAACTGGTGACCTTTCATTCCAAATACCCAAGATTGGAGTTGACAGATGGAGGAGAAACGGCTCGAAATCAACAGAATAGAAAATGGCGCACATTTTTCCGAAGAACGTTGTATGCAAAATTATAGTAGAAATTTTCTTGATAGTGCGATTACACGTCCCTATCTCCAGCACTCCTAAAATGAATGAGAAGTCAGTTTCTTTTCCCTCATAGTTGAAAGGAGAGGGAATATTTAAAGACTGAGGAATTTGCGAGGGCATATTTTTTCATGCGTCTTTAACAGAAGCATTTTTGCTTAAAACTTCTGAAACGAAGAGTTAAGAGGAAGCAGTCAAAACTATAGCATTAACCCATCAGAGTCCAGAGTAATACATATACTCCATGAACCAAGAGTTTAGAGAGAGAGAGAGAGAGAGAGAGAGAGAGAGAGAGAGAGAGAGAGAGAGAGAGAGAGAGAGAGAGAGAACTGTGTTGCTCAGTCAGAATATTGAACAACTGTATTTTGCGTTTCCAGGTCTCTTTTTTTTTGTTTAGTTTGTGCGGAAAGTCCAGAGGTTTAAGGAAAAGCTTGGTCCCTAGATGGACTTTATCCCGCAGTGATGATAGATTCACCTTTCGCAAAATGGTTATTACGTTATCGTTACTACTATTATTCGACCTCAGACAGGTGTTCCTTTAGGAGAGGGTATCAGTCCTTTTCTTTTGTCTATGTTTTTTATATAAATATAAATGTGATTTATATAATATATATATACATACATTATATGTATATATACATACATACAGATATATATATATATATATATATATATATATATATATATATATATATATATATATATATATATATATATATATATATAAATGTTTAGCTCGAACTGTACTTACTTCAGTGTTAAAGCCCAGTACTTATGACAGGGGTTGTTCCGCTGTGACTCAACCCTTTTGGGCGTCCTGTATATGTAGCTTTTACTGATGCTACGCCTCTCACAGGACGAGAAGGGGTGTCTAGTAAACTAGCCTCTCACGCAGCAAAATTCAAAACTTCAAATTCTTCCAAAATAGCAGGTTTAATGGTTCAGGAAGAACTGGAGAGAGCAAAGAATTACCGAATGACACGTGGATTAATAACAGCCACTCAGCATCTAGAGACATCTAGAATAGAAAATTGACTTCTGACAGGTGTGTGAAGCAATACCATTAGGAGCATTAGCGCTGGCCTTATGAAGTCGAAGGTAATATTCATGTTTGTGTGTGTGTGTGTGTGTGTGTGTGTGTGTGTGAGAGAGAGAGAGAGAGAGAGAGAGAGAGAGAGAGAGAGAGAGAGAGAGAGAGAGAGAGAGAGATTGCTTTTAATTTTCATGCTCACAAGACAAGAAACTTGATTTTGATGATATCACTTACTCTAAAATCTAAGATAAAAGGTATTAAAATAGAGGCGATGAGAGGGCTAGCACTGATCCCGAGGTTAGAAATGAGCCATATGAAGGGAAAGCACATCTACGGAAGAAATTTAATTCCTCTTGCAAAGGAGAAAAGACAGATACATGAGCAAGATTACAAAAATAATATTGGAAATGTCCAAAACGAAATCGAGTAACAAATGTGAGAACAGAAATTTACAACACTGAGAGAATTGTCAGTACCCTTTAAGTATTGAAGTTATATCCAAGGCGTGTTTTGAGAAAATTGACCATCCAAATGCCAGAGCCAATGATATATACAATTGTAATCAAATCGATAAAGGTATTGCTTAATGTTACAGAATAGAAATAGGCTTCATCTTAACTAAGGGGCACTGGTCATAGTTTAATAGTTGACTTTCCGTTTCAAGTAGGCAAAGTTGGAGTTGACAGGTGGTGGAATGACGGCTCGAAAATCGATAGAACAGGGAGTTATTCTTACTTTTATGAAGACCGCTGTATGCAGAATTATAGAATAAATTCATACACAGTATAATTCCCCATCCTTATCTCCAGCACTCTTAGAATGAAGGAGAAGTCAGTTTCTTTTTCCAAGTTTTGCAGATTAAGTAGTTTGCTGAGTTTTATTTTTTTTTTCTGCGTCTTCATGAGAATAACATTTTCTTATATAACTTCTAAAACTACGAGTGAAGAGGATGCAGTCAAAACTATAGTGTTAACCCATCAGAGTCACGATTAGTATACCCCATGAACCAAGAGCTTAAAGAGAGAGAGAGAGAGAGAGAGAGAGAGAGAGAGAGAGAGAGAGAGAGAGCGAGAGAGAGAGAGCCAATAGTTGCTTGCTGAACAAAATCGACGCCAGCAAATGTGGATGGGAAGTCCAAAGAATCAATGTCACGTAATTGCAAAGCATCGCAAACAGCAACATTGTATTTCATCAGGGGAATAGTTATGACGACGGACATAAATCTTAAATACAAGAAACTTCTCACTTCTCTTGTGTTGTAAAGAGAATAAACAGATTACTTTAACATAACCTAAAGATTTCCCTGTGACCCTGACTAAAGGTCATAACTGTCATCTGAGAATTAGATCCGAAGAAACTGTCATAACAGAATGAACTCCATTGGATGCCAGACCAGAAATATCCCTTCCTGCTTTAACTTATCAACATGCCGTGTTCGAGAGAGAGAGAGAGAGAGAGAGAGAGAGAGAGAGAGAGAGAGAGAGAGAGAGAGAGAGAGAGAGAGAGAAAGAGAGAAAGGGGGTGAGACATGAAAATCAGCAAGTACTAATTTTGGAGCCATTCAGTGAATGACACCTTTTACCTCATGTAGGCTTTGAAATTCTGTACAAGAAGTGAACGATGTAAAAGCAAGGGGTTCCACGGAGTATACATCAAACATTTCCATATGCCGCTTGCCCTCTAAGCATCATCGTCATATATTCAAGTATTTATCGTTCAGAATATTTAGTAGCCATAGTAACTAGGTACCAGTGACTAAAGTTTATTTAAATTTTCGATCTGCGAAAAAAAATATTGTTAACTATGTTATGCGTTATTCAAAAATATGTCAGATAGTTTACTTGATGAAACTGGTTTTGTAAGGTTTTGCAGGATTCATTTCCTTTCTCAGATACTTCATTGGAATTTCCCATAGACGTTCAATGGCATGTTTTAAGAAAACAAAAGTTCCCGAAATATTACTTAAAGTAAATTAGATCCAGATTCTCTAGTCCCAGATTTTATATTGATGTAATAAAAAACGGAGTAAAACTTAAAAATTATTTAGATTAATCTCTCTCTCTCCCTCTCTCTCTCTCTCTCTCTCTCTCTCTCTCATAGTCCTTGCTATCTGAAATTAATTGCTTCGAGAAAAACATGATGAAATTCCCTGGCATGTTCCATTAATAAACGAAGTCTTTTGATTAGCAGAAAAGGGCGCGCTATTTGATGATTCGTAAGGAAAAAGTTCTTTTTTTTCATTCGCATTATTAATTTTCATATAGATCAATGGTCCCTTATGGGCACAGGTGCATTTTAATTCTAAATGAGCAGCCAGTCAATCGAAACGCATATGCTTTTCTTACTTCAATTCTTTGTTTTAAAAATATTTCTTGGAAAATGTGACCTATCAGGAAAATTCTATTCATTCCATTTCTGATAACACGCAGGGACTATAGGTTGAAGTTATGTAAATATGGGCCCCACCTGATTATTAGAATTGCGCCATTCAGTTTGCTAATAAGTTGAATAATATAATGATGAACATAATAACGTCGTTAAAAAATTTTAGGAGGTAAATTATTATCGTAATACGGTGCGCTTTCATTCTCGATCTCTGATTATATATGTTGAGTTGCTTTATAAAGAAGGACTAAAAATAAACAAATGAAAATTACCATTACTACATCAATAACAGTCATTGTTTTCAATTTGGGAAATAAAAAAGCTGTTATTCTCGGAGATCTCTTTATCTCATTTATTATTGCGGTGAAGAATTCGTGGGTATATTGTTGGGTTACTGTGTCAAACATATTTTAAAAGTAAACTGGTAGTTAATGTTTACATTTCCTTTTCATGCTACATACGCATTACAGATATGGAAAGTTAGATTCTGCGGGCTGGTAATTTTGTAATGGTGTCGTTTTCAAAAGCGATGAAGCAAAATTTTATTCGCTGGTTAAAGAATGGAAAGATTTTATGGACAGAACTTGTGTGAACACATAATGTGCTGTTAAGGACACCGGGAAGTTCAGTGGATTGCAAATGAAATGCACGGCATTTGGTGGTGATTATGCGGTTATGAGTGACTGACAAGGAGTCTTGGGATCGGATTCGACCTCTATTATTTCTGTCCCGGCGACAAGATCTGTGGCTCCCATAGGGGGCTAGTGCCGTCAGTGCACCTCATGCGGCGCACTGCAAGCTTTACTTAAGGTTCTTTGCAGCGTGCCTTTGGCCCCTAGCTGCAACCCCTTTCGTTCCTTTTCCTGTACCCCCTTTCATGTTCTCTTTCTTCCATCTTACTTTCCACTCTCTCCTAACAACTGATTCATAGTGCAACTGGGAGGTTTTCCTCCTGTTACACCTTACAAACCTTTTACTGCCAATTTCCGTTTCAACGCTGAATGCCCTTATAAGTCCCAGTATTTGGCCTTTTGGCTAAAATTCTATATTCATTTCAAGGTTTCTGGATAGTCGTAGTCCACGGTGGTCCTGGTAGCGCATTTTTATAGCACCGTGTTGAAGGTGGCAGGTGAGCCTTCTCGACAAGTGAGTTCTCGTCATTGCAATGTTCATGGCTTGTGCAGCCAAAATCCTCACTTATGCAGGTTTGCCTGCGCATGAGGTCTAGGGACGGTGTCAATTGGTAGTAAATACCTGTTTTTACCTCCCTAACAAATGGGCTGACGTTGTTAGTGACGATATCATTATTAAAAAGATCTTTAATATTAATTTCGATATACAAATCATTTGCATATTTAAATAATTAAAAGACTAAATATGGCATAACATGATATACAAGATATATTTTAAATGTGAATAATTTCCTAGCGTTAACCTGGCTCCATGAACGGATACACTGTCGTAAACTTTTGATTTCCACTGGCTGTGCAAAGATCCTTTAAATCCAGAATGTGGTTTAGTAATTGCAAACATGATGGCTGTCTTCTTTTGGTGTAATTGTTGTCTCTGATATGTATCTATTACCTTTGCTTTGCCGCATTACCACAAAAATATGGCTGCATTCACTGAGAATGGTGTACTTAGGTGAAATAAATCACAAGAAAGGTTTCCTTTTGCCGAAATTATAAACAGAAATGTGTCAACGCATTGTGAAAACACAAATTCCATTTTTTTTTTTTTTTTTTTTTTTTTTTTTTTTTTTTTTTTACAAATGTCGACCGTTCTGTTTGTTCGCTTTTCTTTCCTGACATTCACCTTTTCCCGGTTGGCTTCTCCCCTTCCTGACTTACACTTCGGTAGATGTGCCAATACGAGTCCCTCTTTCATCAAACTAAAGCAAGCAACTAGCGCTTAAAATAAAGTGATAAAATACAATATTTCTTTTTAGATTTATATATAGCATTATTAGGTTGGATATTTAATTTTTATAGCACAATCAACAATCAACGCATGATACTGAAAGTAACATTTTTTCTTTGCACACTGCACTATTTTATTTTATTTATTTTTTTTTTTTTACAGTGACAAATCACAAATAACGTTTGAAATGATCGTATGAAATTCTTTGGTTTCCTTTTCACCAATATAATCAGACTAATTAAATGCATTTCATTTATGAGTTACTCCTTAATGCGATGTCATAAATATTTGGTCATATTAATTCAGTAAACGGTAAGCTAAAGCTTATTTTTCACTTCAGTTTATGTTCGTTATCGAAAGGAATTCCTATCCAATAATTCTTCTTGTGAGTTTTCGCACTTTTCAAATAGCAGATTCGAAAAGAAGGCAGCCATGGTAGTCTGCGATCGTTAGCCTTACAAATTTTATTCTTTTGATTAACCGGTTCGGAATTAGGGGGCTGGAAGTGGTTAATGTCACTTATAATTCTAAATTTTTGCAGTTATATTTGGACATACTGTCAAAAAAGCTCGGCATCATTCAAGATATGTAACTTCGAACGAAATCACATTATTAAATAGACCGTTCGTGCTTTAATTTAGGTAGCAATAAAAGCGAAGTGCCACACGCTATGGTAGAAATTCCCCATTTTATTCAATAAAACCAGAAGTATAGCATTTCTGCTCGTTATATATATATATATATATATATATATATATATACTATATATATATATATATATATATATATATATATGTGTGTGTGTGTGTGTGTGTGTGTGTGTATATACATATATATATATATATATATATATATATATATATATATATATATATATATATATATATATATATATATGTATATATATATATATATATATATATATATATATATATATATATATATTTATATATACACACACATAAATATAATATATATATATATATATATATATATATATATATATATATATATATATATATATATATATAACAAAGAAGATGCTTTCGTAGATATTGCATAAGTGGAATCACTACAAATTACTTCGATGTTCTTGAAGGAAAGGTTAAATACTAGCTGTACCAGAGAAGACTTGTCATACCGAAATAACTTTTGGCATCCTATATATCAGTCACCTGAATTTATCAGAATTGTAGAACAATTATTTTCGGAATGTGTTGCCAGATATCTCAGCAAAATAACTGAGAGCATTTCGTAAGCGATTTATACCAAAGTTTTGCAGTCTAAATTGAATGCTAGTTCTAGATATACAAAGCAGCCTCTACTGTAAATAATTTATTCCTGTAAGTATAAATAGCACTGAGTACTTCACATTGCTCTTCTTGTGTTGATAAAAAAACTACATCTCTATTAAAATTGTTGCCAGATTAGTTTATACACAATTGCGCAACGAAATTACCTGATGAATATTCGCAAAACTTTATACTAGACGTAATTTGTACTTGCGTTACCAAAAGAGAGAGAGAGAGAGAGAGAGAGAGAGAGAGAGAGAGAGAGAGAGAGAGAGCGAGAGAGAGAGAGAGAGAGAGAGAAGGGAAAAAGAGAAGAAGCTTCCAACAGATATCCAGAAATAATTTTGTTGACGAAAGGTAAAAACAAATAGCCAATACACATCGGTAAAAAATTTAGTTTTGTTATTGCCAGTCAGATATTGGTTTTAAGTTCTGGACAGCAGAATATGAAAATTTATCTTTATTAGGGGCACTTATAAATAAATTTCATCCTTCACTGCCTCTGCCTCATAGCTTTTGCTGTGGGGTTTATGCTTCCAACTACGTTAGACAAAGTCCCATTCTACCTCGTAGGTTTCTTCAGTTCATGTCATTCTTTGTATTCTTTCCACTACTTATCAAATTGTCAAGCACTTTTTGCAAGAGTACTGCTTAGAATTTATCAAAAGGAACTGAAAAATATTATGGACGAAAAATTATATGCCTGTCAAAAGAATATTTACAAGGTATCAAATACAACATTTTGGCATCATGCCAGATTGTAGCTTAGGCGGAGAGTTTGGACAAACGTTAGTATTTTAATTCTATTAGAACGTAATGGAAAATTCCTCTCAAGATTAACACAAAAAACGCTTTAAATATGGTTCCAGCGTCATTGGGGTACAAACCGCATCATGTTTATTCGTAAATACTAATGTTATATATGCTATATAAAACTTATTGTCAATATTCACGGGGAGGCGAAAAAATTTGAACAAGCTCTTGATACAAGGGATATCAGTTTCCATTGACTGAAGATTTAGAGAGAAATGTTGCCAAAAAAAAAAATAAATAAAAGCGAACCCTATATATTCCGTGCTTTTTTATTTTTTCGGTAGAAAATTTTTTCAAGGTAATAAATACTGAATATATGATGGAAATAGCCTAAACATACTAAGTTTATATCATTATTTTGTTTTGGTTACAGAATTCCACTATGTTGCTCAGGGCAACATTATGCAACACATATGAAAATAATATTATATGGCTATGCATATACATCTTCCTTTGAAGGCTTTCCTGCTTTGTTTCCCTTAAAAATAATTTTGATTCAGCATTTCTTGGGTATATAGTTCCTTAGCCATAATTAAAAATCTTAATTTTGAAGACAATAAACATAAAATAAACAATTTTCGTTTACCTTCCCCATAACAAGTTTATACGCTTCCTTACAATAAACATAAAATTATGGATTTTTGGTGCTACAATGACTCGAAATTGTATGTCTTTTCTAGACAATGTACAAACCTATTTGGTACATAATACATTTGCAACAGAATGCCTTGCAAATTCCACGACAACCTGGGTACCTACACCGTCCCTTCTCTCTCTCTCTCTCTCTCTCTCTCTCTCTGTGAATTCAGAAAATTAGAAACCATATCAGTCCTATTTTGTCTGGCTGGTACTGGTATTGTGGGACCCTTAGCTTTTGCTCTGTACAGCTCATCAGCATCCACTGATGGCCTTCCCCTTTTTCCTTCGCGAGTCTTTCCTTTCAGTAGTAAGCATTCTGATGCTTCTAGTTTGAACTTGAATGATACTTGTACCAAGTCCCGACTTCATTTGTGCTTTAGAGGGCATGTTGCAGCAAGAAAAACGATTCAGTCTAACTGTCCCAAGCAAACAAAAACCCTGTTTCCATAGTGTAATTTGCAGAAGGGGGCAGTTGAATCAATTGCTAAAGTATACTTTATACCATACTCCTTTTGGCATTGGTTGAAAGAGATCAAGGATAATGTTACCTGAAGCTTTCAGATCGGGTTGACCTGGGACAGGACCTATCTTTCCTGCGTAAATTTTGAATTTGTAAACTAAACCATCAATACTTAAGAGAACAAAGCTCTTATATCCCCACTTCTTACATTTCTTTGGATTATAGGTCCTCATACCCGAGTCTCCCTTAAAAGGGATAATTTTTTCACCAATGGAAAGTTTTCCGCAAGAATGGTGCTTGACATTTTTGAGGTGGTAATGTCAACTATGGTCCTTATTTTGTATAATTTGTCTTGACAATAATTTGGGTGACTCAGGTTATCATTACAATGAAGATTTCTCTTAGCTCTTGTAAGTTTTAGTGTGATCATTATGTACAACGTACCAAAAAACTATTCCAGCTCACTCGTTGTCAAATTCAGTGGTTTGTTAAGATTATTTTGAATCACATATTCGCTTGACTTCAACTAATAAAATTTTCATGATGTTATCAAGCAAGTCCTCAAAATATTCTGCAGAGTTTCTGAATGTACCATCATTAGGATAGTTTTGGCCCATAAACACTTCTTCTAAAGATTGTTCTTCTGGCATTTCAGTCTTCCATATTTCTACGTTCTGTTTATCCTGTAGCAGAGGTGCATGGGTCATTCTCTTCACTTTCTTCATCATCTGTATCATCCTCGGGATTTGGGACTTCCAAATCAGTATCATAATTGTCATCTTTGCTTTACAAATTTTCATCTTCAGATTCCTCTGGTACACCTGTTTCATACCCTTGACTGTAAAACATGAAAGATCCATGTTTCATACCTCTGGAAAAAGTTCCACTCAATATCCATTTGTTACCTGAACATGCACTAACATTCGTTATACAAACATCACCATGTAGTGGTGCCTACTGCGCCCTCACAAACATGCTGCACCTCAGGTTCACGATGTTGCTTCAAACACACAAGCATCCTTTGCCTCAAGTGCACAGTGTAGCTTCACAGATGCAAACATACTGCATCTGAAGTGAAAAATAACACTAGCCAGCTCAAACAAACATCTGACCATGTACTTTCCATATTTTGACAACATTGTAGCCATATATTATTCTTACTTGGCAAAAACCTAAAAACAAAGAAATTTTTTGTGACAAGTGCATAATGTTGCTTCAAAGACACAAGCAAACATCAACCCAAAACTAATCACCTCATTAAATTCATACATAATCGCTTTATACTCTCAGATTTTTTGGAGAACATAATTTCGCATATATGGGAGTAACAAGCCTCAGAAAACGACAGGACAAGCAATAACCAATGGGGACCAAAAAAAAAACTCATCCACTGAGTGAATGGTGAAAATGGAAGTTGTCATAGAAAAACAGATGTCCAGGAGTAACTAAAAAAAAAACTCGCATTGATAACCTCAAGAAAAACTGAGCTACTGAGGATTTTCAGATTGTAAACTTCGGGCAACATATGCAATAGACAGTTATGAACCTTTTCAAACTTTTGCAAATTAGTTTAAAAAAGGAGAGGGAAGCTTTTAAAGAAATTTGAAAATTCTGACGATTTTCATAATATGAGCAAAAAATATCATTTTTAACAAGCCCTGTGTAAAAGGGATACCAATTTCCATTGGCTGAAGATTTAGAGAGAAGCGTTAAAAAGCTGAATTTAAGAAATTTTGTTAAAACTTTGCAAATTTCATTAAAAAAGTAAATGAATACTCGAAAAGTAAAAAAAAAAAGAAAAATATAATGATTTTCGTAATGTGATAAGAAAAATTTTTCCCCCTAGAATTGAGGGCTTCCAAAATATTGCTAGGAGAGAGGGAGAGAGAGAGAGCGCGAGAGAAAGAGAGAGAGAATTCTTTATATTTTTTCCTGAGTAGGAAGAATATTGACATAATTACCACGACTCTCAGAGTTCTATCAACCATCTAATATTTTTTATTAAAGCTTAACGTCACTTCACCCCGTTCGCTTTTTGTTTGTCACTGCCGATTCACACAACAAAAAACGGATAGTTTGTCCATTTTTTGGTTTTCTGAAAAGAAAACTATTGTGCCGACTTTGCCTGTCCATCCGCATTTTTTCTGTCTGCACTTTTTCTGTCAGCCCTCAGATCTTAAATAATACTGAGGCTAGAGGGCTGCAAATTGGTATGTTGATCATCCACCTTCTAATCATCAAGCATACCAAATTGCAGCCCTCTAGCCTCAGTATTTTTTTTTTTTATCTTACTTAAGGTTAAAGTTAGCAATAATAGTGCATCTAGCAACTACATAGGCCAGGCCACCACCGGGCCGTGGTTAAAATTTAATGGTCCACGGTTCATACAGCATTATACCAAGACCTCCGAAAGATAGATCTATTTTCGGTGGCGTCGATTATACGATGTACAGAAAACTCGATTGCACCGAAGAAACTTCGGCGCATTTTTTACTTGTTTTTATAAGTCTCAGAACACTAAGAGGAAGACTAATAAAGGGGAACTTGACAGCTACCGGCGGCGGTATGAAAAACCTCTCCCATACTCCCCATCCCTTTCACACACACACACACACACACACACACACGCACACACAAACGCAAAAGGGAAATGGTCAGCTGAAACGAGAGTTTTCTTGAATTTCTTTTACTGTTGGAAGAGGCAATAAAATAAACAAACTGGCCACGCAGACATCTGGGTTCTATTTTGCTTTATATATCACTCATAAATACTGCAAAATATTTGTTACTCAGTGTTTGGGTTTTTATTTATAGAATTAAAGCATTTTCTTGGATAATGTTACTGTTAGCCTAGTTGTTTTCCTCGATTTTGTTACCGTCTCTTGTCCTTATAAAAAGACACTTCCACGTGCAGTCTAACAAAATGCTTATGAATTTCACAGTGTTATCCGTGGCTTGTATTTGGCGATTGCTTTTAACAAAAGAGACTTATCAGAAAGATGTACATCCCTCTTTTCTTTCCAGAGGTAACAACGACAGGTACGCCTTGGTTGAATCAACAATACCTTGACATGAATAACACTAGATCATTTTTGTCTCTTTGTGTACCCATTTTCTTTTATCTTGATGTTTATTGCTGCGGGAGATCACACAAGAAAGAGAGACAGATAGAGAAGTGAACGCAATGAGAATATAATAACTTTAGTTGATCCTCACTGAACAGTGTCAACTAAATCTAGTAAATAAAACCACAGAACCCCATACAGTTACTTTAGATAATCATGAGAATGTACTGTACAAACACAAGAGACAGAGACTTAAAATTGGTCATAAGCTTTTCCAAGTCTGCAAAGTACTCGTAAGACTCTTCTTTCGAAGTCCTGTAAATGGGATGGAAATATAAAAAAAGAATAAACTTGAGAATATTTATATGTTAATAACCAAAGAACAGTGCGACGGAAGCTTGTCTAGGATGCTAGCGTTGCCCCTACCAGTTACAAGAATCTTGCTTGCCAAAAATTTTTTGACAACTGGTACCTCATGTGACGACTGGCAATTACGTGAACTACCATCCGATAATATTTCTAGGCTAATAAACATTCAAGATTACCTGCTACCACTAGCGGATCCAGAAAAAATTCATGGGGGCCCCACCAATTTTCATATTATACATACATACATACATACATACATACATAATTTATATATATGTGTATGTATGTATATATATATATATATATATATATATATATATATATACTCGTATATATATACACACACACACACACACACACACACACACACACACACACATATATATATATATATATATATATATATATATATATATATATATATATATATATATATATATATATTATTTCTATAATAGATTTTTTATTTTTTCCTATTTTTATATTTCTTATTTATTTTATTATTGTCTACATCTTCAATATTATTATTTTGTCATTGTTTTTCATGGGGGGGCACGTGCCCAGGTGCCACCCACGCCCCCGTGGATCAGCTAATGCCTGCTACACTCAAAGATTCCTCTTGCCTTCAATGTGGAATCGTGTTGCAAGATAGTTTTCAAAATCTTACATGAATCCTTGATAGATGGATTAAAAAACCTGGATTACCTTGTGCAAAACAAAATTCTTTCACACCATACATAATCATTTTCTCGAAATCGACTAGCATAAACGATATATCATCGTCAACTTCCCTAAACCTTTTTCCTTCATGTTGTCATTCCAAATACTGATCAGTGGCTTACGTTTTTAATTAATATTTGTCTTACTAGGTATAACATTAACTAACACATTTTCTTTTTATTTCTTACCTATAGATTATTCTAAACAAAATTTGAGAGGATTGGGTAAGGGGTGAAAAGCACAATTCATCTAATGAGTGGGGAAAGATGGAAGGAAAGGATTAATTAAGACAAAATGAAACATAATTATAACCAAACAGGACAGCGTATGATCAATTGGCTGTTGAAACTAGGAAACCAGATGATATATTTAAGGGTTATGAATGCATAAATGGAAGTAGAAATTAGTTTATCACATTTTGCCACAGACAACTAAAAACATCCGAAAAGCAGACATGATATTAGTAAAACAAGCGATACCGTTGTGGCTGTAATTTTAATTGGAGAACTAGGACAGGAGTTGTGGGGTTAGGTGTGGTCGTCCTCGGAAGGGTGTTGTCAAGCGTAGAGGTGGTATTTTGTAACTGACTGTCGCTGGTTATAATTGAAAGAACTTAGTAACGTAAATATATATATATATATATATATATATATATATATATATATATATATATATATATATATATATATATATATATACGTGCTTTAAACATCTAGTAATTTCATCCCGATATCAATGTTGTGTTCCTTTGAATATTATTATGACCGTCTACCACATCAGTCATTCTAATTTCAATCTTGTTAAGATTTCTCGCGATACAAATAGAAAATATGTCCGACTTGTGCTCAACAGCAAAGTGCATTTAAACGCTGAAGCGTTCTTTGATCCTGAAGGTTGTTTTCACTTTGTTTTGGTGCATGTCATTCCGAAAGCGGATAAAATATTGGACGGCCTTCATTGCTTTGCTCATGTCGTTCGAACGTTGTCTATTTGCCTTCACAAACATACACCCACCTCGCGGAACTACAGGCAAGAATGAATGAAAATGTTCAGAACATATTATTCTGTATTTCTTCTTGCCTTTCAGTTTCCATCTCTCAGAGTGCTTCGAATAAAGCACTTAGAAACCGGCATTCAGCCGTATTGTGTTTTTCTAGGGAGTTGTATAAAAGAAACTTGTTATTCATAGGATTTTTTTTAATGAATAACAATTCTGGTTGTATGGCAAACATATTGTTTGAGTCTTTCTGAAAAAAGCATACAACCATCCACACACAGACACACACACACACACACACACATATATATATATATATATATATATATATATATATATATATATATATATATATATATATATATATATACATATATGCATATATATATATATATATATATATATATGTATGTATGTATGTATATACATACTGTATATGTATATATATATATATATATATATATATATATATATATACACACATATATGCATATATATATATATATAATATATATATATATATATATATATATATGTATGTATATACATACTGTATATATATATATATATATATATATATATATATATATATATATATATATATATATATATATATATATATATATATATATACACATATATGCATATATATATATATGTATGTATGTATATACATACTGTATATAATATATATATATATATATATATATATATATATATATATATATATATATTTATATATATGTGTCTGTGTCTGTGTGTGGGTGGTTGTGTGCTTTTTTCAGGAAGACTCAAACAATATGTTTGCCATACAACCAGAATTTTCAATCATTAAAAAAATCCCATGAATAACAAGTTTCTTTTATACAACTCCCTAGAAAAATACAATACAGCTGAATGCCGGTTTCTAAAAGTGCTTTACCCAAAGCACTCTCAGAGAAGGAAACTGAAAGACAAGAAGAAATACAGAATAATCTCTTCTGAACATTTTTATTCATTCTTGCCTGTAGTTCCGCGAGCGTGGGTGTATGTTTGTGAAGG
>JANJGK010000006.1:54408291-54423291 GCA_039081455.1 Macrobrachium rosenbergii
GCCTTGAAGAGGCATTACAGTAAGGTAAACGTGGTCTTGGTTAGTTGTTTCCATGATACTTGAGCAACGGCTCAGTGCCATTCGGGCACTGTAAACACAAGGTCGCGAGTCTGAGACTCGAGATTTATTACAGAGATTCACAAAGAGAATAGATGACAGATTCAGAATAATCAATAATTGTAAATAAAAGATGATGATTAAATATGCCAAAATTACATTCCTTAGCCTATGGAAAACAGCAAGGTTCATTCTTAGCCCAAGAAGGCCGCAAAGGTAGCCAGAGGGGGCGACTCCTCTGGCAGGATCATTTGCCAACATCTGCGATAATGGCACTGTGCCAAGTTGGCACTCATATAATAATAACTAATGGCGATGGCATATTGTATTTTAAGTGCGCCATGTTGCGGTAGGCATGAAAGGGAAGTCATAGGACTGATACAGTTGGCATATCTGTCAATGGCACTCTGCATTGGCAGAGTGGATTAAAGTAAAAGGGGGCATTGGTAAGGCATAAAATAAATGTGAGTAATAATAAAAAAATAAGGAGGGGAAATGTTAAAGGAAAAGAATAAGGGATAGAGTTATAAGGAAAATAGATAGGTGAAGGACCCTGACATCCGTGTCTGGATAGAGGTGCCAGAGTCTTTGTAGGATAAAAGGGATGGCACTGTGCCAGTTTGGCATGGGTGCCAGGAGAGCTCAGGGGTGGTGCTCTCTTTAAGCTACCTGGAATTATCCTTGCCCGTGGTCTTTCCTCCACAGACCTCTCTTACCTTAATGGTTTGTCTTGGTCGGGGAATCAGTGGAACCGAGCCCAGGGAGGGTATTTGAGTGCCACCTGTGTCGGCTTCTTTGACGGCTGACAGGCAGGGCCCCTTTTTACAAGCTCTACCATGATCCGTCGCAGTTCCTTGAGTTCGTCAGCCATTTGAGACATGGCAGAATCCTTACTCACTGTTGTGTCTGCGGCTGACTGAGTCAGAGTGGAAACGGTTGTGGGGGCCATGAGAGGCTTGCAGGTAAGATTGACCAGGTCAGGCACGGGTTGCGAGGCTGCACCTTTGGGTGAGCTTCCGCTGTGGTCGGAAGGATCCGTCTCTCTTACTGGCATTGGTGGCGGAGCCAAACTGGGAGAAGAGAGGGGACCTGGCCTGGGATCTCTGGAATGGAGATCAGGGGCGTGCTCTGGCGCTGGCACTAAGGCAAGGTCAGGCACTAATATTTGATTTGGAATTTGCTCATCGTTCAGGACGGACGGAGCTTGGCACTGGTCAGCGCACAAGTTACACTGGCAGAGATTGAATCAAAAGTGGGATCTCCTGGAGGGGAATCTATTTGGGGCCCTGGTACTGGGGCAGGGGTGGGCACTGGAATGGGATCTGGAATCAATCTTGATGGAGTGCACATCGCACTCAGGTGGCACTGGCAGTGGAACAAATGCAGACATTTGAGGCTTACTCATGCCTAATGAATGATTTTGGGGATTTGGCTCCCTGGATTGCTGTAACTTAGATGGAGACTGGAAGTCCTGCCCCAGGAGGAGGTCATAGCCTCCAGGAATGTATCTGGTGACTGCAAGGTTGCAGATTTCAGATTTATGAGGTCTCGTGATTCTCAAAATGACAGTAGGAAGTATCATCCTAAAGTGATTGATACTTTCAATCGTGATGAGTTTACGTCTGTTAATGGTAGCTCCATGGGGAACTTTGTCTTCCCTTATGAGGGAAATTTGTGTGCCAGAGTCATCAAATGCCTTGACCTGGCTGTCGGGGCACCTACCTTGGGGAAGTGCCACATAATGGGACCCTGGGCTGGAGGACCTGAGGATGTTAGGTCAGCGACTGCCAAGGCAAGGGTGGGTGTACTTGACTTAATATTATTAGTGCATCTTGCCCATTGGGCGGAGTGCCCATAGACTGTGCAAGCGGAGCAATAAGTCTGGCTATAATCTTTACCTGGCACTGTCCCATTGGAGGGAGCAGGCCCTTTACCCTTTGTCCACGACCCAGGTGTGGCTTGTTGGGGTGTTGTCCCGTTTGAGGACGTAGAGGGGTCTTCTGGCTGATTCTCAGCCTTCAAGTGGCACTGTTCAGTGGGGTGCCCTGTTCTCATACAATACCTGCACACAGGTTTCGTATGGGGATGCCTATTCTTATGAGGTTGCTAGGAGTTGGTTGAGGCAGGCGAGGAAGGATATAATTTTCGTCCATGGGAACTAAGATGGGGATGATGCGTATCTCATATGTTAGCCCAACGGCAGCACTTGACCACTGTCTTAGGCGCCTTATTGCTTAGATGAGTGGCCAGAGCTGGCGGGGCATAAAATAAGTCCTCGAGCTGGAAGAGTTCGAGGACATCCTCCACACTAGTGGCTTTCAAGATTCTAGCCATCATTTTAGGGCCTGGGTCTTTTTGAAGATCCACTCAGACCAGGTTTAGCCTAATTCCTTGGGCATATTTCTCCACCTTTTCCTCCAACGGACGGGAGTTATTTCAAAAGCTTTTATGATAGCTTGGCGGACAAGGACAAGATTTCCTTGATCCTCAGGGGGGAGAGGATTGAATGCAGTGGCACCCTTCCCTTCAAGGTGCCTTCCCAGGATCAGAGAAACTTCTTGGGTAGAGGGGTGATAAGTCGTCAGGGTCTTTTCAGTATGGTCAAGCCAGGCTTCAGGCTCGGCTTCGTCCCATTTTCTTATGAGGGTGCTTACACTGCTGAGGGTTGAACGAGGAGAGGGCCTTTGTGTGTTGTGCATGTTGTGAGCTGCCATTGCAAGCTGATGAGCTCTTTATTTCTCCCTCTTCTGTCGTTCTTTCTCCTTCTTCTGCCTTTCTGCCTCTTCTCATTTTTCCTGGGCTATTCTTTCTTTCTCCTTCTATCTTTCTGCCTCTTCTCGTTTCTCTTGGGCTAGTCTTTCCTTCTCCTTCTCCTGCCTTTCTTTTGCTCTTTGCACCTTGTCATCGTCTACTCTCTCTTGGACCCAATCCCTCAGGGCTTGTCCTGACAGTCCCATGTCCTTTCCAGCAGACATGTAGAATTTTGAAGTCCTCATTTTGCTGGGCTCTGGATGTCGTAGATATCGTGAGATAATGCTTATATGGGTGTGACCCATCAGAAAATTAATATGTCTGAAAAGACCGAGGGCTGTTCGAGTGAACAGGTTCAATATGTCTGACGAGACTCAATATTGTTCGAAATGAACAGATTCAGCGGGTCTGAATTGACTCAAGTTGCCTGAAAAGACTCAGTTGTCTGAAAAGACTTAAATTTCATGGTTTCTGAAAAGACTCAGTTGTTCAGAATGAACGAAAACTAACATGTTTGAATAAGACAAATTTCAGGGTGTCTGAAAGACTCAGTGGTTTTGAAAGAATGAAATTAATGTCTGAATAAGACAAATTTCAGGGTGGCTGAAAGACTCAGTTGTTCAGAATGAACGAAAATTAGTATGTCTGAATAAGACAAACTTCAGGGTGTCTGAGAAGACTCAATTGTTCAGAATGAACAAAAATTAGTATGTCTGAATTAGACAAATTTCAGTGTGTCTGAAAAGACTCAGTTGTTAAGAATGAATGAAAATTTAGCCCAACCTAACGTAAGCCTTTACGTATGTTATATTTTGCAGAGAGACGCTGCAGAACTAATAAAAAAAAAAAAAAGTTTACGGGGTTATACACTTATGGTGTTTAAAGGAACTTTTCCTTGCTCTGTCAAATAATTTTAAATGTGGCATAATGAAAACAGTACATCGATCCTGTCGAATATTAAAATCTCTTCTGCACAGGGATAAGACAAAATGCTTAATCTTGTCACATGCATGGGGTAGTCCGGACTACCGAGAAGTTATGCGTGGCAAAGGAAAGGAATGGTTATTCTCCATTATCAAAACAAACTTTAGCTCGCACATTACTAATAATAAATAGTACTCTAATGTTTACTTCTGGCCTTGTGACATCTGCCATAAATGAATGAGTCAGGCGCGCGGGGGACCCGTGTTTGCCTTGACCGCATGTCTGGCCTTTTCCTGGGCACACTTTTACCCACCCTCGGAGGCTCCCACAGTAATGAGTGAAAGAGGAAATTCCCGCTGATATATTTATCAGTAAATTAATTTACAGGAATATACAGCCTCGCTGACTAATATCCGACTCAGTTAAGAAATTGTTAATACGCTCTCTCTTCTTATGAAAAAATTTGGCATGCACATGGTATATCAGTTACCTAACACTGATTCCAGTCACTTCTCGCTCCTAGCATAAACCTAGACAAAATATTTCAACACATACTTACGCTGTGGAACTGGCTTTTCTCATATGCTTCAAATGGAGGGGGTATGATACCAGAGTTGTCTCTAATTATGCAGACCAGCTAGCAGTTGCTATTTTGCTGATAATTGCAAAGAAATTTCATACTCGGCAAGGTACGCCAGTTGCTATGAATGTCTAAGGGATACTTACTTGATTCTGGGCAGCAACGGATGAGCGCAGGGAGTTACTTACATTATCAAGAAATCTACTGTAATTATTACACATCTGACTCAATATTAGGTCAGCTTCATAGACAAAGCAAGGTAAAAAACCTGTGCCTTAGGGCCTTCTTCATGTGAGGGAAAATTACGTAAACTCAAGGGTTCTCTTAACTAATTATGTTTACATAACAAACACAGACCAGAAGAATGACGAATTATGGGGCAGGTAATAATAAGGCTGGCTAAATCAGTGAATCCTACAAAGGATAAATATTCTAAGCCGATGATGTCTTCATAACAGGAAACATCGCAGTGGGGGTGGAAGGAGGGACTGCACATGGATAGAGCAGAGTGATTCCACAGTCGAGGCCTATCTGCAGTATATGCAAGGCAGTTACTTGTAAGAATAATAAGACGCTCAAAAGGAACTGAGCGAAAGCACAGATGGTGCCAAATAACTCAGTTCAACACTAAATGCATAATTACGTTACCACTGAATGCTCCAACAAAAATTACTGAAGGTGATCGCTCAATGGAAAATAAATGAAAATCAGACAGAGGAATAACAGGGATCGCGACTGACTAAAAAACCTTATCCTGGTACATTACCTTCGTCAAGATGACAGTGTCCTCATTCGATAGGGCGCTGGAGATGGAGGAGGGAATTAAAATGCCACTACAAGAGTATACTGGTTCGAACCTCGGGGTCGAACACGTGGAAGGTTCAAGGGTAAGGACATCTATCCTCGATAGCATTCTGCGCTCTTCTCTCTGTAGATTGCCATTGCATCATCTATAAATAACCTCGGAGATTACACATCACGTCTGTTGTAGATGGTGCAAAGGTCAATCTTCGTCACGTTTTCTATATAGACCGCATGGCATCAGTTAACCTCGTGGAAAGTTAACATGGTGTGTGGCACTGACTTTCTCTTTTCTGGCTCCTCCCTTGCTGCTGCTTGACACCAAGAGGGTACGAAGGTCACCTGGAAACAAGGCCATAGGCAGTCATTTGAAAAGAGAGAAGTGTTTGGCTTAACCATTTGGGGAATGAAGGAGAGAGTTTATGAAGGGGGTGAGTGGAAACCCACAGCTGTAGTAATTAAAACAATTGAAATGAATTTTATTTCCATCTCAGTTACGTTACAGATGTAAAAACAGGTGACATAGCTTGGAACGAGGTCCCATCCGTTGCAATATATATATTGTCAAAATCCAACCAATTTAATTTATTTTCAATTTGTATAAACTTCATTTAACTCCATATGTTGGTAATTGTGAAATCACTTTACTTCTAGCGCCATCTGTTGGCAAGAATGTAATTACTTAGTTTCTTTTTGGGTTCTCGTCCTTTGTAAAACTTACATCGGAGTTTTCATGTCTTGAGTTGGTTGAGTTCATTATCCTGTGGTGATAGCTGTACATACTAAAATCTAGAGGTATTGGCTTTTGTGAATGATTGACATAAAGTAGTGAAAATAGACGTGTTAAGTTTTGCTGGTTATTTTATTCCACTGCTTGACCATCTATTGTGGAAAATTAATAATGAACGGACTGTGATTCCATCTGAGATTTATGAAAGATCTAGAAAATTATTGGAATTCATAACAATATATATATATATATATATATATATATATATATATATATATATATATATATATATATATATATATATATTTATATATATATATATATATATATATATATATATATATATATATATATATATATATATATATATAAATTTCTGACTCACATCAGGATCGAACCCAGGTCTTTCAGTTGAAAGGCAAGGGTGCTGCCCACTAGGCCATACAAGTCTAAAAGAAGTTGGAACCTGAGATCAAAAGCACCCAAGGAATTACCTGGGCAAGCTAACTGCTTGCATACCAGCGAGTTTTCCCCAACTTCCTGACTAGCAATGACCCAGTTGACAGCATTTCATTCAAATTATCCCTTCTGAGTGAATAAGATAGAAATAATCAACACAATCACGTGTGGAACAGAAATAAATTTCTGACTCACATCAGGATCGAATCCTGGTCTTTCAATTGAAAGGCAAGGGCGCTACCTACTAGGCCATACAAGTCTAAAAGAAGTTGGAACCTGAGATCAATTGCACCCAAGGATTGTGTTGATTATTTCTATCTTATTCACTCAGAATGGATAATTCGAATGAAATGCTGTCAATTGGGTCATTGCTGAGTCAGGAAGTTGAGGAAAGCTCGCTGATATGCAAGCAGTTAGCTTGCCCGGGTAATTCCTCGGGTGCAGTTGATTTCAGGTTTCAACTTCTTTTAGACTTGTATGGCCTAGTGGGCAGCGCCCTTGCCTTTCAATTGATAGACCTGAGTTCGATCCTGATTTAAGTCAGAAATTTATTTCTGTTCCACACGTGCTTGTGTGTTGATTATTTCTCTTATGAACTCAGAAGGGGTAATTCGAATGAAATGCTGTCAATTGGGTCATTACTGACTCGGGAAGTTGGGGAAAACTCTCTGGTATGCAAGCAATTAGCTTGCCCAGGTAATTCCTTGGGTGCAGTTGATCTCAGGTTCCAACTTCTTTTAGACTTGTATGGCCTAGTGGGCAGCTCCCTTGCCTTTCATTTGAAAGACCAGGGTTCGATCCTGATGTAAGATAGAAATTTATTTCTGTTCCACACGTGATTGTGTGTTGATTATTTCTATGTACAGTATATATATATATATATATATATATATATATATATATATATATATATATATATATATATATATATATATATATATGCAAATTTTAGGTAACATATAAATCAAGAGAAAGCACATTTCTATTCATTTGATTATATTGAAAATTTCAAAGCATATTTCTTATATGAAAAAATAGTTTTTGTGCAAAAATCAGCATTCTAACTGTCTTAGTTTCATAGTTATTACAAAATAACCATAATATTTTTTCTTTTGCCGTTTCCTCAAAACAGTTTTTTCAAAATTCATTTTTGAGTAAAACTTTTTTTTGCAGAATTTTTAAAAGTTTTAAAATCTTTTTATCAAGTGCAGAAAAGAATTAAGTTAGAAGTCGAATTTCTAGATTTCCCGCAATGAAAATTTTTATTATTTTGTTGAAGAATAAGAGGTAAAAATTTGAAGCAAATCCCTTCATTTGTAAGATAGTTATAAGCACTTACTTTAAAACGGGACATTAAGGAGTCAGTGCTCCCCTTAAACCTGTTCCAAACGACTAGAAAACAATCTAAGCAGATATTTAGTGACAGGAAGGTTTATGAATGGGTTACACTTTCTATTTCCACAGGTGTCAACAGCGTTTTTTAACTGCTTGAATTTTCAGACATTCAAATATATATAATATATATATATATATATATATATATATATATATATATATATATATATATATATATATATATATAAATATTGTGTATGTATTATATATATATATATACACACACACATTATATATATATATATATATATATATATATATATATATATATCTCATATATATATCTCTCATATATATATAATTAATATATATTACATACTAGCTGACCATCCCAGCTCGTTTCACGGGCAGAACCAGCCCCGTTTCAGGGAAGCCCTTCCCACTCCTACCCCTTTTGGTACCCTTTGGTGCTAGTGATGTTTTACCCCCACAGTGCTGATTTCTAGATAGTAAATTATGTGTATACAAAGTTTTGTTGAAATTGCTCAATGCGTCTCAGAGTTATCCTGGCACATACACACTCACATACATACATACATCCATCCATCCATTTATACATACATATATATATATATATATATATATATATATATATATATATATATATATATATATATATATATACAGTATATATATATATATATATATATATATATATATATATATATATATATATATATATATACACGCATGTCTGTATGTATGTATGTATTCACATGTATGTACTGATGGCATCTTTGTGCGTCCATTAGTGATTGCAAAGCCTAGGGGGCTCAGATAGAATTTATAAAATTGCTCCTGCAGAGCGGGTGAATATTTGTATTTTCAACATGAAGTATTTTCAAATAAATAGAAATATAAGACAGATTAGATTAGTAGTTATAACAACTAAACTTAAGAATTAAAAAGTGCACTATCAATCAAAACAATCGGAAAATGCTTATTGTTTTGACAAGAGGATTTACAAAAACAAAGGGAAAGATAAATTTTTAGATTGCAAATTAAACCCAAGGATGAATTGACTAGAATTAAACTTCTAAGATTTAGGTACAAAGAATATAATTTAACTAGTGTTAGCCCAACAGTGAAGCCCTGATCCTACGTCGTTTAATTAAAAGGTGTACAATGAATAAGAGTAAAAGTAATTCTTTACTCACTTACCAAAGAGAACCTTCGCATCTGCCGACGAACGGTTTTGATGCCATTAAAAGTGGGTTGAAAGCGTAAGATCTTTCTCACTGCGGGTGAGGAAGAAAAACATGGATCCAGAACTGTATCACATTCTTCCTTGTTAGAAAGGTGCCACTTTAAATGAAAGAAGAACAAAGGCTTCATACATATTTAATTCTTAATGTTTTGTGTTTAGTCTGGGTTGCCATTAATGTGAAAGAGATATCACCTTCGTTTCTTTCCCTGAACTGTGTATGGAATATTTTTCACCGCGTAAAAGCCACAAAACACTAAATATTAAATTTAACAAACAATCAGCATCATCGTCATTATAATAGTAATAATATTAATACTATTAATATATTCAAAAAATTAATCTTAATATTATTCAGATGGTTATAATATTAGAAATAGGACATGTAAAAATTAAGGTAATAAAGATATCATTTTTGAAACAATAATGTTAACAGCTGTATTTTACATTTTTGTGCTCTTGTAAGCAAATATATAATTGTGTTAATAAAATGAAAACGCTCTTTATTATGAAGAATTATATAAATGGACTATTATCTTCTTAACTTTCCGTACAGAAAACCAAAGAAACTTTACTATACATTAAACTCATCTGGTGTAGTCATAAATTTTATTGAAATTATTATTATTATTATTATTATTATTATTATTATTATTATTATTATTATTATTACAAGCATAGTTGTGTTATTTTCAGTATATTTGTCATTATTATTATTGTCATGCATCATCATCATCAGCATTATTATTATTATTATTATTATTATTATTATTATTATTATTATTATTATTATTATTATTATTTAATTTTAAAAACAATGATGGACTATTGCACTGAATCGTATATTTGAGTTGCTATATATCGATAATTTGGTTAAGTATGATCAGGAGGCCAAGTTTAATTCGCATTCTTTAAACGTCTTTATTTAGACTCTCAGTGGTACACTTGACTGAAGTTAAACTATCGATATGAACTTGATATCAACAAATTTTGTAGTTTTAGGTAATTGCCATTTTTGCCAATAAAGATAGCTAATTACTAGCTGTTACGTTTTTCTGATAGTACTGGTTAATTCGTTAACTGGGAGATGGTGAAATGTGTTTCGGTGATGATGGCTGCACGTTGCAGATAATACGCCACACATAGCAAGTTACAAGGAATTGTGCCAGCAGGGCGATGGGTGTGAGTTCTTTAAAGAAATTATCTTTTTTCTGAGGGTTTGTTGTATGTGAGCATGTGAAGAAAGCTATAGTAGTCCTTTTTTGTGGGCTTTTAGTTTTCTGTAAAAGAAAACTATTGAGATGGAGTTGTCTGTCCGTCAGCACTTTTTCCTGTCCTCCCTCAGATCTTAAAAACTATTGAGGCTAGAGGGCTGCAAATTGGTATGGTAATCATCCACCCTACAATCATCAAACATACCAAATTGCAGCCCTCTAGCCTCAGTATTTTTTATTTTATTTAAGGTTCAGGTTACCCATGGATCGTGCGTCTGCTATCGTTAGAGGTGCCAGCCGCCGACGCATCTTCACTTTACCGCATCTGGGGAGCAACTGAGCACTGCCCGATCGTGGTTGTGAGTTTCATACTTCAGCACATCGAGAGTTTCATACAGCATAATACGCTGTGCAGAAAACTCGATTGCGCCAAAGAAACTTCGGCGCATTTTTTACTTGTTTTTACTTGTTTTGTTGTGCTGATGCGTTGTGTCAGTTTAAACAGTCAATTTTGTAAATCATGTGACTGGGACAAATCAGGCAAGACATTTGTATCCTTATTTCTCCCATAAGGTGACGTGATCTAATAGTTATGTACTCTTGCTGAGAGAGGGCTCAAGTTACAAGACGTTTCCTCTGATTCTGTTGGAAATGAAATGAGAATACACTCGGTAGAGGAAAATATTTGCCAAGAACTCTGTTGATTACCATGCAGTTAAATAATCAGATTTCATATGGAAATTACATTATGTTTTAATGAGTGTTTGTGTTACCTACTTGCTGTTTGACTTAATATGGAATTGTTTGGGTTAGTTGGCAAAACTCACTTGCTTTGGCAGGTCTCACTTATTCGATAGCTGTTGCGATTAATAGAAGATGAAGATTCATATAAATTTCAGTCAAATCTGGAACACAGGCATTTACTTTAAGGATCTGTTGGTGGTATTTGAAGTTCCTGCAGAGGTAGTTTTTGTGCTGAGAATGCGATATTTGTCATTCTCTTCAGCGAGATGCAATTTTGCAATTGGTATGTATAAATTGTTAATTAACTAAAGGCTTTGTTAAATTTACCTTTGATATGTGATTTCTGATATGTAGTTTGTTTTCTATTACTGTGACCTTGGGTTGTGGTGCTTCGTGGGTCGTACCTGTTGGTAAAGGTTCATATTAAGATTAACGAACCTAATTAAGTGTAAGACTGGTTGATAACTTTCCAGGATCACATCAAAATTCTACTGTGGTGTAATGGACTGAAGATGATATGTGATAGGTACTTGAAAAGCAATCATAATAGGGTTGTAAAATGTTGAACTTCAGAAGTCAATCACGGACTTCCATATTATTGTTTATATTTGAGTGCTTTGTGACAGTTTATGCATATGATGAAAGTTTTCTAATGAGTGGGAACAGAAATCAATCACTAATCATATGATCGTATTTAGAGCATTTATTTAGGGTTATGGAATTCTCCTTTATTTTAGGTAGAGTCAGTTGTTGAGAGGTAATACTTGGTTCTTGATCACGGATTAATGTAGTGTTTTGCAGATAAAACAGACCCTAAATGGTAAAGGTCATGAAACAGTTAGTAACAAAACTGAATTATATTTGTTTCAGTAAATCACGGGTTGCTAAGCAAGAACATGGCTGAAAATGCCGGCGAAGATGTCACACTCCAGGAAGGAAAAATAGAATCTGAATAAAAGATGGTGAATACGGTCCCAGCAGCATGCCAGACCTAAAACTAGGTGAGAGCGCATCAGTAGTAGGCAGTTGCTTTGCCTCCTCCGAGGGTTCTAGTAGGTCGAGTAATTGCTTAGTTAGCAGTAATCATGCATTAGTGGTAGCAAAAAGAAAAAGGTTTGGCAAGGTTGAAAAAAGGTGGATGAACTGCAAAATTTTGAGCATGAATATGCAACATTCAGGCAGAGAAAAATAGACCTAATTTAGAGACAGCCGAAGCTGCAATATAATATACAAAATTTAGTAAATTTAAATTTGGGTCAACAGGAGCTTGTAAATTCTAGTGATGCCTTTGAGGTATTAATTTTAATATATCTTAACGGCTTAATGTCTAAATAGGAGATAGCTAAATTATACTAGGAAGTTACGAAGTATTTCAGACTGTTTCCACTCCACTGGTGATGTTTAGCAACAAGTGGACATCGGACAAGGAAAGGTTGAGATATTAAGACTTATGCACTACAGACAAGAAAAATTTAAGTGTCTCACCTTGTCGACATTTAGGAGTTCTTGAATGCTAGCGGCAGGTACGAAAATTATTAGGAAGTCCCAATGGCAACCAAGAACAGATATCAAGTGTTGCTGCTGACAAGGTTTTTAACAGATCATGCCTACTAGCTGTATAAACCCAGTCTCATGAGAGGCTTACGGGTACCTGAGCTCCAAAACTCTAAAACAAATGAGAAAGACCTTTAAGATTACGAGGTCGGTGATGCACAGTTGCAGACGAGATTGGTAGTGAGAAGAGAACGGCACCTTTATGTGATAATTTAGCAAGTGTTATTGAGGGGAAAGAGAATTCAGAGAAATCCGTTGCCTGTTCACCACTTGTTTGACAGAAGGGAAAAGGGGTGGAACGCCAAAATGAGTCTGAGTACAATAAGAGTATACATAAAATAATAACAAAAGTTACGAATATATTGAGGTTAGATAAAAATGCTAACGAAAATTAAAAACGAATGGATAAAATCGAAAATTTGTGACATGACCAAACACAAAAAAATAACTGGCAATGTGAAAAAAGAAAAAAAAAACAGGACTAAAAAAAGATATTAATTGAAGAGGAGTTTATTTTCTCCGTTTAAGCAGAGGCCACATAGCCTATTGAAGTTATTACGAGTGACCAGAAAGATATTATGTAAATTACCAATGTTCCCATATGGCAGGGAGGAAGGTATACATATCCAAAGCAATACAAAGATCTAGAGACTGAGAACGATTACCAGAAGACATTTGGCCTTGTCTTAGCACTCACAGTGTCAATCTTAGAGAGGAATTGAATGTGCTAGTGGTGATTGCAGGCTACGGAAGTCATTCTGAATCCACATTGGAGCATGCGTGCCCAGAATAGGAGGTAAGGGAATTCAAGGCTCCAGAATAGGAGGTAATGGAATTCAAGATTCACAAATGCATAATTGCCACAAAAGATAAGTCTTCTTCAATAGTAACACCGTTTCAGCAAAGAATGTTGCCCCAATGTAAATCTCTCTCTCTCTCTCTCTCTCTCTCTCTCTCTCTCTCTCTCTCTCTCTCTCTCTCTCTCTCTCTCTCTCTCTCTCTCTCTCTCTTTCTGGATGTCCTTATGTCCTCGCACTTTACATAGGTAAGCCTTTAAAAAGATGAATCAGACAAACATTCCAACAAGTAGCTGGAGCTGAGGAAAGGCTTTCAGTGTTACCGGGGATTTATCAAAAAGATAAACCATTACCAGAGAAGTTATAGTTATATCCTCCCGACATAATAAAATAGCATAATAAAAGGATTAATAACTGAAGTAATAATTTACTTAAAACAGCAAATTTATAGTCGGCACTGTCGCAGGTCCTCACTATTGAAGTATAAGATATCTATGATCAAACTCTTTAAATCTGAACATTATTTTCGTATACAATTTATGTAGAAGGGACGTAAGTAAAAAAAAAAATCATCATGAAACTCTTTCTTCTACAAATAATCTTCTGAAACCATTGTGAATAACAGGGGAAATTCTGCTTTCCTATAAATAAATCTAATTCGAATTAAAAACCATAAAACGTTTAATTCTGAGTGACAATCTTCTGTCCAAGGAGAACAGCGGTATATCACAACTGTCTATCATTTTAATCTAGACGAAGTATAATAAAGATAGCCCCGATTTCAGGAAAAGAGAAAGATTATATTCATTATCTACTACTGAAATGAAATAGAATTCCACACACACAATATTATATATATATATATATATATATATATATATATATATATATATATATATAATATATATATATAATATATATATATATTATATATATAATATATATATATATATATATATATATATATATATATAATATATATATATATATATATATATATATAATGTGTGTGTTTATGCTTAAAATCCCAATACCAGGTGAAGTATAATAGTGCAGATGCACGTACCAAAGGGAAAATATAATGATCGCAGATTCTGAAAGGCTTTGTCTTTGCATCTACAGTAAGACATCTTCAAGGGGACTGATACACCGGGGAAAAAATTTATTTTACATATCCTAAAATGGCAGTACTAAACGAGCACAGAGACTGTCCGAAAAAAAAGAGGGAGGAATATTGAACAAGTAAAAAATGCGCCGAAGTTTCTTCGACGCAATCGAGTTTTCTGTACAGCGTATAATGCTGTATGAAACACTCATACACGGCCCATGAAACTCTCAGCCGCGGTCCCTGAAATTTTAGCCACAGCCTGGTGGTTGCCTATGTTGTTGGCACCTTTAACGGTGCCAGTCGCACGATCATGGCAAACTTCAACTTTAAATAAAATAAAAACTACTGAGGCTAGAGGGCTGCAATTTGGTATGTTTGATGATTGGAGGGTGGATGATCAACATACCAATTTGCAGCCCTGCAGCTCATTAATTTTTAAGTTGTGAGGGCGGACAGAAAGAGTGCGGACGTACAGACAAATAGCCATCTCAGTAGTTTTCTTTTACAGAAAACTAATTAATTTTTGGTCAGTATTGTAAAAATCTGTCATTTCTGTGGGCGGGGTCATAATTTCGCTCTGTTCCCATCTCATCGGCCTTCCATAACATCTATGCATTTTACAAAGTTCTACTGAACTTAATTGATCGAGTTTATGCATGCCTTGACTGGCTTTCACTGATAA
>JANJGK010000006.1:54427410-54477410 GCA_039081455.1 Macrobrachium rosenbergii
TTGAAGGTCCGCATAGATTCCCACAGGGGCATAAGCCATAGAACAGGTAGCATGTTATCTAATCCTGAGCAATCAAATATACGAAATCATTCAAAATTATGTAAAACTTATATTGACAGCAAGGATTTTTCCATCCTAGGCCGAGTGCAGAACAACAACGACTTAACCATCCTAGAATCCATAATTATCAGGAAGACTGTGCCGTCGTTAAATACTCAATCGTCCTCAGTGAAATTGTTTATAGCCTAGTTTGGGCAACTGGTTTTCCTCACTCTGTTTGTACTTATTTATGTTAGTCTTGTTCTTTCTTTCATATAGGTAGGTTGTTTTAAGATTTTAGTGAACTCCTTTTACTCATTATTGACTTGTCTTGGAATGAGGTGTTTTGTTTTAAATATTTTTACTACATAAAGAGCTGTTGCCATTGCATTAATTTGTTATTGATGTTCGCAAATTATATTATATTTTATAGCCTTGAAAATGCGACTTGGAATTCGTCGCGAAACGTCGGCATTGAAAATAAACTGTAGATGATGAGGATGCCTTTCCCTACTGCTTCCTTCGTGATGTATATATATATATATATATATATATATATATATATATATATATATATATATATATATATATATATATATATATATATATATATTACTAAAAGGACCTCATTCAAACTGCATGGTATCTATAGATACCATCCAGTTTGAATGAGGTCCTTTTAGTAATTTAGTTAATGCACAGAACAATTGTGTATGTGATAAAGTTAATATATACGTATGTATACATATATGTGTGTGTTAGTGTGTGTATTAACAGATAGTTAGACACAGAGATAGATGCATAGATAGAAAGATATATATATATATATATATATATATATATATATATATATATATATATATATATATACACATATATATACATATAAATACACATATATATATATATATATATATATATATATATACATATACATATATATACATATATATATACATATATACATATATGCATATATATAGTAGGGAGTACGGATAGGAAGAACAGTCAGCTCATCATTGATATATTTATTAATAGGTGCGCTTCGGGATCACCCATATCCCATCTTTTCTGGCTAAAAAGATACAAAAACACTAATTAAAACTGACAACAGAGCTTACAAAATTAAAATGCTTTAAAGATTGAAAAATGACAATGACAAAACAAGAAATAGATTACCTTCAGTAGTAAAGTCCAGGGGATGAAAACTGAATAAGAGTAAACAAGGTTAGCAAGTAAACAAGAAAGGCGGCGGGGGGGGGGGGGGTTACTATAGTACGACCGTTTTAGGAAGAGACTTTGCCCCTCTTAAACTGACCATTAACCTTCTTACTTCAAGCTCTCATTGTTTGCGCCTGTTATCAAGCACGTGTACTATAATAGAAAGTTCTGAATGAAGTTTTGTTGTCCCACTTAAATTTTAGATAAAAAAAAAAAATTCAATATATGAAAATGATAGATGCAAGAAATTTGGAAACCTAGATGTGTTTTCATTTTCAGTTGTGTTTATTTGGATGCTGTACTGAGCAATGTTCTTGAGTTACGTCATCTACTATAGTTTTTTATTACTGTTCCTTTGCTGTTATCGAAGTCATATAATTGTGATATAGTTTTGAGCTTTTGAATTGTTTTCTTTCGTGTATGCCGTGATCCGTCTTTACCTCCTTGCTGTATCAAGGTTGAATTTTCACTGTGCACCTATAAAATAGCTCATAATAAATATTCTTTAAATATTGTTACACCCATATATATATATATATATATATATATATATATATATATATATATGTATATATATGTATGTATATATATATATATATATATATATATATATATATATATATATATATATATATATATATATATATATATATATATATATATATGGGTGTAACAATATTTAAAGAATGTTTATTATGAGCTATTTTATAGCTGTACAGTGAAAATTCAACCTTGATACAGCAAGGAGGTAAAGACGGATTACGGCATGCACGAAAGAAAGCAATTCAAAAGCTCAAAACTATATCACAATTATATATAAATATATATATATATATATATATATATATATATATATATATATATATATATATATATATATATATATATATATATATATATATATATCTATATATATATATATATATATATATATATATATATATATATATATATATATATATATATATATTACACATTTATACAGTATTAGATTTACCTGTGCTTTTAAAGCACTGTCATATGATACTCATCACTGCTGTGGCATTTCTGTTATATGTAGATTTTTAAAGATATTTCTGCCACTTTCTGTCGAAAAAACAGATCTATATTTCAATTTATTTCAATTTCAGTGTTCAACAGGATATCACACAACAAGGGAAAGCAATAAATTTATTTACAATCGAAGTATGAGGAGACATTACTTATGAAGAATCCTCGTCAGAGGATGCTACATCGATAACAAAAGAATCTATATATTTATCAATGCAAACATCTCTTGAAGCGTCATCTCTTTTTATATCTTCGGCATGTCTCACATCATTAGCCCAGTTGTCAGAAGATATGGATTCAATTGCTTCTTTGACCAAAGGAAGCAGGTCTGATTTTTTAAAATGATTCTTCTTTGCCACGTATGATTTCACCTGTGCCCATATCAGTTCTGTTGCATTATACTGGCAGTGATATGGAGGCAGCCTAACCACTATGTCCATGATCTCTTGCCAGTCTGTCAATCACGTAATCATTTTCTTTACATGAATGTCTTTGCAACTTTACTAATTTTTTATTAGCCAGTCTTTAACTTCATCCTTTTTTGGCAGACATTGTCGGAGGCTTATTAATTCGAACTGAATGATAAGAAGCGTTATCCAACACTATGATGGCAGATGGCCCTATATTGGGAAGAAGCTGGGTTTTAAACCATTTTTCAAACACTGCAGAATTCATCTGAATTTCTAGATTGCGTATCCCTTGTCAGCTGGGTGCTTGATCATTGATAAAAATATTACCCAGAAATGTGGTTAATATTGCAACCAATATTGTGATTGTGTCTACTTACTCTCCAATGTTATTGATATACAATTAGAAGGAATAAATCATAGGTAAAAATTTTTATTCTGTCACGTCTCTCTCTCTCTCTCTCTCTCTCTCTCTCTCTCTCTCTCTCTCTCTCTCTCTCTCTCTCTCTCTCTCTCTCTCTCTCTCTCATTTTTTTTTTTTGCCCAGCTAGTGGAATAGTAAGCGGAACCATAAAAATGATGAACATTCTTTATGATTAGTTTTCTGACGAATATACAAATAATTTTTAACTATAATACACAACTGTGATGTAGCTGTCCTTTACGGATTCAAACAGAATTAGAGAAAATGACAAAAAAAAAAAAGACTGTCATCCTCAATCAGTGCAGTGCTTATACCTCTGGCAACACTAAACCCCGATATATAGTACTTATCCTATGTTTATTTATTTGTGTTGTTACATTAATTGCATAATATCTATATCACAGATCGCTACTATCACAATATTATCATATAAATAAAACAGGTTAATTTGCAGCAAAACAACAAATACAAACGCTATTACAATGATTGTTTACGATTTCGTGCGTCTGGTAGCATGCTACGGGTGACTACCGTCTGAAAACCCTCCGGATTGTGGTAAGTGTGAGGTCTCATCTCGGCCGTAATCAAAGGGTTAAATGGGAGCCAATCCTTCTTCCTCCCTCAACCTCAAATGGGAGCCATTCCTTCGTCCTCCCTCAACCTCAAATGAGAGTCATTCCTTCTTCCTCCCTCAACCTGAATTGGGAGAACCCTCAACCTTAAATGGGAGCCATTTCTTTGTACTCCCTTAATCTTAAATGGCTGCTATTCCTTCGTCCTCCCTCAACCTTAAATGGGAGCCATTTCTTTGTACTCCCTTAATCTTAAATGGCTGCTATTCCTTCGTCCTCCCTCAACCTTAAATGGGAGCCATTCCTTCTGCTAACGACTATCAGGAAACACTCTACATCAGTAACCACATCTCAATGTTATGAGACCACCTACAAAGAGCCCAAGCGACATGTCTTAAAGAACTAGACCTGCTGATTGCCTACCGCCAACCCGCTGTAAGGAGGTTATCGAAACTATGGCAAAGGACCATCGACCTTTATAATCCGTTACCTGGTTACGTTGGACAGCAACCACGCCATCACCAGCGAGAACCGGAAAATGCCATCCTCATTGCCTTACCGCTGCTTTCACTGCCGTCATCACGCATGAACACGCTAGGAAGCTTCATATTTCCTTCGTCGATGCGGCCCTAATAGTGCAGCAGATAATTGCATATTTCATAAGAATCGTTCAGATAGTGAAACAAGCATGAAATTTTGCACAAGTGCTCTTTAAAGTTCCCTCTATCAGAAAAGGGCGCTGGCCACGCAAAAAATTTAATATGGCGGCCAAATTCCAAGATGGCGGCCAGTATCGACAGATTTTGGCTAATTTTTCACTAGAATGGCATGTATTTGCTTCTAGCAATATGGTAAAGCTCTTCCATACTATTTCTTGTGAATATTATGTTTCTGTAGCTTCCCAGTACAGTTTACCTTTAAATATGGGGGCTATATGGCTGCCAAGAAAAGGTAGAAACAATAATTATAATGAGAAATAATGCCCGTTCAACAATTATCGTTTTAAGCATGGATCTTGGTTTCTGTGGTTTTAGATCCTAATGAGGCCATCTCTTTCGAATAACTCATCAATTTTGAAGGAAAATTAATAAATGTAAAAGAGTGTATGTCTGCACACAACCAGGGCACACTGGTGACATCACTGCTGTGTAACTCAGCATGGGGTTCAGTGCCAGCTAATCCAGCTTTACTAATCCTGTAGTCTTAGACTAGTAGTTGTAGTATAGTTTAGTTTAGTGTCCCAAATGCTTTCTAACAGCCCCAGACCAGCTATAGTTAGATAGCCGCACCTGAATAGACAGGATGTGCCAGCGCGGGAGAGCCGAGCCAAGGGTATGGGGGCTGTACATGATGGTTCATGTACTTACCCGGATGGTGTACAGATGACACGGGACTTAAATGGCACTGGATGAATGATCGGGCTAGGTGTAGGGAGACCGAACCTAGTTGAATCCCATACAGGAATGTGTGCTTTGTTTAAGGTGGTAAAAGGATAACCCCTCGGCCTTAATCAAAAGTGAAATCATGGCAGAATGTGATGCCAATCCAATATTGAGCAGTAGAAAAACAAACTGGAGTTTGTGTTGTCTTTGTCAGAAGGACAAAAGAGGTGAGCACTTGACATCACCTCCAAGTCATCATGTCCTAGACCATGATGGGTACACAATGCTGGCAAGGAACATTCCCATGTTCAGTGAAATTAATGAAATGCCACTGATAATGGATCCAGCAAGGCTGGATGAAGGTGATGGCATAGAGGCCACTCTCAGGAAAAATGCAGCAAAATACCATGTGAACTGTCGCTTGTTGTTTAACAACACTAAACTGGACCGTGCAAGAAAGCGACAATCCAATGACCAGACCAGCAACACTGAGACTAGTCGTGCAAAACTGCGCCGAACCAGTCATGACAATGAAGTTTGCATTTTCTGTGAGAAAGTGGCACCTGCATCTGATCTCAGACAGGCTAGTACTAAGGGCCTTGACTTGAAATTGCGTGAATGTGCAGAGATACTTAGTGATGGCAAGCTCCTTGCTAAGTTGACTGGTGGGGATGTCATTGCACAGGAGTTTAAGTATCACCATGCCTGTCTTTGTGCCCTCTACAACAGAAAAAGGTCCTACCTGAGGAGCCTTGAGAAAGACCAAGGTAGCACTGAGTCAGAATCAGATGTGTATCCACTAGTTCTGTCAGAACTGATGACATACATTGTTGAAAACAACCTTTGTTCAGATGATCCAGTCACATTTCGGCTGGCAGATATTTGCCACCTCTACCAACAACGTCTGGAACAATTAGGTGTAGAGTCACCAAGTGTAAATTCCACGAGACTCAAAGACAAACTTCTGGCAGAAATTCCAGAACTTGAGGCTCATAAATCTGGCAGAGATGTATTACTTGCATTTCAAAAGGATGTGGGAAAAGCACTTGCTCAATCATCTGATCTTTCAGAGGCAGTTATCATTGCTAAAGCAGCAAATATTCTCAGAAAGTCTATACTTGATCATCAGTCACGGTTTGATGGCACATTTTCTGAGGCTTGTGTACGAAATTCTGTGCCTCCTCTCCTGCTCCAGTTTGTAGGGATGGTTGAGCATGGGGCTGACATCAAGTCACAGTTACGATTTGGAGCATCAAAGTCAGACCAGGCCATTGCACAGCTCATGCAGTTCAACTGCTACTCCCGATACAAAGAGGGAGCAACAACTCATAGACACTCCAAAGACAGAGAAACACCATTCCCAGTCTACATGGGACTCTCAGTCTATGCCAAAACCAGGAAGAGAAACCTGGTTGAAATGCTACATCAGTATGGCCTCAGTATCTCTTATGACAGAGTACTGGAGGTCTCTGCACAGTTAGGAGATGCCACAGTTAGCAAATATGTGGAGGAGGGTGTGGTCTGTCCCCCAGTACTGCGAAAAGGGTTGTTCACCACTGCAGTGATGGACAACATCGACCACAACCCATCTGCAACTACTGCCACTACCTCCTTCCATGGAACTAGCATCTCCATATTTCAGCACCCCACCAAGGAGAACACTGGACAGGAAAGACAGCAACTAAAGTTTGCACCTGAGAAAGTGAGGTCGGTGCCTGAATTGCCGGACACATTCACAAACATCTCACCAGCTTCCTTTCAAACAAAGAACCCTGTGCCACCAAACACTGCAATACCAAAGCCACCCACAGATATCTTGGGGCCACAGCTTGCACTGGAGTATCAGTGGCTAGACAAGGTCATAGTCACCCAGGAAATAGATGATGCAGTGAATCTGAAGGAGGATTGCCAGCTTTTCTCAAAGCTATTTATATCCTGTCAGAGCCGTGAATGTGATCTGCAGGAATTCTTCCAGCACGAGAATCAAACATTCCCAGCTTCCCTTAGTGAGGGTGGTAGGCTGTACACATGTCAGAAGTCTCAGCTGACCTCGGTCCTGGAGAGTCATGTTACACTAGAAGACAAAGAACCAAAGACTGATGTCCTCATTGTAGATGGATCAGCTTTGGTCCATGCCTTGCCACCAAAGAAAGGAAAGACCTTTGAGGGCTATGCACTTTGCGACTTCTTGCCTGTGATACAATCCTATAGCAGCAAGTACACATCATCACATCTTGTATTTGATGTATACAATACATCCAGCCTCAAAGCTGAGACCAGGCTCCAACGTGGTCAAGGAGGAAGGCGCAAGGTGACAGACAAGAACACAATTCCATCCAACTGGCGCAATTTCCTAAGACACGATGCCAACAAGACAGAGTTGTTCCAGTTCCTGGCAGACAAAGTTGCCCAGATGTCTGCCACAAATGTTGTCATTGCCACGAAAGGGTCTGCTGTCCTCAGCACTCATGAGGCTAGTCTCCAGGGACTGGAAAAGTGCTCTCATGAGGAAGCTGACACCCGCATCTTTCTCCATGCCAAATATGCCACAGAACATGGAGCCAAGACCACGGTTAAAGCAAATGACACAGATGTTCTCGTCGTTGCAGTCAGTGCTTTCTCCACTCTCCACAATCTAGGGCTAGAGAAGCTATGGGTGGCATTTGGCCAAGGCCAGAGCCTGCGCTGGATTGCTGTGCATGACCTGTGCAACTCTCTGGGCCAGGAGAAGGTGAATGGCATGCTCTTCTTCCATGCGTTCACAGGCTGTGATACAGTGTCAGCCTTCCGGAGCAAGGGCAAGAAGACCGCCTGGCAGACATGGAACATCTTTCCAGAGGCCTCCACTGTGTTCTCCAAACTGAGTCACTACCCTCTCAGAGTGGAAGAGAGTGACCTGAAGGTCCTGGAGAGGTTTGTCATACTTATGTATGAAAGATCCAGCACTGCTGGCACTGTGGATGAGGCTAGACTTGATATGTTTGCCAGAAAACAAAGGGCATATGAGGCCATTCCACCAACCAGGGGAGCTCTCCTCCAACACACCAAGCGTGCTGCGTACCAGGCTGGTTGTGTGTGGGGGCAGGCCACCCAGTGTCAGCCACAGCCAGAGAACCCTGCTGAGTGGGGATGGCAAAAGTCTGGTGAAGCATGGCAAGTCCTCTGGACAACCAACTCGCCCTTAGCCAAGAGTTGCCAACAGCTTACCAAATGTGGATGCAAAGCAGGCTGTCGGGAAAGGTGCAAGTGCTACAAGCTGGGTCTTCCCTGCACAGCTCTGTGCACTTGCAAATGTGAAGTCTAGATAAATATTGCCCTCTCTTCAGTAGATAATCTAGCTTGAGCATCCAACGTGTCATGCTATGCCTACCTTCTTATCCTCGAATTTTTCAAAGGTGTAGGTTGAGAGACCTATACATAGATTGGTTGCGTTTAGTCCGTATTTCTCTTCTTTTCTTTTTATGGTTACAGTCTTAGACACAATGTTGTATGTGACCATACCATTACTATTTCAGTTGAAAATAGCATATTAGTTAAACTGTCTGATCACATGAATATACCATTAAATAAAAACAGTTGGTCTCTATGTCTGCTAGCGCTGTGGATAGAAAAAAAAACTTTTATGGCAACCATTTTGTACGCCATCTTGGTTACAATTCATTTAGTAAGGGTTTTCAATAAAATGTGTGGTATGGAACATTTTTATAACCTAAAAGTCGAGGTTTAAAAAAAAAAAACTGGCATATTCCATCCAATAGATGCTCCCAAACCAGTGAATCTCAACATAAATGGCGGCCATTTTGAAAAATAGCCGCCATCTTGGATTTTCAGGTGGCCAGCGCCCTTTTCTAAGAGAGCGTAGTCTTAGGAATGTTTGTGCCAAATTTCATGCTTGTTTCACTATCTGAACGATTTTTACAGCAATCTGCTGCACTATAATAGGTGAAATACGGTAGGAGAAAACCGTAGAGTTTACAAGATTTTGTGGCTGCCACTAACTTTTTTTTTTTTTTCTCTCATTTTATTTTCCTTACTGGTAATATATCCCAAGACTTAAAATGGTTTTAACCCCGCCCGTTAAAATTTTCAGTTCCTTCACGATCTTAGATATCCCATTCATGTCATTATTATCACCTACGGGCTGCTCTGTGAGCAAGAGCCCGTGTTGGCGTAAGGCCATCTTAATCTAAAACAACATCATGCTTTATAATTCATTGCATGTCACACTTTTGGTAAGACCGTGCGTGTTTAAGTACAAAGAATGGTTAACAGCCATATTTGACATTTTCCGCGCTTTTCTCAGAAACAGTATATTTGTATTAATGGAATGAAAAAAACGCTCCCGAGTGCGTCTAAACCCTGCTTAGATGAAATGCATATTGGGTATTTACAGTATTAGCTGACCTTTCCCTAAAGATAAAGAAATTGTTTAAAGAAAAAAAAAAGCTTCGTTATAAATTAAACTCAGCAGGTGGAGCCAAAAATTATTATTATTATTATTATTATTATTATTATTATTATTATTATTATTATTAACAACAACAACAAAATAATAATAATAATAATAATAATAATAATAATAATAATAATAATAATAATAATAGTGGTCTTTTTAATATATTTATCCACCTATTATTATCATAGATAATCATTATTATAACTATTAACATTATTTTCATCTCAATTTTCAAAGTATAGTTGTTGATGGTGGGACATTGCATTGAGTTATATTTGTGTTGCTATATTTAGATATTATGGTTATGTATAATTGGGAGTTCTAAGTTTCATTAATATCATTAATATTCTTTAAAAGTCCTCATGTAAAATCTCACGGATTATCTACTTGATGTATATCATTTTTGGAAAAGGTAAAGAAATTTTAAGTGCTTGCAATTCACAAGTTACTATTATAGTCGAGCGGGATAATGGGAAAAAAGTGCAAATGGTGATACAAGCAACAGATTTGGCATGAGAACTCTTATTATCCCCATATATCAAAATCAACCTCCGGCCACCTCAATATTTGGCTATTTCCAAGATGGCTGACACTTTTCCAAAATGGCGGCAAATTTTTTGTATATTTCAAATATTTTCATTTCATAAGCCTATAAAAGTTGCATACGGTCCATATTATGATTGAGAATTTGTATTTTGGCACTCTTACTTTCATGAAGAGATAAAGTGAACCCATCTTTCCAATATGGCCACCATATGAACACCATATTTCCAAAATGGCCGCCAAAGATAAAAAAGTATGTATCTCCTGAGAGAAACCAATATGTTTTGTGTATCAGTTAGTTTTAGCAAATGCAGCTGCAGAGAGCTGTGCAGCTAAGTCCAGATTTGTAGCACTTGCACCTGTCATGACGTTCCTTTTTGCAGCCACACTTATTCAGTTCTTGGCAAGATTTTGCTACTATTGGCAAATCTGTCCAATACGGAAACCAGGTGCCATCAATCTGTTGCCATCCCTAGTGTCTTGGACTGGGCCAGACTGGATGACATACTAAAGACTGGCACCAAATGTGCCCTGCTTGAAAGGCAGCTCTTTTGCAATGCTCTCTTAAGAGCAGCCCTTGTAGGGGGAATGCAGTCATAAGCTCTTTGCTTTCTTACAAAGAGATCAAGACTAGCCTCATTTACATTTTTATACGAACTGCTTCTGTCATACATTAGCACCACGAACTCTTCAATTATTTGCAGGTCTTCATCTTCTACAGCTGCTGGTGTTGAACTTAGTTTGGTGAAGTGGGTGTGGCACGCTGAAACACAGTCCATGTTTGCCATGCAGACTTCTTTCCCTTTCCATGAAAGGCAGACACTGTGTCACACCTGCTAAATGCATGGAAAAAGGGAAGGGCTGAGGCTTTTGGTCCCATGGCTGCTGCAATTTCATGGATAGGTATCCACCTCATGTCTTTTCCTCTACCAAATTTAATCCATAGTTTGTCCAAACATTGATGACAAGCTTACTTCAAATGGGGCCTTTCGCTTCTGAGAAGCGTGATGTGCTGCCCAAGGTATGGACACAGCATTTTCACTCCTGTCTGACAGACTGACTTTCTCAAGCCATTCATACTCAAGAGAAAGATGCTTTGAAAGCACAACCTGTTGGTGTCCTGCACTTCCACTGGATGAAGGGAGGGGATTCTCATGTTTAAAGTGAGCAGGAGGTACATTTGTGTAATATTCAGGAAGAGAAGGTACTTGTTTCTGTCCTCACCCTTTTCATCAGTGCTCGGATTCTGAAACAGAGATATGCCTGTCCCATGGAAGGATGTTTGTGCAGTTGTGGCACTTGGATTATGGTCCAGATTGTTAACAGCACAAGTTGTAAAGAGCCTTTTTCTTAGTGTAATGGGACAAACTACTTCTTCCTCCACAGCCCTTGTTACAACTGCTTCTCCTAACCCTTTAGTCAATTCCAGAGCCCTATCATAGTTGCTGATTCCATGGTGATGGAATGTATCAATTAATTGATGCTTCCTGGTTTTTGCAAAGTTGGGATTTTATATTGCCACCATTTTGTAGAACACTTACAAATTCCAACAAACTTGGTGGTACAATTCTCTTTTAGTGTCTGCTGTTAAGGTTCCATCAAATTCTATCTCATGTCCAAGCATCTGTTTCCTCAATATCTTAGCTGCTTTGGCCACGATTAGTGCATCATTGTAGTCACATGCCGTGGCTAGGGCTTCTCCCATTTTCCTTCTGTAGGCAAACCAAATTTCTCTTCCCTTTTTAAAGTCCTCCAGTTTTGGGATGCGGGCAAGTACCTGTTCTTTCAACCAAGTTCGGTGCACAAAATAAGCATCGACATTAAGCTGTTCCAGTCTTTGTGTGTGCAAATCATAAAGTTCTACCATTGTAAAATAGCAGCAACCATCTGTAGTCAACTGCTTGTCTCACATATATATCTCAAGCTCAGCAAAAGCACGGGCTCATGCCTCGTCTGTACTGCACATAATCATCTCCAATTTTCGGGTAATTTAGCCAGGCCCTTTCCCTGTTGTACACACCTGTCAGACAAGATGGGTGATACATATGATCCTGAGAAACAATATCTCCAGCACTAAGCTTGGCCAGAAGTTTCTCATCTAGTAGGTTGGTGGCACATCGTTGCAGCTTTTCATGTAAAGGCAATGTCATGGCCAGTCGTAAATCTTTGATTGGTGCTGGTTGGTCACAAATAAAGCATATTCCTTCTTTCTCAGTCTTAGATTCTTCTGCATCTTCTTCATCTGCCTTCTGGCTACTACGTGTGAATTTTGCTGATGGAGCATCATCTTCTTTTGTCTTACACAATGACTTCCTTTTCCTTTCTAGTTTTGTTGTTTTGAACTTCAGCATACATGATTCATGATATGGTGCTTTGTTATTTTCAAAGGTCTGCAGAATTCCATTACCTTCATCAAGCCTTTTGGGCTGAAATGGTATAGGCATTGCATTTAACTTATAGAATTCAGGAATGTTTGTAGCAAGGGTTAAATAATCAGCACCAGATGCATCAATTAGTCTTTCACGTTTGTCCTCTTGGCACAGGCAACAAAGCTTCCAGTTGGTCGCACTATCTCCCTTCAGGAAAGACGTTGACTTCCAAGATTGTCCTGCCACTGCTTTTGTTCTATAGGCCGAGGATTTATCCTTTTACCACCTATATAACATAAAGTACTTTCAGATATGGGATACAACTAGGCTCAGATATGCCATAATCCTACCCCTAGCCCAGTCATTCATCCAATGCTATTTAATTCCCGTGTGATCTGTACACCATCTAGAAGACTAAAGCCCCATCTTCCTTGGCTCGGCTCTCCCGCGCTGGCACATCCTGTCAATTCAGGTGCAGTTGTTTAACTTCGAAGTAGGGCTAGCTAAACAGCATTTGGGAAACTAATAACAAATCTCTGCCATTAGCTAGCACTGAACCCCATGCTGAGTTTCACAGCTAGAGTGTCAACCAGTGTGCCCTGGTGTACACTGACACTACACTATTACACTTTTACATTAAGCTTATTGCCCAATTTTTTTTTTCTAAATGAGGATGAAAATGAATTAACTGGGGATTCATTGATTTCTAATCTACAAAAAATGAACTGATCAGGCTGAAGTTACCCCAGATCCATGTATTACCTGACCTTTAGCCTCATATATGAGCTTAAGTACCAATTTTTGGCATTTTGACGGACATTCTCGATATAGTGACAGCCATCGTGGATATTTCTATGCAGAGAAAGGATGTATCTACATACATAAAGGCTTGTTTTCAATATTTTAATATAAACTGGGAGTGACTTAGGGATGTGAATGTGATTAATCAGTTAAATATCAATATTCAAATATCCACAGGACGCCATTATGAAAACCTGTCGGCCATCTTGGAAAATAGCAAAATTTTGTGTGGCTGGAGGTTGATAATGAGACCAAGGGACAAGAAGAATAGTTGAGCCAAGTATTCATGCTTGTATCACCATTTGCACTTTCCCCCTATTTTTCTGTAGTTACCCGCTCCACTATATTAGATACCTGTAAGAACGAGCTAATAACTAGCTGTTAGGTTATATCAATAATATTGGTATTTCGTTTATTTTGGAAAAACTGAAGATGTACGTTTTGGCAAAGAAGGATGCTTTTGCACATAATACGGTATATACAATAAGGTACAAGAAGTTGATTTAGTGGGCTGGTTGTTGGGTGTTGTGTATATTGTTTTTTTTTTTTTTCAGGGTATGTTATATATGAGCAAGTGAAGAAAACATTTGTATCCGGATTTCATCAAGAGGTGAGAAACTTTATAGTTCACTGTTTTTATTTAACCTTTTCCTGCATTTCAATATTGTTTAGATCATAAATTATTTTGAAAGGCGGATCTTAATAATATTTGTATTGAGGGTAAGTGTAATTCTGATTCTGTGAAACTGTCATTTTTGTATATAGTACTATTGGCATAAAGCAAGCAAACCATTTGTATCCTTATGTCCCCTGTAAGCTGAAATGATGTAATAGTTACGTACTCTGCTTATGGGGCTCATTGAAATTCGAATATGAGGCAAGGTGTTGAAGGTGATATACGATAGATACTTGCAAGACAATAGGTCACAGACTTGGGAAGCGTTGAATTTCAGAGGGCAATCAAAGACTTCCATATTAGTGACATCTGAGTGTTTTTCGTGACAGAGCTGCACCCTTTACAATTCGTAAGATTTGAATTAGGACGTTTATTAAGGGGTAAGCTGGAACAATACATCGTTCTCGATCATGAATTAGCTTAGAGTTTTGCAGATCAAACAAATCTTAAAGGGTAAAGGTCTTAAAAAATATAGTAAAAAAACTTGATTATTTCAGCGTTTCTCTTAATCACGATTGCTTAAGGCTTCTGTACACTCGATTCATATATTAAAAAAATATGTCAGATGTATAGTTTTAAGTAAGGCAATTAAGGGGGGATTTAGGGTTGACCGCTAACTTTGTTCCTATTGTATGGATGTTCATGAAAATTGCAGTGTTCTTTTATCACATGAAGGTCATGTGTCAGCCAAAATTTCATTACCCTAGGACAAAAATTGGCCAAGTTATAGAAAAAAAAGAAAAAAAAAATTGATTTTTTTTTTTCATAATAATAACTGGAAAACTACCAGAGCTTTTCCCATCAAATTTTCAACATGAAAACTTAACAATAGTGCAAACAAATTCATCGAGTCAAATTACCTAAAAAGAAAAGAAAAAAAAATTAAAATCAAATTTTCAAAAAACTATAAAAAAAATTTAAATTAAAATAAAAATAAAATTCCACATTGACAAAATTGTGAATGTTTTTCGACCCATCTATACAGAAAACTTTCACAAACAAAATGCAATTGGTCCCATCAAAATATCTTAAATTTTAGCGAAGATATTTCACATTTTAGCTTAAAAACTTATATTTGGAGAAAATCGCGTCCAAAGTTTGTGTACATTTAAAAGTATCACTATTCTTAAATTTTGGGTAGATATGTATAAAAATTGCCACATTTGTGCATATAGGTATGCTATATACTGTATATATATATATATATATATATATATATATATATATATATATATATATATATATATATATATATATATATATATATATATATATATATATATATATATATATATATATATATATATATATATATATATATATATATATATATATATATATATATATATATATATATATATATATATAAGGAAATATGGAAAAAAATTAACTGCCTACGTTACAGTACCTGTCAATGCAGTGTCACTCCTGGTCCCCTCCCTCCCTCCCTCTTCCTTATGAAGATGGGATATTATTACTATATATTCATATATAGACATGAGTTTTACATCTATGTTTATATATATATACATAGTTTAGGGTCTCATCTGGTGCCACAGACTCATTGTTGCCAGGTTCACTGCCTAAAATCCTCCTGGAACATAATCCTTTTCAGGTCCTCCTGTTTTCCTCGTCTTTTTAGGTGGTTGGGAACCATGGATTAGTCTGTTTTTTTTTCAAACCGTTCTTGTACGTTTTCCCTTCCGCACTTTGTCCAAGACCAAGCTGACTTAGTACAAGTTCATTTCCATAACCAAAGTTATGCTGGATGGCAGCAACTCTTGCTGCAAACTCAACTTTGGACAAGCCAGCAAATTTTGTCTTACTGGACTTACTCCAAAGCTTGCTGTGCAAACTTTCATTTCCATTTTGGGTCTTACCCTTCAGACATCTTTCAAGTAAAGACAGACTTGTTAATTCTTCATAGACATTCAAAATTGCTTTTTTCATTGCATCATTCACTCGGAAATAGAATAGAGGAAAGGTGTGAGCTCACCCATATAAATAAACAAAATATGAAAATGAAGTACATACTCACCACAGGCGTTAATGAGTGTGTTTCTCTTTCCATTTTTTTTTCACTCATCAGGTGTAAATATTTCTTCCAACCGACCGTAATTTCGTTCGGATTATCATTCTGACTTGAATGTTATATAAATTTCGACCACTATATATCAGACTTCTTGAAGATGTCTTAGAAATACTAAAAGGTGAAGCCCTTCTAGATGTACAATTAGTATTTAATTTATCCAAGTAATAGGTCTGCTACATTTATATATATATATATATATATATATATATATATATATATATATATATATATATATATATATATGACTATTTATCACATCACCGTGATTCATATACAATCAGAAAGCTACAAACGTCCTTTAATATCCAATTCACTCTACCTCGGAAATAATATATTTTCATATATGTTACCGAAGGGGAATTTTTAGTTGATAATAAGTCCACCGTCCCGTGGGGTCGAACCAGCGACGGACGAGGAATCAGGACTACAGTGACGCACTAACGAAAATTCCCCTTCGGTAACATATATGAAAATATATTATTTCCGAAGTAGAGTGAATTGGATATTAAAGGACGTTTGTAGCTTTCTGAATGAATATATATATATATATATATATATATATATATATATATATATATATATATATATATATATATATATATATATATATATATATATATTAGGAATACTAAAAGGTGGAGCCCTTCTAGATTTATAATTAGTATTTAATTTTTCCAAGTAGTAGATCTGCTATACACACACATTATATATATATATATATATATATATATATATATATATATATATATATATATATATATATATATATATATATATATATATATATATATATACAGTATTTCTCAATGTCTGATAATATGCATGCAAAGGAAAATGATCTTTATCAAATAAAATTAAATTAACAAATGGATTAAACATATTAATATACTGACTATAACAGTAGTTAAGTAAAAAATGCGCCGAAATTTCTTCGGCGCAATCGAATTTTCTGTCCAGTGGTGGCCTGTGTTGTTGGCAGCTATAGCGGTGCCAGACGCACGATCATGACTACCTTCAAATGAAATCAAAACTACCGATGCTGGAGGGCCGCAATTTGATATGTCTGATGATTGGAGGGTGGATGATCAACATACCATTTTGAAGCCCTCTAGCCTCAGAAGTTTTTAAGATCCGAGGGCGGACGGACAGAGAAGCTGCGCGGTTCTGGCTTGCTAATGTAAACACCTGTCTTATTCATAGGCAGGGTGTACAACAAAACGGTTTTCCTCGTCTTTTAGAAGCAGGCGGGGGTATAATTATCTGATCTAGTTTTGATCTTTATAACAATTATATCTTCATAGGCCAGTCAGTAGGAAGTTGAATAAGGAAAAAAATCGGGGAAAGCTGCAATAAGTTTTATTTTCTTAACAATAATGTACTTAATAAGATATTAATTTTGCACCCCTCTGCCACCCCGGATTTGGCCGCCATCTTGAAAAAATGGCTGCCAAAAACAGTTTTTTGAAAATATCTCTCTTAGGACACATTTTAGTGAAAAATAATACGAAATATAAAATATTCTGCATAAAATTCTCTATAAAAAGGCTTCTATTCATTTTTCTGATATGTTGCAGTGTTTTTGAGTTACAGTTGAAAAAATAGTCGTGTATGTTTCTCGATACTCCCCGTTTTCTAATACAGTTTGGAAAATCGTCTCACAAGGGTGGCCTTCCTCCTTTATTCTGGCTTAGGACAGACATGAATACTCACTGGCGGAGTTCCCACCCTTGCACCCAACCATCCACCCAAAATGCAAAGTTATCAATCATAGTCATTGATGTACTAATTATTGCTATATAATAAGAAATAAAGGCTTCGATGGTTATGTTAGTTATCTCACTGTGTATTGCATGACAAACAAGCTTGTTCATTATAGAAACATTATCTATTCTAGTGATATTAGTTTGACTAATGATTTTATGATTTCCGCTATGAAATTGGTATATTCTGTTGTATTGTGTCTATTTCATAAGTTGTTTCATTCTCTGGAATTAGGAAGTTTTCTAATGTGGCATCAATAGGATCATCACAATCTTCTTCATAATCAGTGATGTCAGCATTTGAACACGACAGCTCCTGGCAGGAAGCACATATCACTGAACATTTTACGCCTGCCTTTCTACAGCTACAGGTGGTAGTCATGCAACCTTTGAGGCATTTGCATGATATGATGTTTAGCAGGTCTGTAGGAGCTGGATCTTTATCAGTAGTGATTGGTGTCAGTCCTTTCGTAGTTACCTTCCAACCCCATTGTGTCGGTGGCAAGTCATTGCCCAATCACTTCTGCATCTGGTGGTATGTATGTAAGGAGTGAAATCTAGCAGTCGCATCGGTTGGAGGCAGTGGAGCCAAAGTAAACTTACTTTTGTTTAGTGATTGGGCAAAGCATCGGTAGCTTAATTCACAAAGGGAATCACTTTCACTACTCCCATATAACAGAAGAATGAAAGCCTTTCCTACTTCAGCAATTTTAGCAGGTTCAGCAGATGGTTCTTTAAACAGGGAAACATGATCCTAGTTCTTCATGTTTTTCCAACACACTTATAAACTTCAGTTTTCCTTGCCTGAAAAAAGGCAGAAATAGTAACAGCCCCACTAAATGCATGCAAGAAAATAATGTTGTCCTTGATGACTGATCCAAATTTCATGCAGTAAGGCATGTACAGTTTGCTTTCAGTATTTCTTCTACTTGGTTTTAAAAAGTATATATTTGCCTTTGCTCCACCCAAAGCTGTAAGGACAATTAAAAGGTCCACATCTCCCACTATTGTTACTGATTCAGCTTCGGTACATTCTTCAATAGCAGTAGTAACAATCAGTGTATCAGCATCTTCAGGTGCCTGTTTTACAATAAAACCTTCATTGGTCAATTTAGCTTTGAGCATTGCGATAAGCCGGCTCTTATTTCTCTCATTGGAAAGAAATTTACTTTGACTTGATGTTGCTGACATTGTTTCGTCAAATATGGTGTGTCTGGTAGAATTAATGATTCATTTGACGAGCACGCTCAGCATATTTCGTACTTTTTTCTGTCAGGTTTTCTGGATATCCTTCAGATACAACAATGGCATTTGTCATGTAGTGCCTTTTTACACACTCAGTGTATCTGTCTAGAATTGATGAGAATATCTCTCCTTTTTGCCAAACAACTCGATGAATCAGAAATCCTCCATCAATAACATAAACTGTATCTCCAACAATTGCTGTGTCACTAAGAGGTTCAAATACTTCATACATCATGGAATTTTTGGTTTTACGCGTTTCTATGTCATCAAAAAGTGACATGGGATATGGGGCTAGTTCTTACTCAAAGTTAAGCTTGAATACTTCGTGTGAGTCCTTGGTGAATGAAATTCTTCTAAATAACATCTCAGGTTCAACTGGATATGCAACATCCCGTACTTTTACTCCTGTCATGTTGGCTCCCAATGGTTTGACCCTTTCTTTCTTTTAAACTTGACTTTTGCAAAATTGCTGCCAACTATATTTGACATTGAGCAAACTCCAACATCATATGCATTATGAGGATGTGTTTCATCATCTCCTGTTACTCCTGTGCTGATCGACATAATGCTATCAAAATCTGGAAATGGTGGGTGGAATGAGAACCACTCTACAAAGTGCTGAAGGTCTTTGTTGTCTCTTAAAATGCGAGCCTTCCTGGCATCTACATGCTGCTCTCCTGTACTATAAGTGACATCACAATATTCCTCAATCTTCTCCGTGACCCTCAGATTGATAGGCATTCCTAGAACCCAGTTGGTTAGCATCTAGTCCGTCATTCCTCTACAACTCTTCATCGACCGCATCAATGTCTGCTCAATGTCATTAGACCAGATGCCAGACCAAAATTTGTCTGACCGTCTTATTGTGAAAAAACACTTCAGAACATAATCTTCAAATTCCTTTGGGGTAATGCAGAGAACATAATCTTCAAATTCCTTGGGGGTAATGCAGTCCTTTAAGTCACACATGTCTTGTGAATACAACTGAGCTGATTTTGCATATAAGAAATGACCACTAGCATGAAAGTAGGGAAGCATCTTTTGAATCGTTTCTAGGTGCAGTTCCCAGGAGCCTGAGCGCTCTGCTTCAATAAACTGTTTTACCATTGTTACCATTTCAAAGTACTGCACTCAGAGTTTTGTCAATCAGTGTAGAATCAAACTATTGTAAAGCTGTTTCTGTTGTTGATAGTTCATCAGGAGAGAGATCAGTTTCATTGAAAATTAAGATAGACAGTGCAACGTGTGCTAGTATATGTGCCCTAAGTGCTCTTGCATAAGCATGCCCAGTTAACATCTTGTCAACAGATGCAGTTGCATAAACAGTACTAAAAAGTTCTTTTATTCCACTTCCATTCATGATAAAACCAAATGCACCCATAAAAGACATCAGTAAATGGAAACCACCAAGACGTACAATAACATTACTAAGGTGTGAATCTTGACCACATTTTGGAACGATGTCACGAGCCTTGATATACAAAGGTTGGTCAAAGGTAACAAAGCAACTTTGTTGTTTCAGTTCTTTGCATCTTTGTACAGCTTGGTCAAGCACTGTGTATATGGTGTCATAATCGGTAGGTGTATATACTCGCACTTCTGGCACAAAAACCGTACAAGATATCAGAAAAATGAATAGAACAGTTTTTATAGAGAATTTTATGTAGATTATTTTTTATACCGTACCATTTTTCACTAAAATGGGCCCAAAAAGAGATATTTGCAAAAAAACTGTTTTTGCCGCCATTTTTTCAATATGGCGGCCAAATCTGGGTTGGTAGAGGGGTGCAAAATTAATATGTTATCAAGTTCGTTATTGTGAAGAAAATAAAGCTCATCCCAGCTTTCCCCGATTTTTTTCCATATTCAGCCATTTTTCCTCCTCTATTGACTGGCCTATTATAAAAAATACAGGTTTTACCAGTTTTTCCAGCTTTTAACAAGGCAGGCGATTATAATCTTGCTCGAAGGAAGAATTCGAAAGAAAATTCCTTTATATCTTTAAGGGAATGGAATGACTCATTATATCCAATGAGGAGAAATGTTAATAAATCCTAATTGTATACATATACCTAGTGCATAAGTTCTTAATTCAACCAAAGATTACCAGACAATGCTATTGAACTCAACGAAAGTTAAAAAGAAAACAGTACAAAATAAACGTTTGTCTGCTACGAAGGAGTTAAAGTTAATATGTGTCAAATGAGTATAATTTTACCTAATATTTATTCATTTTTGAAGAGCTATAATGTATCACTCGTAGGTCAGGTGTATTTTCATGTTTATTAACATAAAAGTGAATGTAATAATCTTCAGAAAATATATCCCCGTAAAATATTTTCATTACGTTATAGCTTCTTTCAAAATCACAACAATATTGAGATATTTTCTTCTTAGCCGCGAAAATATAGGTGTTTATGATCATTTCGGTTGCCCGTCTAAGAACAACAGCTTTGCATTTGGCTCAGTTTTTCTAAGGCTCACAAAGACGTTAAAGATTAAGACAAAATGTTTTTGAAGGGCTGACATTGTTATGTCGTCCATTTTCTATTTAGAAGAGTTTATCTTGGATATTTCCAATATTTTCGTAAATCCTAGGGCCTTTACCTTCAGATTTAGAATAAATCTACAAACAATAAAAGGATGTACATTATTGTTATTATGGAGAGTTCAAAGGAAGCAAAGCAATTGTATGAAGTTAATTCGTTAATAATCATATCAGGTTTAAATAATCCTGCTCCGAATTTTCTAGGTACATGTAACTATTATGTAAAATAATCCGTAAATTACACAAAAGTTCTGAACAAATTTAATATTGAATATATATTTTATATAAATATGTACTTATTATTAGGCAGTTTCAGAAGATATTATGCTATTTTCCAGTTTTAATATTACTTGAATATATATCAAGAAGTAGTTAATAATTTGTAAAATATTCCAGCAGTAAAATGCTCTGACCATCCTTTAATCTAATTAAGTCCCTCTTCGTTTACGTCTTTCGTCCCTTGTAGTCAAAGAGTAACAATTCCTATTACCTTTTATAAGGTGCTGAGGGTAAAGTATCGTGAAAAATTTATTTCATAAAAATGTGAAGTTGAGAGAAAAACTTTTAGATTGCAGAGGAATCGGTGATGCTTGAATTATCACTTGTATATATCTATCATTCTTTTAGGAAAGTATCGAATTCAGATTCTTCATGATTGCTGGCTAAAATTGCATGAATATGTTCACAGCAGTCTATTTCTTCGTATTGTCTTACTTTATGCAGTCGTTTGCTGCCTATGTGTTTTTCTTTCTCAAAAACTTTATATTCAAGTCAGGTTAATAAAAGGTGGGAATTTAATAATAAATATATATATATATATATATATATATATATATATATATATATATATATATATATATATATATATATATATATATATATATATATATATATATATATATATATATTATATAAATAGATACACACACACACACACACACACATATATATATATATATATATATATATATATATATATATATATATGGAAAGCCTAAAAACCGGAATTAATACAAAAATGACGCATGATCGATCGAAATTGAATCGTGATCACTATTGAGTATGAACAGCTGGTACGGTATGTGGCAAGAGCGTTTATACGAAATTTTCTGGTATATGATAAGGAAGCTGGTTGGACTAGGAATGTCGATGGTCATATACTGTAAGGGGAAAATCTTTCTTTGTTTCAGTTATCGTTTATTCCAACCTAGGCCGAGCCTCGTGGGCGGATCCACTGGAATATTTGCATAATAGTTCGTTATCATCAATTAAACTGAGAATATGAATTCATCATTATTATTGTCATTATTTCAGTACATGAAACCTATTCACATGGAACAGGCACAAAGGGGCCATTGGCATGAAATTCAAGCTTCCAAAGAATGTTGGTTTCAGCCTCCCACCGCAGATCCCACACTAGAGCAGTAACTGATCATGATGCAGAGCCAGTGATTTTTCATCGCCCGGGGGGGGGGGAGACGCGAACCCGCGACATCTGAGTGGCATGTCACGACACTAACCACCATACCAAGAAGACAAGGGGAACTTGATATCGTTCATGATTTAATTTCGAGAACCATTCCTTAGTAAGAGTTCCAGTGGATCAGCCCCGTAGATTTTCGGTGTCTTTAAATTTCTCAGAACGCTGTTTGATCCCAGTAAAATGGAATTCTTATACATGTAAAATATATATATATATATATATATATATATATATATATATATATATATATATATATATATATATATATGAAATTTTTATCACACCGTGATTTATATACAATCATGAAGCTACAAATGTCGCTTAATATCGAAATTCACGCTACCTCGGTATATCTCCGTTGGAGAATTGTCGCCGAAGGGGAATTTATATAAGTGATAAATGAATTGGAATCGTGGGGACACGAACCCGCAACATCTCGGCAAAAGACTTTTACCCTCTCTTGATGGCTCAATGGTTTACGTCAACTGGAGTCGCTGAATAGGCTTTCGTCGCGGGTTCGTGTCCCCACGATTCCAATTCATTTATCACTCATATAAATTCCCCTTCGGCGACAATTCTCCAACGGAGATATACCGAGGTAGCGTGAATTTCGATATTAAGCGACATTTGTAGCTTCATGATTGTATATAAATCACGGTGTGATAAAAATTTCATAACAAGAGCTGCGTGTTCCAAACGTACCAATGAACTGTCATGGCGGAGGTGGGTCATTGTCGAGGCTAGTACACTTTCCCCGCTCACGACGGGTAAAAGCAGTACGACATCTCGGCAAAAGACTTTTACCCTCTCTTGATGGCTCAATGGTTTACGTCAACTGGAGTCGCTGAATAGGCTTTCGTCGCGGGTTCGTGTCCCCACGATTCCAATTCATTTATCACTTATATAAATTCCCCTTCGGCGACAATTCTCCAACGGAGATATACCGAGGTAGCGTGAATTTCGATATTAAGCGACATTTGTAGCTTCATGATTATATATATATATATATATATACAGCATATAAATTTTGGGCGTTCTGGGATGCCTCACCAAATAGGTCCCTTGGGCTTTTGGCATTCTGCTTCACCGTCTAGAGTTGCAGCTTAAAGGGCGCCCAGTGTTGACTTTTGAGGTTCCATAAATTAAACATAAGTAAAATCGTATCATTTTTTGTTGTTCCTTAATCGTTTGGATTTGAAAAAAAAAAAAAGACATGTAAAGTCGATATGAATAGTAAATCAACCCTCCCACCTTTTAAATGAGTAAAACGATGTTTACAGGCACGTGGAGAAGACTTGACATGTTAAAAGCCCTCAATTTATTTTTTCTATTTAATATAACTTTTGGCAAAATGTGTTTTATCTTCTCTTACCGAAGTGAAAAAGGTTAAAGTGTCACTGGACGTTTTGTGAGTGTTATCAACAGTTTTATGGCTGAATGAAAACAGATACCATTTTTCAGTTTTAGAGGCGAATGGTTTTCCAAAAGGCGGGAAAAATAGTGAAAAACTCTCTCTCTCTCTCTCTCTCTCTCTCTCTCTCTCTCTCTCTCTCTCTCTCTCTCTCTCTCTCTCTCATGCAAGAAAACTGTCCAAAAAAGACAAAAGAAACCGAGTCCAATTGACTATTTTTCTTTCAGTGTTTCGAGTGAATGTTTCCTGTACTGTCATGTGATGGAATTTTAGTTTAGCAGCGCGCGAAGAGTAAGCATATTTTCCAGAATTCCTACGGTAGCCATTCTTTCAAGATTAGCAAGTGTAAAACTGTAATAAAATGTCTTAAACTGATTAGCAAAAATTTAGTGTGTTAAGTCCAAATATAAAATCTGTATTACAGATTGGTAATATACACAATGTATGTTTTCCCGCTAAATTCCAAAATTGCCAATAATATTTATAATCAAATGTATTTTTATTATTATATTAAAAACAAGGTTTTTCTTTTTGCATGTGGGTTTTAGTTTTAGATAATTTTTTATGAAATTAATGAAAGAGCTAAAAAGAAATGACAATATCTATTTTCTACGCTGTTATGGTGAACTTCTTGGATTCTCTAATTTTTTCCAATTAGCACACACAAAAACTGTATTATTATTATTATTATTATTATTATTATTATTATTATTATTATTATTATTATTATTATTATTATTATTATTATTTATACTTTTTTTGTCTATCACAGTCTTCCTATTCGACTGGGTGGCTTTTATAGTGTGGGGTTCCGGTTGCACCCTGCCTCCTTAGGAGTCCATCACTTATCTCACTATGTGCGCTGTTTCTAGTAGCACACTCTTCTGCATGAGTCCTTGAGCTACTTCGGCATCTAGTTTTTTAATTTTCTTTTTCAGGGATCTTGGGATCGTGCCTAGTGTTCCTGTGATTATGGGAACAATTTCCACTGGCATATCCCATATCCTTCTTATTTCGATTTTCAGGTCTTGATACTTATCAGTTTTTTCTCTTTCTTTCTCTTCTACTCTGGTGTCCCATGGTATTGCCACATCAATGAGTGATACTTTCTTCTTGATTTTGTCAATCAACGTCACGTCTGGTCTATTGGCACGTATCACCCTATCTGTTCTGATACCATAGTCCCAGAGGATCTTTGCCTGATCGTTTTCCATCACACCCTGAGGTTGGTGTTCGTACCACTTATTACTGCAAGCTAGCTGGCTTTTCTTGCACAGGCTCCAGTAGCTTTTGCTACTGAATCATGCTTCTTTTTGTACTGGTTCTGTGCAAGCGCTGGACATTCGCTTGCTATGTGGTTTATGGTCTCGTCTTTCATATTGCACTTCTTGTATATGGGTGAGATGTTATTTCCATCTGTTGTTCTTTGAACATATCTGGTTCTTACAATCTGATCTTGTGCCGCTGTTAGCATTCCTTCTGATACCTTCTTGCCCCCCCCCCCCCCACACTGTAGCCATTTTCATGTTTCATTGCCGGCCAGTTCTTTAGTCTGTCTCATGTACTATCCGTGCACTGATTTGTTGTGCCATTCCCCTGTTCTGTTTTTCATCCTCCTGTCTATATTTCTGGGTCTTCGTCTACTTTTATAAGTTGTTCTTGCCACGCTTTCCTTAGCCACTCGTCTTCACTGATTTTCAGATATTGTCCCAGTACTCTGCTCTCGATGTTGACGCAGTCCTCTATGCTTAGTAGTCCTCTCCCCCCTTCCTTTCGTGGTATGTATAGTCTGTCGGTATTTGCTCATGGGTGTAGTGCTTTGTGTATTGTCATGTGTTTCCTAGTTTTCTGGTCTATGCTGTGAAGTTCAGCCTTCGTCCTCTCCACTACTCCTGCGCCGTGTCTGATTACTGGTACTGCCCATGTGTTTATGGCTTTCGTCATGTTTCCGGCGTTGATTTTTGACTTTAGTACCGCCCTGAGTCTGCATGTATTCTTTCCTGGTCGTGTCCTTCACCTCTTGGTGTTTTATATCGTCTCCTATTATTCTCAGGTATTTGTATCCTGTCTCATCTATGTGTTTGATGCTATTCCCGTCTGGTAGCTTTATCCCTTCAGTCCTTGTTACTTTGCCTTTTTGTATGTTGGCCAAGGTGCATTTTTCTATTCCAAACTCCATCCTGATGTCCCCATATACAATCTTTATAGTCTGGATTAGGGTATCTTATTTCCTTGATGCTCTTACCATACAGCTTGATGTCATCCATGAACATCATTTGGTTAATTCTGCTACCTCCTTTCTTGAGTTGATAACCAGCATCCATCTTCTGCAGTACTTTTGCCATGGGGATCATGATCATGGCTAAAACGAAGAGTAATTGGGGACAGTGAGTCCCCTTGAAAGATCCCTCTCCTGATGTTAACCTCTGCTAGTCTTATCCCAGAGCTTGTAAGTACTGTATTCCAGTTGCACATTGTATTTTTTAGGAAGCTGATGGTGTTTTCCACTGCCACATATATTTTCAGACATTCTTTTAGCCACGTGTGCAGTATCATGTCGAAGGCTTTCTTGTAGTCAACCCATGCCATGCTTAGGTTGGTTTCCCTTCTCTTACTATTCTTCATTACCATTTTGTTTATCAGGAGCTGGTCTTTTGTGCCCCTACACTTCCTTCTGCAGCCTTTCTGTTGGTGAAGATGGTGTTTGTGTCCTCTGTGTAGTTATATAGCTTTTCACAGATGATACCTGTTAGTAACTTCCACATTATTGGTAGGCAGGTGAATAGGCCTTCAGTTACCTGCTATATTTCCCTTGATCTTGTCTTTCTATACTAAGGATGTCTTCCCTGTGGTCATCCATTTGGGCTCATGGTGGTTAGTGATACAATGCTGTAGTTGTTCTGCTATTCGTGGGTGTAGGGCCTTGAAGTTTTTGAGCTAGTATCCATGGACTTCACTGGGACCTGGGGCTATCCAGTTGGGAATTTTCTTAATTAATGTCTGACTGTGTCTGTCGTGATCTCGGTGAATCTTTGTTTCATTCTCCCCATTTCTTTTGCCTTGACTTCATAGAGCCATGTTGCATGTTTGTTGTGTGATGCCGGGTTGTTTCATATGTTTTCCCAGCGTCTCTTACTTGGTTCGGATTCAGGAATTTCCTGGTGGTTATCTTCCCCTCTTAGTTGGCTGTATAGTCTCTTCCGGTTGGTTCCGAAGAGTTTGTTCTGTTGGTATCCTTTATTCCTGTTCATGTACCGTTGGATCTTATGTGCTTTGTCTTTAAGCCTCTGTTTTATTATTATTATTATTATTATTATTATTATTATTATTATTATTATTATTATTATTATTATTATGAACTAGCAAATATCCTTAAGGGTTTACCTTCCCGTACGTAGAAATATGAAACCCACCAAGTGGAGAGTTTCACAGGAAAATAAAGATAAAATGAACGAACAGAAAAATTTATACAAAAGTTAACTCAGAAAGACTATGATAACGACAAAGGGTGCTTTAACGGGGTAGAATCAACAAGACCGGTGAAAACACGTCCTTAATCCTTTAAAATCAGGGGAAATTCTCTCTCTCTCTCTCTCTCTCTCTCTCTCTCTCTCTCTCTCTCTCTCTCTCTCTCTCTCTCTCTCTCTCTCTCTCTCTCTCTCTTTTATATATGTATATGTGTGTGTGTTTATGCAATTATGTACGAATGCATGTATATACTTATACATAGAAAGACAGAAATAGAAAGGGAAAGTGAGACAGAAAGAGCCTTACTGTAAATTGTATCCACTGTATGTCGGCTGCATCTGCAAACAGAAGCTGGCTGTCAAGAATGCAGGCAAAACTGACGAGGACTTTGCATTTTAAGCCTCATGGAATAGGTACTGCGATTAGATCTAACTCTTCCAGATTTTTCTGTTCTGTATGTAGTGCGAAATGAAACTGTCCTTGCCAAGAATTGTTGCCTTATCTCGACAACTAAACCTGATGTCATTTTAAACCATTGGCAGGCACATGAAATTTCCACTTTTATCTTTGTTGATGACATGCAATATGTTCATAATTATTATAAAAGGAAAACATGTTTGTAATTTCATATGGCTTTAATGTAGTGTTTTAGTACGTTTAGCCAGGAATATTTACGCAAAATATTTGTTTATTCATTAAATATTTTATCCAGCCAACATAGTTAAGAATTTTCCAAAGACGTGGCAATATATATGCAAGTAATGAGAGGAGAAAAGAATGAAATAGCTTGAAAGTTTTTAAAAAACAAAATAAAGATTAAAACACAGATACGAGCTAATAAATTAGAGTAGTAGTATAAAGTAGGTTTTCGGAAACTTGAGACTATGCATTAATTTAAGATTTTTCAATAGTCATGGTCATCGGTGCTATAAATGAAGTGCGTCATTGGTGATTTCGCCAGAAAAGTGGACGTTCAGTGTTGAAGTACTATACCAGTGTTTTCTTATAAGACTGGTAATGAAAAGTTGAAAGATTTTTATATTCGCTGATTCTCTGATTGTTTCAGCTTCCTCCTTAAAAACTGATATGAAAAATACTGTCATTAAGTTTATCATAGCCACACGCTAAAGAATATGCCATTCTATATAAGAAATAAAATAAAGATAAAATCCAGGAAGGAAAGGAGTGCTGCGAGGCCTTTCGACTGTCTGTCGTCCTTTACTTGGCAGACAGTCTGCTAAGTAAATGACGACAGACAGTCGAAAGGCCTCGCAGCACTCAAGTGTTTCCCTTTCCTTCGTGGATTTTATCTTTATTTATTTATACATCACGTTCCATATTTTTGTGATTCAGTTATACAAGAAATAAAATGTTAGCAAAGTAATATAATACAGTAGGAATCATGAATAAGAACAGTGAATTTTGGAACTCGTATTTGACTATATTGTAAATTGCACTGGAAATGGGTAACCGGAAAAATTAAGGTCTAATTAGACTTGTGAATTAATTCACAAATGTAATTATAAATTTCTGAAAAAATAATTTGCTACTATGCATGAACAGAGCAGCGGAATGAAAAGTCATGTAAGCTTAATAACCAGAATGAAAGACTATAAATTATGTATTTTATATATCATTAGAGAGAGAGAGAGAGAGAGAGAGAGAGAGAGAGAGAGAGAGAGAGAGAGAGAGAGAAACATTTTGAACTCTAAGAATCTCATAATAATAAACCTTAGTTCTGTTTATGTGACTGCGTGTATATTATTTTCAGACAGTTCGGTTCATTACCTAAAATAAATTAGAATGTGAATTGTATATATATGAGGAAATAAAGGAGTCATAATTTTCAAACGTTACCAGGATCATTATGGTGGTGGTGCAATCTGTAAAATGTTTTCATACATACATGTATATATATATATATGTGTGTGTGTGTTTGTGAGTGTGTAGGTGTGTATGTGCATATATATATATATATATATATATATATATATATATATATATATATATATATATATATATATATATATATATATATATATATATTGCCTACGTTTCACGACTCATAGTCGCATTCTCAAGGGTAGAATAAAAATACTAATGTGAACATCAGCTTGTAACATAAAAAGTTAAAAAAAATGTATAAAACTACACACTGAAATACTATCTGTAAAATTATATAAAACATTAAAACAAATAAGCCATTCTATACCTTATCCTAACAAAGGAAGAGCATTGACTAAAAGAGTTTCGTAAAACCAAACACAACCCCTTAGCCGGTAAACAGCTGAATAGAGGAGGATTGCGCACTTAGAGAAGCAGCTATATTTTGATCATAATAGACTCTAAGATGACTCCCAGCATTTGACTGTACGGGGTTTGATATTCTGCTGCCTGTGTTTTCCAATTCTTAAGGCGTTTATATATATATATATTTTTTTTAATTTTCGAGTCACAAGCTGACGTTCATTGCATTTTATCAAATATTGCGCTTTTTTATGGATTATGCAGTGCTTGGTTTTAATGTTCTCACTTGTATTTTTATTCTAGCCTTGAGAGTGCTACTATGAGTCGTGAAACGTGGGCAAAATACATGCCCCTAAGTACGATGCCTTTCCTTATGATCCTCCTAGTGATATATATATATATATATATATATATATATATATATATATATATATATATATATATATATATATATATATATATATATAGCAAAATAATCCCCTCTTTCAAAGTATGTACGAAGTTGGACCTCATTCTTTAATTACCCCACTGATATTCATTGTATGCGAGGCTTGATACCTAAACACGATGAAAATCGTAAGTAGTTTATCCAAAATCCTGCAAAACCGTGTATCTAAATGTAAAAGGAAAAAGCCACTATTCAAGGAATACTTTTTGATAGAGAAAGGTTATGTTGTTAATATATTAAAATACTTGTTTCCTTTTATGCTTTTTTTTAAATCAAAACAAAAAGCACTTTAAAATCTCCATGAGCGAAGAGGGAGAGAGATAAGTATCTGAATATATGTTTTGATGTAGCATATCAGAAAGAGAGAGAGAGAGAGAGAGAGAGAGAGAGAGAGAGAGAGAGAGAGAGAGAGAGAGAGAGAGAGAGAGATGGATGGCGGGGGGGTCGGGGGGGGGGGGGGGAGTGATTGAACGATTCAGTTGAGGCAGTGTAGGTTTCTAAGAATTACCTTGAAAATCGTGTTTTTGCAGCCAATATGAAAATGATAATTTACAGCTTTGAAAGGATTTTGGAATCCCAGAGCGCCATCTTTTTTACTCATATTTTAATTAATTTAGTCAGTCTAAAAAGAAATTAGCTGTTGTGTGCATGTGTCCGTGCGTGTACGTATGTGTGTGTGTATGTGTGTGTAGGCGGTTCACATTTAAGATGTAGATTCTGCGATTACTCGACGCCAGGGTACTGCAAGGAAACGAGACCTCTAAATAAAGTCTAGGCCCAGGTGGCTGACACTGAGGGAATCTGCGAGAATATTCAACCGTGGGTCGCCTGGTAGCAGGAGGAAATTGACCAGATTTAAGAGAGGATGATCTTCCCTTCGGGACACAAGTCAATCTACTTTTATTCTCCCACTGAGCACCCTTTAAGCTGCAACTGTAGTTGGTGAAGGAGAAGGCTACAAGCCCAAGGGGCCTTTTAGGTAAGGTATCCCAGTGCGCAAAAAGCCTAGAAGTAAAAAGTAAACTATATAAAAGGAGTTTCTTCATATACTGATTTCTGAAGATCCATCGATTAAACAGTATGATAAGGAAAATCCTTGACTCTTTTTTTGCGCAGATTCATAATTAAAGATTTAACTAAAATCCCAGATATTCTTTTTTCTGTTTATTCATCGTTCTTGTTTGAGAAAAATAGATGGGTAAGCACAATATGAGTAATATATCAATTCCCACTTTTTAAGTAAGAAAAGAGGAAGAAATTTGAAAATCCCCCCAGTTGAATTTTTTCATGTAAAACAACTTTTGCTGGAATGTGTTTTTTTTACCCTTTTGCTAAAGTGAAAAAGGTCATTGTGTCACTGGACGTTTGGTGAGTGTTATCAACAGTTTTATGGCTGAATGAAAACAGACCCCATTTTTCAGTTTTAGAGGCTAATTCTTTTCAAACAGGACGGAAAATAGTGAAAAAGACTAACTCTCTCTCTCTCTCTCTCTCTCCTCTCTCTCTCTCTCTCTCTCTCTCTCTCCTCTCTCTCTCTCTCTCTCTCTCCACAAAATATACAAAAGGGACAAGACACGAAGCTCAGTAACTATTTTACTCTCGTAATTTCAGACGAATGTATTCCGTTATTATGTGTTGCGTGGCCCATTTTTAAGAGTAGCATGGTACATACCTGTATCTATAAATCTTATGCGATTAAGTAGAAATTCAGTGTGTTGGTCTGATCCAAATTTTAAAATCCATATTAAGGATTGTTTAGATAAACAGGAGATAAAGCTATTGTCTATGTTAATATAGATAGAAATGAGTACAACAAAAAACTAGGCAACATTCTGATTGACACCAGTGAGTTGCAACCCTTCAATAAGGACCCAACAAATGAATTTAGGGCCAAAGTACTACGCCTTACAGAACATGCCAACAATATGCAAAATGAGATGAAGTTCCCAAAAATAATTGGCGATTTTCAACTGAGAAATTGTTACGGAACGATAAAAACACATAAGCCAAAGAACCTTATCAGGCCCATAATTTTGCAAATAACATCGACCGCTTACCAAATAGTTAAGAAACCTAACGGAATTATAACTCCATACTTCCCATCAAATTACTCAGTAAAGTAGAACAGATTTCATCGATTTGCCCGATGGCTCAGAACCGGAAGAAGAAATCGCCTCTCTCGATTAGAGGCTTTGTTCGCAAAGTGCCAGTAGATGAGACCATTAACTTGAAACTTCACTGCATGCACCACACCGGCCGAAAACCACTAGCAATCCAGCCTGCACAAGGATGACTTATTTAGACAGTGTTACGGTGTAGCAATGTGGTCTCCGCTCGGGGCCCCCCTTATTGCTAATATTTACATGGACCATGTCGAAATCATGACTCTGTCAATCATAAAAAAAACAACGCACATATGCATGGTATATTGATCATATTTTCATCAAAAGGAAGGACAAAAATTAAGCTACAAAATTAGCACAAGAACTGAAGAAGAATTCTTCCTACAGTTTCACCTTAGAATCCATCACAGAGGAAAAACCCTATCCTTCTTAGACATCCTCATAGCCCAAAATGGGAATCGGTTCGACACCAAAGCGCTGGTCGGTGCCTTAATGCACTTGGGGAGTGTCGATATCTCAGGATTCTGCATTAGCTTATAAGCGGTCGGTGATGAATGACTCCATTAAGAGAGCTGTAACCCACAGCTCCATGTGGCGTAAGAATGACTCCATTAAGAGAGCTGTAACCCACAGCTCCATGTGGCGTAAGACCCATCTTGAAGTCGAAAGAGTCAAGCAACTCCCTACCAACATTGAATTTCAGGATAAACTGATTGAAGAAGTAACAAGAAGAATGAATCGAACAGTTTTACGACAGCAAAGCCAAAACATCAGTTGACGACGATAAAAATATTAGAATTTATCGTCGACCCGAATATAATGATAGATTTGAAGACGAGGAAAAGGTTATTGCCAATATACAAGAGAGAGGTAATGCCCAAAACCTTTGAACGGGTTAATGTAGTATCTAATGCAGACCAAATTTGACAGCTTCTCTCATGAGGAATAATACCAGCCCGAACCTGAACAAAGAATGCAGTACCAACGTCATTTACCGCTTTCCCATCAAGAGAGGGATGTCCCAGTCCTTGGAAAAAACGTACATTGGACACACTGTCACAAACCTAAAAGGACGTCTACAGGCCCACTGAAATAATGGAGCAATTATGTAGACCATCACAAAAGCAAACCCACGACGCAAGAGCTGGTGGAGAATGCAGACATCATCTACACAGGACATACAGTAGTCACCATTGACCAATTATATCAGAGTCTGTTTGGAATTCATTGCAAAAACAAACAGAACCGGCAACTGGATGCAGAGAGATCACTCCAATCTTGCAGACACCCTACATCATATAATGCCAAAATAGGAAATTATCCTAATAATGGCAACAAAACCTTTTAAATCACGCTCTCCCCCTTACCCTTCCTCCTTTCAACGTAGTCCATAACCCTGCACTCCTATTTCTATTTTGTTTGTTGCCATAACAACCAGAGCACGTGGTTTGTATTTGTATTACTTTTCATGAAAATTATGTTCTCGTTGAAAATGCATAATGGGGACGGACATGTTCTGTCCGCACTATGCAACAAAACAATAGGACACTATGCCCAGTTACCAGGTTTTATGTAATAGAACCTTCCCGCAAATTAGTGTTTACGCCCTTGACTGTTTTGCCAGTTTCAGAGCTTTCATCATTCAACAGCTTTCAACAGCTGTTTTTTGAATTTTTTCAACATTGGAAGTGTTCAAGTTGTGAGAGTGAAGTGAGAATCATGACCCATTCCTAGAAGAAACGACCACCGCCTTTGATCATTTCACGGATGAAGCTCGCTCTCCATCAGCGAAGAAGGGAACAGGATGTAACCAGGCAACACCTGTAGAACCTTTCCACCCATCTTCCGTCTCACCCTCCACCTCATTCTCTTCCTCGCAGACCTCCCCTCCCTGTGACCCTTCCTGTCCTACTCAATCCCCAACCCTTCCTCCTCCAATCACGGACTTGGGTGATTACCCTCCACTGCTCTTGAGAGTAAACCGACCCAGGCATCAATAACACTGCACGATCGAACCACAGAGAAGAATTTACCGTTATCCTGAAAGACCGAGCAACAGTCAACCTCCTGAAGGCCAAAACTGCATTCAAGTTTCTTAATCCTAATGAGAAACTAAACAAGGCCACCGTCTGTAACTACCCAATAGAGCTCTCTGTGGACCCTCTGCTGGAGCTCCCTCACATAGTCACCACCAAGAGGTATGTAACAAAGAACAAAGTGCCTTCACAGAAGTTCTTAGGAACCTTCAGAGGATCAATTCTGAATCAAATATGGCTTATAATACACTCCTGAGCCCCTCAGGTGCTACCACTTTCTGTGGTTTGGTCATTACCAGGACTTGCAGGGGCACTGCAATTTGCCCCATGTAGCAAAAGACAGACCAAGTTATGTCTAGATAAATTAAAAAAAGAGGCACCTACTTCACCCAAGTGACCCAACTGTTCTGAACTCTATCAAGCATGGTTAAAACGATTCAGTACCAGATTAGGCTTCATTGCACAGCTGGAAGCACGATTTACTCCACGAAGACCGAAACCGACATCGGCACCGGCACCCAGATAAATGACACACCTAGAGCCAAGGGTAGAAACAATCGGACAAGCAGTGGAAGTAGCGCCAGTTTCATGGCATGAAAAAGTGACTCAAACCGGTCAGCCAATACCCAAACCCCTCCTCCCCATCGTACCTCTAATCCCAACCCCAAACCTCATACCTAAATGTTGCCTTCACTACCAGCAGAACATCATTTGCAAACTTGTGGTGGGCATGGAAAGAGCAATGGGAGAAGAGTTTTTATTGCTGACACTTTTCAGACCTATCAAAGGCCTAATCAACAATGCTCATCAACAGTACGGTCGACAGAAGTGACGTGGCGGCCGACGTCTGGAACATTCCTTCAACCGTTTAAATGCCACTGCTCATTACCTCTCAGTTGAGGGTAACAGCTGTTTCTATGAGCAACCTTGACAGGATTATGTATGTATATATATATATATATATATATATATATATATATATATATATATATATATATATATATATATATATATATACACACATACTATATACAGAATATATATATTTATATATATATAATAAGGAATACAAAAGGAGGTATGTATATATATATATATATATATATATATATATATATATATATATATATATATATATAATACAAAAGGAAGTAAATATTCAAACTAAGAAATTATTAAATGTAGGAAAAATATTTTGTTGAAAACGTGAGACCGACCATTTATAAAAAATTTTCAATAGGTATGGTCATCGGTACTGACTTGTGCTAATGAGACGTCATTGCTCATTACGCCACAGTGGTGGACGTTCATAGTTGAAGTGCTATACCTATTTTCCATGGAAAGTTAAAGCCAGGTTATTTTCACTAATTCTATGGATGATTTCGACTTCCTCCCCTAACGATCCAATGTTATTAAGGCTATTATATACCTACCTAACGTACACATTTAAAAATAATCCCTTCTATATAAGAAATTATTGTTCTATACTTTTCACCAAGAAAGGTCTGTTCAAGTTTCTACTTACTTATATTTTCCTGGTTGATTTCCAAAGTTTGTCACAGTTAGAATACACAATGCCATCATGGGAACAGGACTCTAAGCTAAGTGCTCTTAGCCCCGGGAAATATTGTTTAACAAGGCCATTTTTTTACTTTTAGCGATGACCCGTCCCAAACTGAAGCAATGGCAAAATATAGTCGTGAATAATAGAATAAAAAAGAAAATGACAGAAAACTCAATAATGATTACGTGCACATTTTGTGATGGATACAGCGAGGGTTCCATAAAGACAGAGCATATTAATGATTTTTCATTGGAGTTTATGCGAATAAACGTTTAGAGCGTAAATTCCCCTTATATCGAATATTAAAGTATGAAATACTCAGATGGTCCGGTGGTTTTTTGATTTTAAATAAAAACGTGCCCACTGAAAAAAATATCTAGTTCGTCCTTAATTAACTTGTGACTAGGAGTGAATTAGTTTATCATTTCCATAAAATAAAGGAGGAATTTTAAATTTTGAATTGCCCTGTACTTATTGAAATAATACATATATATTCAGCACAGAGTAAAAATCTGTTTTGTTTTTCTAAAAGCAAAAATTTCCCTCCAGATTTCTGTTGACAAGGTGACCTTCCGAACAAAAGAGAAGAAGAAATCTCGAAACTTTTGGCCTCTTCTGGTTTGCAGTGTAATATTAGTCAACTGAAACACCTCCTCGTTCCTCACCATTAAAAAAAGAATAAAAAAGACTCTAGTATCCTTTCAGCAGGTCGGCTAAATGCATTAAAAAACATCGGTCAGGGATTTAAAGTTTACTAGATTATTTTATGAGGATTCCCAGATCCAATAAAATCTGGTCCAGTTCCCTTTCCCCTTCTCTCTCTCTCTCTCTCTCTCTCTCTCTCTCTCTCTCTCTCTCTCTCTCTCTCTCTCTCTCTCTCTCTCTCTCTCTCTCTCTCTCTCTCTCTCTCTCTCTCTTCGTTTTACTTTTATGAAAATTTAGCAACTTGTGAAAAAATCCTATCGCTGAATTTCATTATCAAGCCTAATGTAGCCTATATGAGTAAAACTTTTAAAAGCTAACGTTACATTATTATTATTATTATTATTATTATTATTATTATTATTATTATTATTATTATTTCCTCGTTGGACGAATCGGAAGAGTTGTCGGCTAGCACTCTGCTAGGCCCGAGTTCGAGTCTCCGGCCGGCCAATGAAGAATTAAAGGAATTTATTTCTGGTGATAGAGATTCATTTCTCGGTATAATGTGGTTCGGATTCAACAATAAGCTGTAGGTCCCGTTGCTAGATAACCAATTGGTTCTTAGCCACGTAAAATAAGTCTAATCCTTCGGGCCAGCCCTAGGAGAGCTGTTAATCAGCTCAGTGGTCTGGTTAAACTAAGGCATTCTCTTTCTCTCTCTCTCTCTCTCTCTCTCTCTCTCTCTCTCTCTCTCTCTCTCTCTCTCTGCCACTAAGTATCCCTTGGGCGTTACCTGATTTTCTCCCTATACTTTTCCATTGGGTTATTTATCCATGAAGAAGAAAGTCTCTGAATTTACTCCCATAAGAATTGAATGGATGACTAATTATAGTTATTTATTTGACTTTTACCCTATGATCACGAGCGAAATATTTCAAAATGTTTCGTTATTCTTCGTAATACGGATTTTTCACTCACCATTCTTTTTATATTGTTAACCGTATGACTAATAACCAAAATCGAATAAGAAAAGCAGAATTCCTTTATATATATATATGTATATATATATATATATATATATATATATATATATATATATATATATATATATATATATATATTATTGTTAGGTGAACGAAAACTTCTGGAACATGTTGCAAAGCAATTTTGAGTGACCGTACTTGAATTTCGGTGAACAGAAAAGAGGAATAATAATCATCTTAACGTTTTATATATATATATATATATATATATATATATATATATATATATATATATATATATATATATATATATATATATATAAGCGTGTGTGTGTGTGTGTGTGTGTGTGTGTGTGTGTTATACACATTTAATTTGTGCGTGCGCAAGACTTCTAAAAGGTCTTAATAAAAAATTTCAAACTGATAAAGCTGGCATTTTATGTTTCACTTTAAAATTGCGCTCCCTCATTATTGAGTGTAAAAATGTGTGCCTCTTAACCACCTCATTTACTGTTCAGTATGATATTTTTTTATTTTAAACGCTTTTCGAAACAGTACTGATGGGTATTTTTTTCTTATTTACACGGGAATTCTTAAAATGTTGAATGGAACCTTTTCAGCAGTTAAAACTAAATTTTTCTGATTATATTTTCATTCTAACTCAGAACTGGTAAGCTATCAATAAAATTACGCAATTTGATGTCAGGAAACGTTTGCAATTTACTGATAAAAATCACAATTTACCAAAAACCAATAATGTTTTCGTAATACTCTTTTTTATCCAAATTTGTCTGCTGGCCATAACTTATGTACTCTATTCTTCCTCTCTGGGTTTTACGAGAAAAAATATATACACGCATACGTGTGTGTATATATATATATATATATATATATATATATATATATATATATATATATATATATATATATATATATATATGTATATATGTATATGTGTGTGTGTGCCTTTGTGTATATGTATAGATATACTGTATATTGTGTGTATACATATACATATGTATAAATATACATATATAAGTATATATATATATAAATTATATATATATATATATATATATATATATATATATATATATATATATATATATATATATAAATGTATATATATATATATATATATATATATATATATATATATATATATATATATATATATATAATATGTGTGTATGTGAGTGTGTATTACCTATTTTTTTTTTTTTTTGTAGTTGACAAAAATTACATAGTTGATCCGTACTCATCCTGAGATACACAAGATGCCATGGCGGGTGTCCTGTTTAAATTTAAATCTTTCTTATGCTATTTGTTGTCCATTTTGCTTCCTAATTATTCTGTACATTTTTATTTTATAGAATCATCACAATGAATGAGATCAGTAGATAATTTTCACTGCCACAAATAGATGGGAATTATATAAGTTAATCTGTTATTTTTGCTTGAAGTCTAGAATTATTTTTTTGTTTTAAAACACTTGCCTACATTACAAGAAAAGATGTTTCTAGATTTTTTTTATATCAAATTCGATATTTCTGTGTCTACTCTTCATTTGTCTATTGGATATCTTTTGAAAAATGTTTGCTTTGTCGTATGATTTCAGGTGCCTCTTTGCAAAATATTGCGGGAATAACATTTTTCCGAAGACTAAACTCGTTACTTAGAGTTCTCTTGTATCTTTGTTTTGACGAATCTTATATGTTGTTTTTCACAGGTATGCGGCTCTAAAATGCGATATTAAATAGCACTTATAAAAACCAAAGTTCCTCGTCAAAATATACTTAAGAGTGTTGTTTATATCTCAAACGTATGCACATGCACACACACATACGCCTCACACACACGTGTATATATATATATATATATATATATATATATATATATATATATATATATATATATATATATATATATATATATATATTATATATATACATGCATACATACATACATATGTATGTATGTATGTATGTATGTATGTATATATATGTATACATACATATGTATATATGTATGTTTATATGTATATTTAAATACATATATACATTGTACATGATTGCTTGAAGTTCTCACATACACTTAGTGAGAGGAAGAGAGAGAACAAGGTTCAATCTCCTAAATCACAATGTGTAATTACTTTGTAGTTAATGCCCAGAGAAATCCCCAGGCAAGCTGAAATCTCTGGTTAATCTCTCAGCAGATTAGCTCTGCAAAAACTACGTTGTTCGTGAAGGCTTCGGCTTTAGTTACTTGCTCTCAATCTTTTAATGACCTTTAGTTTGTATTTAAAGATACCTGTTTGCAAGCGGATGTTCAGAAATAGTTGGTTTTAAACGAATGCCTAACAAGATAATTGAACTTTCTTAACTGCTCCTGTGTTGAAATCAATAAGTATTATGAAAGCGTTTCATTTTCTTATGCTGCATCACAAAAAAACGATAAGATGAAGGCAGTGATGAGATGCGTCCAAGGTGAAATATCGGTGTGGGGTTATCAGAGTATGAGAAATATGAAAACAAAAGCCCCATACAGAACAATGACACCTTACAAATAATTTGAAATGAGGTTGCTTGCCCATTGTACTTTGTCAACCTGCCGCGATCCCATATATTTGGTTAACTACAGTACCTACTGCCTAAGCAAATAGAGACAGGATGATTTAAAATTATTCAACTGTTCCTCTTAAGGCGTTGTCTCCGTTGGCTAGGCAGAGTCCAAAGCGCCAGATCAGACGTATTAACCCCTTAAGTGTCATAACGTTCTAAAGAGCTGCCTAGGGCAAGGGCCCAAACTGGCCCAGGACCGGTTTATCTAAACCAACCGCCACCAATCTAGGCTGTGAAATGGAAACTTAGAAATTGCCAACTGTAGTGAGTATTCAGCCCGGATGAAGAAGAAATAGAGCAAGCAACCTCATACCAAACTACTTATGATTTGATTTGATTTGTTCTGATTTATGGAGGTTAGGCTATAAAGATAAGAGCTGGGGCACTTTCAGCCATTCAGTGCTTAAGCCAGTGAAAATAGGTAGTTGTAGTGGTTGTACAGTAAGGTGGAAGAAAAGGGATGGGAATGAAAGTAAAGTAAAAGACTAAATAGCGATGCAGGTAGGGCCGAAGGGACTGCATGCAGCATGTGCATGCAACCTTCAGTAATGCCTACAGTGCACCACGTGAGCTATACTGACGGCACTACCCCACAACGGGGCAACCAACTTAAGAACAATTGGTAGTGTAACACTACCTGGAACCTCCTTTCTATAAAAGTAGGTGTTCAGCGAATGCAGTTCCGTGTTATTTTATTTTCAGTTTTTTCACTGTAAAAAATAACGCATATTTCTTCAATAACGTGTTGTATATGGACATGGTTTTCCATTCATTTCATTTCTATTACGATCAAGACTTTTGGGAAAGAAGTTAGAATAATAGATTGATAAACAAACTAAATATATCTGTACACCACTTTTTAATTAAAGATGAACTTGGAGAAACGTTATTTTTATTTTCTTTCTCTCTACCTATTAAGCTCATAAAAAAGTTTACGTCCTACAGGATTCCTTTATTGTTATATCCTCTCTTCCAGTCTTGTTATTTTTGCGTTCCACACATACTTTATGTGCCGTTGATTTCACATTTATTCATTTGTTATCTGAATACATGAGGCGTGAAGTTCAGAAAATCTTCCGCTAAGCATGTACTTATTTGCCTATTTCACCAGTGTCTTGGAATTGTCCACATAGTTAGTATGAATTATTATGTAGCGCCTTTCCAGTTGTTCCAGTAATACTTCAGTAAATAAAAGCTTTGGTGTAAATGTGTTCTATTTGTTATGAAACGTTACCAAGGCTCAACTGCGCCCACCGTCAAAGAGAGGGCAGCCCGCGACGGTCATTGTATCAGTTTCTCATCGTTTTATGTAAAAGATGAGAAAATATACGCAATACAAGATCAAGAGATTCTTGTTTGGGGTGGACGTGTTTTGGTGAAAAATTCTGCCTTATTCATTTCACAGATACGTGGGCTTCTTATCCTGATTGGCATATTGTGTCTTTATTTATATTGCAAATTTAATTATAGTAATGTTTATTTCTGTAACGTATGCACATGCACACACACATACGCCTCACACACGCGCACACACGTGTCTGTATATATATATATATATAATATACATACATACATATGTATGTATGTATATGTATACATATATGTTTATATGTATATATATACATATGTACACGATTGCTTGAAGTGCACACGTACACTTAGTGAGAGGAAGAGAGAGAACAAGGTTCAATCTCCTAAATCACAATGTGTAATTACTTTGTAGTTAATGCCCAGAGAAATCCCCAGGCAAGCTGAAATCTCTGGTTAATCCCTCAGCCGATTAGCTCTGCGAAAACTACGTTGTTCGTGAAGGCTTCGGCTTTAGTTACTTGCTCTCAATCTTTTAATGACCTTTAGTTTGTATTTAAAGATACCTGTTTGCAAGCGGATGTTCAGAAATAGTTGGTTTTAAACGAATGCCTAACAAGATAATTGAACTTTCTTAACTGCTCCTGTGTTGAAATCAATAAGTATTGTTAAAGCGTTTTATTTTCTTATGCTGCATCACAAAAAAACGGTAAGATTAAGGTAGTGATGAGATGCGTCAAAGGTGAAATATCGATGTGGGATTATCAGAGTATGAGAAATATGAAAACAAAAGCCCCATACAGAACAATGACACCTTACAAATGATTTGAAATGAGGTTGCTTGCCCATTCTATTTTGTCAACCTGCCGCGATCCCATATATTTGGTTAACTACAGTACCTACTGCCTAAGCAAATAGAGACAGGATGATTTAAAATTATTCAGCTGTTCCTCATAAGGTGTTGTCTCCGTTGGCTTGGCAGAGTCCAAAGCGCCAGATCAGACGTATTAACCCCTTAAGTGTCATAACGTTCTAACGAGCTGACTAGGGCAAGGGCCCAAACTGGCCCAGGACCGGTTTTATCTAAACCAACCGCCACCAATCTAGGCTGTGAAATGGAAACTTAGAAATTGCCAACTGTAGTGAGTATTCAGTCTGGATGAAGAAGAAATAGAGCAAGCAACCTCATACCAAACTACTTATGATTTGATTTGATTTGTTCTGATTTATGGAGGTTAGGCTATAAAGGTAAGAGCTGGGGCACTTTCAGCCATTCAGCGTTTAAGCCAGTGAAAATAGGTAGTTGTAGTGGTTGTACAGTAAGGTGGAAGAAAAGGGATGGGAATGAAAGTCAAGTAAAAGACTAAACAGCGGTGCAGGTAGGGCCGGAAAGACACTGTATGCAACCTTCAGTAATGCCTACAGTGCACCACGTGAGCTGTACTGACGGCACTATCTGCCAACGGGGGAAACAACTTGAGAACAATTGGTAGCATAACTGCCTGGAACCTCCTTTCTATAAAAGTAGGTTTGCAGTGAGTGCAGTTCCGTATTATTTTATTTTTAGTTTTTTCAATGTGAAAAATAACGCACATTTCTTCAATAACGCGTTGCATATGAACGAGGTGTTTCCTTCCATTTCATTTCAATGACGATCAAGACTTTTGGGAAAGAAGTGAGGATAATAGATTGTCAAACAAACTAAATATATCCGTACTCCACTTTTTAATTAAAGATGAACTTGGAGAAACGTTATTCTTATTTCCTTTCTCTCTACCTATTAAGTCCATAAAAAAAAGTTTACGTCTTACAGGATTCCTTTATTGTTATTCCCTCTCTTCTAGTCTTGTTATTTTTGCGTTCCACTCATACCTCATGTGCCGTTGATTTCACATTTATTCATTTGTTATCTGAATACATTAGGCGTGAAGTTCAGAAAATCTACCGCTAAGCCTGTACGTATTTGCCTGTTACATTAATCTCTAGGAATTGTTCAGTAATTATTATGAATTATTAAATAGCGCCTTTCCAGTTGTTCCAGTAATATTTCAGTAAACAAGGTTTGGTATAAAAGTCCTCTATTTGTTATAAAATGTTACCAAGGCTCAACTGTGCGCACCGTCAAAGAGAGTGCAGCCCGCGACAGTCATTGTATCGGTTTCTCATCGTTTCATATACAAGATGGGAAAATGTACAACAATACAAGATCAAAAGATTCTTCTTTTGGGTGGACGTGTTTTGGTGAAAATTTCTGCCTTATCCATGTCCCAGAAACTTAGGCTTCTTATCCTCATTGGCATCTTAAGTCTTTATTTGTTGCAAATTTAATAAGGTATTGCAAATACGACTTACTTAATGACAGGATATTACTCTTCGCTAAATGCCCTTGAATGGTAACCAGTTTTATTGAAGGATCCATAATTTTTAAAAAATTTTACATCCCAAAAACAGACAATTTGGTGACTAATTGATTTCAGATTTGATAAATTGTGACATATATTCACTTTGGCATCCATGCCTCTTTATAAACACTATTTTTCATCGTTAATTGTTGCGTTATAAACGAGTTAGGTTTTTTAAACTGCAGTTCTTGTTGTACTTTCAGGAACTAGTTCACGTTACTAGAACTATACCGTAAGAATTGTTTGTAATTGATCATTTTCCTTAATTGAAAAATAAACACTTAAGAATATGGTAGCCATCAAATTAATGAACGAAATTTTAATAACCGGTCCATGTAAGTAAGAAATGTTGAAAATATGTGAAAATTGACTGCGAAAAGTCAAAGAGCATATTAAAAGCTATCATAGTCCGTGATAGGGCTCTAAAAAAGTAATATAATAATATTTTGTTGAAAAGGATGGCTGCATTGTGCGAATTGATTTTATACTGAATTTTTTCCATGATTATTTTAATTCGCTTTTCTTGCACGTCAGTATTGGTCAATAATTGGCCAACGTTCACATTGCGGTGAATTTAAACATCGTTGTACAGCAGAATTTTATTCTCGGAAAAAGCAGGTTACTGAAACATGGTGTCGTTGTCACTAGCAGAACTGTTAAAGTCCTCGGATTTACGACGCCATGTTTCAATAACCTGCTTTTTCCAAGAATAAAATTCTGCAGTACAACGCTGTTTAACTCCACCGAAATATGAAAATTGGCCAATTATTGACCAATATTGACGTGCATGAAAAGCGAATTATAAGACACATGTAAAAAAACTTAATGTAAAGTCAGTTCGCACAACGCAGCCGTCCTTTTCGACAAAACATGCTTGAAAGAGGGTTCACTTCCTAATATAATAATAATAATAATAATAATAATAATAATAATAATAATAATAATAATAATAATAAATGTTGTCAATGAAATTATACTTATATACTTAATACTTGACCATAAAAGAGAGGGTGGAGTCTCTTAAATAACAATGGTTAACGAAAAAGATATTCAGGCAGAGATCATCGTGACGAAGGTGTTATACCAGCAGGAAAAAAAAGAGAAGGAACAAATTTATGTAAATTGTGAGGTCAATGTAAGTACAGTTTAACAGGAGAGTTAAAATCAGAAGAGATTGATTTACAATTTTGAAAAACGTACATCAAGTCATTCGGTAGCTTTATATTATATTTTAGTGGGTAAATAATAATAATAATAACAATTGATTTATAGTTTTTCAACGTTGCATAGGAAGTGTAGACTGGAATTCTGAGGGGTCTGCTAGTGAAATGATGAGCCATGAGTCAGCTCTTTACTTTATTGAGTGATGAGAATTGACCTTAAACCTTACAAATACAAACGCTTCCAGCACAGAACGTTAAAGAATTTTCATTGTTTTAACTTCATCATACAGGTTAAATATTTTGGTTTTGTCTACACTATCAGAAGAATGTTATGGGAATCATATCTTATCGTCTTTTAAAAATCGTTTTTTAATGACCGGAGGAGCTGCATTTAATCTTGTATCTGATTTGTTTTTCCTTTCTCACCGGGAAGTGTATTTATTTTGAGGAGAGAGAGAGAGAGAGAGAGAGAGAGAGAGAGAGAGAGAGAGAGAGAGAGAGAGAGAGAGAGAGAGAGAGAGAGAGAGATATAGTAAATATAGAAGGTATTTTATCTCCGTGGCTATTTAGCTATTTTTTCCCTGATATATTTTTCTATCGAAAATATAATGACGATTATTTTCATAAATCTTAAAAGTTATTTCGCCGTCACACAGTAGAGCCTAGTTGCAAAGAATATAGAAATAAAGTAAATTCAAAAGGCCGATGACGGACGTAGATTCAAACCAGCATCTACAGGCACAAGCCGTGGCTCCCAGAGCAAGCAGTAAAAGATGATCAAATCTGTAAAACGAAAAAGGGCAAGAGTCCATTTTCATGGAAAAGAAAAACAAGAAAAGCTGGATACAAACCTCCTCCAACCTTACGGCACCGGTCTGTAAGATGGAGAGTTCACAGCAGAATATCCTGGTGAAGTGAGAAAAGGTCAGGAAAGAAATAAAATTGAGTCAGAGAAGAAAAGAAAAAAGTGTAGGGAAATATCCCTCCGATTTCTCTTGCTGGAAGGAAAGCGAATTTAAAGAGAAAAGAACGCAGGCTGAGGGAACTACCTTCAGATTTCGTCTTTGGTCGCGAAGTTGCAGAAGAAAGAAAATTAGAAATAAAAAGAAAAACAGTAAAAAAAAAAAAAAAAACATAATAAATGAACAACCCTGACAAAAGACCAAGGAGCTATAACCAGTGAAAGTTTAAGTATATCTTAGTTTAACCAGACCACTGAGCTGATTAACAGCTCTCGTAGGGCTGTCCCGAAGGATTAGATTTATTTTACGTGGCTAAGAACCAACTGGTTACCTAGCAACGGGACCTACAGCTTATTGTGGAATCCGAACCACATTATGACGTGAAATGAATTTCTATCACCAGAAATAAATTCCTCTAATTCTTCATTGGCCGGTCGGAGAGTCGAACGCTGGGCCAACAGCGTGCTAGCCGAGAACTCTACCCACCCCTCCAATGAAGAACTACCAGTGAAAGTGCCGCATGCGATATTATTTCTCCTCATAGTAGGTGTGATTATAGTGTGTTATATGTAAGGAAACAGAGGCTCAGAGGTTATCTGATTATATAGCCATAGTCTTCTTTCACTTCATGTTTGAAGAGTTATTAGGATGGAAAGGTGGGGCGGAGGATCATGGATAGACGGATCAGGATAGACATGAATATGGTATGTCGGAAGACTTAAGGGTTGCGGGGGTTAGGCGGAGGTTTATTCAGCCTTTTGCATTGGTGGTGTTGGTTTTGGAGCAGGTACTACTTCCTACTTTATCTATATTTCTTTACTCAACGTTTACAGTGGGTTTCAGGTGTTGCAATGCTTTCAGGCTTGTTAAACCTGTTGCTGGTGATGCTGAAGCTGTTGCTGGCGTTGACAGAGTTCTTTTTGAAGGCGTCTGAGATACTTCGGTTAGTGTCTATCCTTCAGTCCTTGCAATGAAGTCTACTCTAAACTTAGGACTCTTTGAACAAATCCTGGTGAGCTTGTCAAGATTATGGTATTTAGGGTTGGCTGGCTCTCGGTTCTTGAACTTCCTTAGTTATATTTTGGTAACAAGATTATTGTTGTTGATATCACAAACAGAACGAGCCAAACACTGTTCACTCAGATGCTCATATCACTGACAGTTGAAGTACCTTGGAGATTCAGATGTATGTGGCTTTATGTAGTAAGTACCTCAGATTCTGTACCTTATTTCAGGATGGAAGGACCTCGGAGGGTGGATAGCACCTTGCGTAATGGGATCCTTATCTTTCTAACACATTACTGGGCAGAGACATGGTAAGGAAGGTTTAGGAGAGAATCCACTGGCAAGTAGGTAGATTATCCACGGATCCAAGCTTTGGTAACCCTTTCCTAAAGGTCATCATTTATTAATCTTTGAAGATATCGCCAGCAGCTTGATACTGGGACTGATAGTAATGATTCCTTGTGGAGTTGGTCTTAACTCAGGGGCACTTCGTCTAAAAAACGTTAACTTCAGCTTATGAAGAGACACGTAAATGCGAATCATAAACCGTTTTATGCCAATATTTTCCTACCGCTGAGAAGGTAACGACCTAATATCATATATTATGATTGTCTTTTTTCGTTATGTTTTAACCGTAAAAAATCTTTAAATTTCCTAGTTGTTTCCGCATACACTGGGTGAAAATTGGTCATGTTATGAATATAGGTTAAATTTTATTAAACTAATGACACAAAAATAAACATGAAATAGCTGAAATTGCAATTAATTCAACTAATTATATTTGAAAGATAAACTATGATAATAATAATAATAATAATAATAATAATAATAATAATGATAATAATAATAATAATGATAATAATAATAAAAGGATTACGATAAGGATGATGTCCTAAAATTGTTTTTGAGACAGGGTAACTAATGAGTTTTTAACCATAACTGGCATCTGGTGAAAAGGAATAATAATAATAATAATCATAAAATACTAACAACAACAACTATAATATTAATATTACGTTAGCACTCCATTACTCAAGGAAACTGCTCAGGTTTTGGTAACTTTGTTAGCATACTGCTAAATCGAAAGGAACGGGAATTCTTTAAGAAGAAGAAGACCGAAAGCAAAAACAAAATTCTTACATTGAGCTTAGAAAATAGAGATTCTCCCAAACCAATTTGTTTGAAGCAAAATTATAACTCAGAAAAGAATGGACACATTCTGGAGAGGTTTCCTTGAAATGTTCCATTTGAGAAGTTATGGGAAATGCAACAACAATAACTGTGTTGCAATTTTGCCAATATATCTCAAACAGTGAATATCCATATACAAACGTGAATGTCCTTCATACTTTATTATTATTAATATAAATATTGTTATTGTTGTTGGTGTTGTTTTTGCTGTTCTCATAGTAACGATATTATTAGTGAAAGCAGAAAATGATTAAAGAATTAAACATTCATTTGATAACCTGTTTTTCAAGGTTTTTACGCCTAATAAAAAACGAGTACAAAATGCGCCGAAGTTTTTTCGGCGCCACGACTTTTCTATGCAGCGTATAATGCTGTGCGAAACTTTCATCCACGACCCATGAAACTCTTAGTCGCGGCCCATGAAACTTTCCGCCACGGCCTGGTTACCTGTGTTGTTGGCATCCATAGCGGTGCCAGACGTACTATTATGGCTAACTTCAACCTTAAATAAAATAAAAACTACTAAGGCTAGAGGGCTGCAATTTGGTATGTTTGATGATTGGAGGGTGGATGGTCAACATACCAACTTACAGCCCTCTAGCCTCAGTAGTTTTTAAGATCTGAGGGCGGAAAGAAAAAGTGCGGACGGACAGACAAACCCATCTCAGTAGTTTTCTTTTTACAGAAAGCTAAAAGTAACAAAGTTTTCTGATAGCAAACTTTATATCTAGGTATTGCATAGTATATTGGTTTTTAATGAAATAATATTCGAAAGGAATTGTTCCAGAGTACTGCGAAGCGGAATGTATTTCACTTGTCTGATTAAACGCATTGTTATTTGGAGGAGAAATCTAAGAGATTGAAATCATTACTAATGCAATACGAACAGCGCTTCGCAATTAGTTGTTAAGTGCATTAGGTGCCTTGATTGGATGGCTTATATGAATTCATTATGCTGGATTTAATGATCCAATTAGCTTTTAAATATATTGCAAAACAGCATTGTATCCATACGGCTCAGTTACTAATCTGTTCATGAAACAGATAAGCTCACTGATACTTCTTTTCCCTTAAGTAATATTCTTTAAGGCAGTATTCTTTTAATACTTGATTTTCTTCACATTAGGTTCAGCATTAAAAAAATAATATTGCTAAATCGAAGGTCTTGGTGAAAATTGATAAAGAAAATACCCATGCCAATATTTAAGAACGCGTGGGTTTAGCAATATTTTCTTTTCTATGAGCTTTGTTATTATGAGAGGGGAAATGAATTAAATTTACATCAGTGAATCAGCTACAAGTGATTTAATATGTGACTTGCTGAAACTGAGGTTGCAATTGCAGAAAAGGTCTAT
>JANJGK010000006.1:54482410-54537410 GCA_039081455.1 Macrobrachium rosenbergii
CAATGAAGTTTGGAATTGATTATCAGCCAGTCTGGCAACAACACTTACTGCATGCTTGGTATTCACGATTGCCTTTGGTGGGGGCGGGTAGGAAGGGGATCGGGAGGGTAGGGGAGTCCTGTGTCATATGGACTTCCTCATGATAGATTTTCATAATAATAATAATAATAATAATAATATCATCAGTAATTTTAACTTAATACAGTTATAAGAGAACTGTACATTTACTTGAATAATAATAATAATAATAATAATAATAATAATAATAATAATAATAATAATAATAATAATAATAGTGATACGTTTGTTTTTATAGTAAGTCATAAAGTGAAGGACTGTAGCACTAATTATGGTAGTCCATGAAAAGGAAAGTTATTGATGATCTGAGTCCTGCAGGGATTTTCTGGGCAGCGCCAGGTTGGTCAGCTAGTGTATATATAGTGTTTGTGTTTGTGTATATGTGTGTGTATGTGTGAAGGTAGAAAAATATTCTCAGGCAAAGAGCTATCCCATGACAATCTACCACAAAGTCGAATACAAGTTAGCTTACAGGCAGGAAGCAGAAACCTCACTGAGAACCGCCCATACAGCAGTACCTGAGAAAGCGTCCTGTAGGCAACATTCTGTGATTTCGCGGATGCACTTAGTACAACATTGTCATAAATAACCTCATCAGAAGTGCTGCAATTATGAACCAAGAGAACATCTGTGGGTGACTGGTGATTACTGAAACAGTATGTAGCAACCTATGGTAAACAACCAGGTCCCAGGTGTCTTCCTACGTTCTTTCTTCCAGGAGGAGAAGATAATACTGCGAGCCTTCAAGACTTACTTGAGCGAGTGAGCCACTTCTTTCAGGACTGTGCTTCTATGTTGACCCGAATGCTTAACTCTTACTTCTGCGTTATTATTGTCATTTCTGGTTTTTAATTATTGTTCTTATGGCATATGAATAAATAAATGGAGCAGCATAGCGACAAGCCTTGTCTTTTCCTTCAAAACTTCAGCTTAAAGGTACAGGAACTCGAAAAGCGTTTTCTGAAAATAATAGACTGTACATGTGCTTTAAATTAACTTCACCCCACCCAATGTGCCCAAGTTCCATTTTCATCTTCATTTCTTATTCAAGGCTTTGTAGTAACATGCATATCCCTAAAGTGTGAAGGAATTGAGGAGAGGTCATGGTATCTATTACAAACAGATGAATAAATGGATATATACTTTTTTTTTATCCTTCTGTCTTTTCAACACTAAAACGTTTGCCCTAAGAGGTGCTGACTCCTGATAAAATAAGTTTTAACTGCCACATTTATATTCAATCGACGAATCCTGGATAACCCACCTGTGCAGAAAACTTCCACCGTAGTCTGATCACCATCAAACAAACTCACTGCACCATTCGCCTCTATCTTGCATGATTCTCTCTTACTTTCTAGATATAAAGGCCCCTCCTATTCAGTACTTTCCTCACGCCATTAATCCAGCAGAAACATCTGTAACACGCTCTGATTTGTCCTTTCAACTATCCAGCCAATTTACCACTCCTGTGCATTTCCACAAGCTTCAATCTTTCAGTTCTTATTTTGACACAAAATACAAAACCAAGGCGCTTTCAGTTTTCCTTTGCAATCAACATTTACATATTTTGATTTCCATAGATGTGATTTCTACTACTAGCTCTAAAGAGTTTTGAAGCCACTCCTTTGACACCTGTCAAAGGAGTGGTGGATCTGTAATCTCAAACTGTTGTGTATGCTTATCAATTGTCTCTGTAGTATATATATTGTATTTCTAACGCTATATATCAGACGTTCGTCAACCGGTCAGGAACTACATTCCGTCTCTTCTTTTCACCTGTGGTAATGTGTGATAAACGAATCACGTGTTAAAGTAATTATAATCATATATATATATATATATATATATATATATATATATATATATATATATATATATACATACATACATACATACATATATATACGTATATATGCGTGTATATATATATATATATATATATATATATATATATATATATATATATATATATATGCATACATACATATACACACACACACGTACAGTATATGTTTCCGCGTGTGTGCCTTTTAATAACCACAACATCATTTTCAAACTCATCTCCCACCAATCAGGACTACAGACTATTAAGGATTTGTTTGTGTAGACAATAAATTTCCGTGATTAATGTTCTTTTTTAATTAATGTACATACTGGCCCGCTGGTGTAGTGGTTAGTATCGTGGCATGCCACTCAGATGTCCTCCCACAGGTCGATGAAAAATCACCGGCTCTGTATCAAGATCACTTACTGCTGCAGTGTTGGGTCTGCGGTGGGAGGTTGAAAACAACATTCTTTGGAAGCTTGAATTTCAAGTCAATGGCCCCTGCGTGCTTGGTCCATGTGAATAGGTTTCATCTTCTGGAATAATAATAATAATTTTACTCTATAGCTGGTGTGTGTTCAAAGGGTGTTTCCTGCCTGTCTATCTGTCTGTCTATAAAAGTTTTTCTTAGACTGGAGAAGACACGGAAGAAGTTTTAACTGAAAAAATTCCATGCCCAATCTTACTTCTTCCTCCTCCTCCTCATTATTATTATTATTATTATTATTATTATTATTATTATTATTATTATTATTATTATTATTATTATTATTATTATTATTATTATTATTATTTCGTTGGAAAGAATGTTACTCGGTATGCCGTTGTACTTATATTTCGCCTTCTCAGCTTGGCGCCTAAGTTTGTGTGTTTCAGCAGGAAAAAACTACCTTTTCAACGAAGTTTGCCTGAAAGAGGATTTCCTTCCAAGATGTTGTTGTTATTATTATTATTATTATTATTATTATTATTATTATTATTATTATTATTATTATTATTAAACAGACTGATATAGTTATTATAATAAAAAACCATTAAATTCTGAAGTGAATTATAACTACTCAGAATGATTAATTTGTGAAAATTAATAACATACAAAGAGTTTCCCATTTTCTGCAGTGTATTTGATGTGTTATATATATATATATATATATATATATATATATATATATATATATATATATATATATATATATATATATATATATATATATATATATTGTCAAGGATATATCCCTACCTCATGTAGACGCCCGTGCATCATTCATTTTGAAATGCAGTTTGCTCTTCATTTGACTGTCGGGCCAGGAAAATTGGCGGGCGACGGGCGGAAACAGGCATACTTTGAACCAGATCAGAGCTGTTAGCATCAGTGGGTAGCAGATAGGCCTCCCTTCCCCCCTCAATCGTCCGATCAGGGGAACAATGGGACCCCCCTTTTCATCCCCATCACGTGATGTGGGAGTAGTTAGCACCTGGGAAGGTTAATAGGCTTATTAGGGCTAGTGGCCAGGTAGGACCTTGACCTTTAAGTACTTAATGTTTAAGGATCCTTTCCCTCTGCTCTCGTTGCTGGCTGTATGACTTATTTACAGGAGATATCGGCCTAAGTTTTGAAGACCCAGCAAGCCGCTGCTGTATGGAAGATGTTGAGAGACTTTCTCGGTTCCGTTCTGGCGTTTTCATCTCTGCTCCACGTTGGCTGAAGTATTTCTGACGAACGGCCGATCGATTGTTGGCGCCTGCAATTGTTAGTCCAGGTTCGTGCAGTGCAAACAGTCAGTAAGCCAGCCCTTTCCCTTCTCCCTAAACCCCTTAAATTTTCCATTCCTTTAAACTTCAATTCCTTCCTCCACAAAGCATTTTTCCTTTGTTAAGTGTCCTGCTTCGGCCTCCGTAAATTGCCTCATAACGTGCCTTGATTTCCAGTAAAAGATCCAGTGATAAATATCCAGTTATCCCTTCCCCAGTGCAACTTAAGGCAAATTAGTCTTAAGTGATACAAGTGTTGAAGTTTTCTCTTTGTTTGACGGCGATCACGTGTTCATTGTACCTGAACCTAAAATCCATCACTATTCACAGACTGTGATTACGTGATTTCTTATAATTATCTTCTGGACTACGTAATGTTTAGTATTGAAGAACATGCAGTCGTGTAATATTTATAGGGGAATCTCATTTCCTCCAGTGTGTGCAGTGCTAATTCATAACCTCTCTTACAGGGGAGATAACGTCAGCTCCGTTGTCAATCCGAGTCCTCTCAGTCACACTGCCATTCAAATTTCGAACCATTCCTGGTCGCAGCCCGATTACCGAAGTCCGTTGTGGCCCACAGAATTTATTATGAATTAATTCCGTCATCCTGGAGTCCATACCTTTGCAGCATAATTAACTGAGACCACTTAATGTAATTTTGGCCTAACCAAATTATTATTATAACGGGAATAATTGTACATTGGCCCCTTCCTGATTAGATTGCTTGTTTGCCAATTACTGCATTATTGCTCACTGTATATACTTAATGAGCCTGCCCATTTGGTTACCATTTGGCATTCTGTTTTGTCTCCTTGCACAATGGCTTAGTCTCTGTAAATAAACCCCTTTTAATTGTAAAAGAAGTCTAATTTCAAATGGCGACCTTAATCATGTATGTGTAAATCCAGGGAAAGTATAAGTTAAGTTTCAAATAACTTTTCTTTTGTTCATAAACTCGAGCCCACGTGGTTCCTTGGCAGTAATAATTAGAAATTTGTTCCAATTCTCTCCTCAACCAAGACCCCAGTTTATGACAGTATATATATATATATATATATATATATATATATATATATATATGTATATATATATATATATATATATATATATATATATATATATATATATATATATATATATATACGTATATATATATATATATATATATATATATATATATATATATATATATATATATTATATATATACCTTCTGGTAAAATATTGTTTTTATCGGTACATATTTTAATTTACATGAGCAATGCAACGAAGAAGTAATAAACGGCGATACCTGCTAATAACTTAATAGTTGATAAAATAAAACTGCATTGAAGGAAGGAAAAGCGACTTAGAAACGCCCAGTGAGCACCTTAGGTATCATTAGCCATTAAATACACTGAAGGTTTGCTTCTTTCTCTCCGTAAAGTTAGATCTGTTAAATAAATATCAGTGAATTTGCTTCATTTTTAGTTTTCTGTAAAAGAAAACTGTTGAGATGGCTAATTGTCTGTCCGTCCGCACTTTTTCTGTCCGCCCTCAGATCTTAAAAACTACTAAGACTAGAGGGCTGCAAATTGGTATGTTGATCATCCACCCTCCAATCTTCAAACACACCAAATTGCAGCCCTCTAGGTTCAGTAGTTTTTATTTTATTTAAGGTTAAAGTTAACCATGATCGTGCGTCTGGCACTGCTATATGTGCCAACAACACAGGCCACTACCGGGCCATGGGTGAAAGTTTCATGGGGCACGGCTGAGTTTCATAGGCCGTGACTGGGAGTTTCATACAGCATTATACGCTGTACAGAAAACTGCATCCTTTACTTGTTGTTTGTTGCTTGGGAGAAGCATCGTCCAAGATTCCTTCCAGTCGCTCTCAGGTGGTATGATTGTTGTTGCCTGAAATTGCCTTCCCAAGGACGGCCGCCATGCAACAGAGAGGAGGTCATTACAGTTCCATTTCGCTGTGTAATTGCTCCTTGGAACCGAACACGTCCTTCCGACGGTTATCTTCGCTCTCTTGGGGTGACCACAGAAATTGGCCTTTACACCGATGTAAAAGATAATCAAGGACTTTATATTGTCCTCTAAGTTCTTCGTTGGAGTGGTCGGTACCGTTCTCGGGTAGCACTGTGCAGGGCCTGCGTTCGAATCTTCGGCCGGCCAGTGAAGAATTAGAGGAATTTATGTCTGGTGATTGAAATTCATTTCTCGGTTTAATGTAGTTCGGATTCCACAATAAGCTGTAGGTCCCGTTGCTAGGCAACCAGTTGGTTCTTAGCCACGTAAAAGAAGTCTAATCCTGCGGGCCAACCCTAGGAGAGCTGTTAATCAGCTCAGTGGTCTGGTTAAACTAAGGTATACGTTTTTTTTTATATTGTTCTCGGTGCCAAACGGCAGCTATATTCAGTGATGAGTTAGGCAACTACATTTTGTGATGAGCTACTGGCGTATTTGATTGAAAAGCCAATTAAGGATGCAGACGTATTTGTTAACAGAATTATTAGCCAAGACTTTCTTTTTAACAACAATTATATGACTTCCAAGATATAATCGAGTCGTTTTTTAAACAAAAATTCTACTCGATCCGAATATTTCTTTATTCTAGCCTATTATCTATTGAAGGGATACCGTTAAATTCACTCTGTTCTTCCCTATTATTTGTCATATAAAAGACGTAAGCTGCTTCTAGAAAATCTGTCTCTTCCAATTTAAAGCTTAACTGCTCCAGAAAGATAATGGGATATCGGAAATAGATACTGACCTTCCTTGTGGTGCTATCTAATTATCTTGCTTGTATGCGAGACAGTCGGCAAATATGTTGGTGTATTGTATAGAATGATTTTAATCAGGGTATTTCAGTGAATCATGCTTTATTTGTATCTTTATTTTGCCGCTCTTTTGGTAGTGCTTTTGGAAAAAGTTTCTTGTTACTTTGTTTTTAGTTTTCTGTAAAAGAAAACTATTGTGCCGGCTTTGTCTGTCCGTCCGCACTTTTTTCTGTCCGCACTTTTTCTGTCCGCCCTCAGATCTTAAAAACTACTGAGGCTAGAGAGATGCAAATTGGTTGTTGATCATCCACCCTCCAATCATCAAGCATACCAAATTGCAGCCCTCCAGCCTCAGTACTTTTGATTTTATTTAAGGTTAAAGTTAGCCATAATCGTGCTCCTGGCAACGATATAGGCTAGGCCACCACCAGGCCGTGGTTAAAGTTTCGTGGGCCGCGGCTCATACAGCATTACACTGAGACCACCGAAAGATCTATTTTCGGTGGCCTTGATTATATGCGGTACAGAAAACTGGAGTCTTCAGAAGAAACTTCGACGCATTTTTTACTTGCCTAATTTGGTTTTTCCTTTGATATTGGTTTCAGGTTGCATCAGTAATTTTACAGTGTTAAGACTGGTTATTATGGGTTTATTCCTCTTGTAATCTTAATACCATGAATAACATATGCACATTAATAATAAGACACATCTAATTAGTGTTCCCAGGCTTCCTCTCTTAACAAAAGAAAAATTAATCTTAAGGCAGAACTCCTATGATCCTGTATTTTACTGACAATTATTGATTGTCAGTAATCCGGATAAAAGAGTTCGAGTGTAAAAAAAAAACGAATAATTATCATTCGTTGTTAGCTCTCTATTTTATTGTTTTTTGTTCATATATATCAGATTTGTTGTCGCCATTCTATTCAGATGAGCAACTGACAACATTCAGTCATATATTGGCATGAGCAAAGTCTCAGTAACATTCACTGAACGACATTCGTCTTCGACCCATTTTGTTTCATGACGTTACTGACGTCTAACATAATAATAATAATAATAATAATAAATTTTATTTCAGCTCAAGGCCATGTACGTGGAATATGCAAAGTAGTGACAATCACATACACGCAATCTAGATACATGAGATTACATGATAAAAAATTGGAATCGGCAATATCCACACACTTGCTGAAGAAGTATAAAAAAAATAATATTTACAATAATGGTAAGAACAGTAATAATATTGAGAATAATAGTAAAATATATATTAAAAATTATAACAATCAAAAAACATATTGCAGACAACTTCCAGCTAGGGACCTTAGGTGGTTACGAAATGCTTTCTGGAAAAAAATTAATAAAAAAAACTTGTGAAAGAGATTTATGTAACTGCGAGAAGATGAAGCAAGAATGGATTTTGGATTATTGTCACGAACAATTTTGCCCACAAGAACCTCCTGGAACAGGGGAAGAAATTTTTTCCCAGAAAGTTGGTATGTCAAAAGATCCCTAAAATCATTTTACAGTGACCTGGAGTAGGATCATAGGCATGGAATATGGTTATCAATAGTTTTTGCAAGATATGATGACATAAGAGATTTGTTATCAGCAACAGACGACCTAAAATTATCCAAAATACAACTACGGATTCACAGCCTTCACATAGCAAATACAGCTAAAATTCTTTTGTAGATAATAATAATATATCGGTGAAAAACGCCACAAAGATATACGTGTGTGTGTATGTATGTAGCCTACACTCTCCCGCACGCATATATATATATATATATATATATATATATATATATATATATATATATATATATATATATATATATATATATATATATATATATATATATATATATATATATATATATATATATATATGCACATATATATATGCTGTATATATGCGTGTATGTATATATATATATATATATATATATATATACTGTATGTATAAAATATAGTTTATGCGTGTGTGTGTCTGTGTGTATGTGTTTACTCGTGTCTGTGTATTTGCATGAGTGTGCGTTTCACACGAGCGAAGGTTTTTTTTATATGCTTAAAGGTTTTATCTGTTCGTGAAACTACATACAGTACATTACTAGATAACTTCGACTAGAAAAAATAAAACAAAGAACAAACCTTCGCTAAAAACTAGTGCTGCAAAAAGTGAAGCGCCGTGTGAAGGCTTTCTTTAATAAACAAATAAAAAAAGCTCGCGCGGTAATTCTAAAGTGTTCTACAATTTTTTTCCTGCAGAAAAGGAAAAATAGAAAGGTCAAATCACTAGCTTTTCAAAACTGTCGTTATTCTTTTCCAGGAGACTGAATAATAATTACTGTGGCAATGTAAAAAACGACAATGTGTGCGTAATAATGCAGTCATGTATGCTGAATGTAAATTGTGTGTGTGTGTGTATATATATATATATATATATATATATTATATATATATATATATATATATATATATATATATATATATATATATATATATATATATATATATATATATATATATATATATATATATATATATATATATATATATATATATATATATATATATATATATATATATATGTGCGTGAGCATTGACACAGTCCTTTTTAGTTTTATGAAAAATAAACTATTGAGCGGGCTTTGTCTGCTCATCCGCACTTTTCTGTCCACACTTTTCCTGTCCGCCCTCAGATCTTAAAAACTACTGAGGCTAGAGGGTTGCAAATTGGTATGTTGATCATCCACCCTCTAATCATCAAACATACCAAATTGCAGCCCTCTAGCCTTAGTAGTTTTTAAAAATTTTATTTAAGGTTGAATTTAGCCATAATCGTGCGTGTGGCAACGATATGGGCCGCGGCTCATACAGTATTATACCGAGACCACCGAAAGATAGATCTCTTTTCAGTGGTCTTGATTATACGATGTACAGAAAACACGATTGCGCCGAAGAAACTTCGGCGCATTTTTTTCTTGTTTTACATAGTCTCGGTAATATATCATTCAGTCTCTTGGAAAGCAATCGTGACAGTTTTGAAACGCTTGTGTTCTGACCTTTCCATTGATCCTTTTCTGCAGGAAAATATCTGCAGAACACTTTAGGATTATTGCACGAGTCTATTTTTTATTTGTTTATCAAAGGAAGCCTTCACGTGGAGTTTCAGTTTTTACAGCATCATTTTCAGATAGTTTTTCTTATTTTTTTTTAGTTTTTCCAATGGCTTAAGTTATTCAAGTAAACAATATACCTTCAGGAACAGATAACGCTTTTAAGTATTTGAAAAGGTTGCTCGTTTATTTGAAACACACACACATAGAAACGCAGACGCGCATACAACCCTACACACGCACGCACACAGACATAAAAGGCGCGCATGGACACAGACACACACACATATAGATGCAGTATATATATATATATATATATATATATATATATATATATATATATATATATATATGTATATATATATATATATATATATATATATATATATATATATATATATATATATATAATGTATGTATGTATGTATGTGTACCCTTGTATCTATCATTTGTCCATATTTTACCAGTGAACAGGGGCATAGAAGGAATGTTCAAAATATATGGTTGCAACGTTACATACATATTACATATATTCTCTATATATATAATATATATATATATAATAATATATATATATATATATATATATATATATATATATATATATATATATATATTATATGTGTGTGTGAGTGTGTATATATGTGTGTGTATGTGTGTTTTCTTCCGTATCATCAGCTTTATTTTTTTCACTTAGAATGACTGTGTTGTTCGTAATCCCATAAAAACCAAAAGTAATTTTTAATCTAAATAATTCAGCCATTTAGGCATATATTTAAAATCGAGAATTGCTGGAATATTCTGTAAAAGATATTAAATCTCATAGCTTGACGCAAACACCATTTTCATGCTTTCTCTTAGGATTAGATATGCGAACCTCTGGGTCCATCTGAAATGCAGTGATTTAGTCCAGCTGGTTTCGAAGAATTTGAACTGTGAAAGGTTTACTGTTAAAAAAAAAAAACGATGAACAAGAGGACAATGAGGCTTTTGGAGAAACAAATCCACAGTTATGTATATGTAAATATATTTTAAGATAAATCTCTACAGAGTGCTTTCGGGAATCTGTTCGATTGAAAAGGGAAGTCGAACCGATTCCCGAAAACTCTCTACAGATTTATCTTTAAATATAGTACATATCCATACCTCTGGATTTGTTTCTCCATTTCAAGACTAATGCTACTCTGAGTATTTTTAATGAACATTTTTTCTCAAATATTACGTTGCAAAGTTATTCCAGTTTTAAAAATTGGTACCTCAGTTTTGGTCCAAAGTAAGACTGACATAAAAGCTATGTATTAGCAAAACTTATTTCATCTACGTAAACCTGAATTAACTTAAACTGAAATACTGATTTTTTTCGACGAAAATATGTTAAAAGTAAGAAATAAAACCTTGTGAATTTGGTCATATGAATAGGGGAGAGGTAAACTGAACAATCGAACTGAGGTCACTGTCTTTACCGACCAAGGGGAATGAGATTCTCTGTTTACTTTAACAGGAACCTTTTGTCTCGGAAAACCTACAATATACCTGTGACTCGTCTTCTTTGACGTCTGGGAGAGGTGTCGTGTTATCACAATACCCTCTCTGAAAGAGAGAGAGAGAGAGAGAGAGTTTGCAGAACGATATTTGAATCATTATGGCCAAGGCTCCATTGTCATTTCTCAGGCAAATCTGATAGATGGAGATTCGTGATATACAACAGGTGAATGTGGAGTCCATTAAACGGAGAGGAATAAATAAAACATTGTCAAATTTACTCTGTCATAAAAATACTCTTCCGCACACTGACGGACTGAATGCACGATTATGCATTCCTGCATTCATCATTAATTTCTTGTGGAAGACTTTCCAGTTTATCCGCGGAAGAAATTTCTCGTTACTTTTAGAACCACTCCTCAACTTTTCGGAAGACGACTCCTCTCGAGACTCAGTTTCACCTTCGTAAACTTTTAGTTTCCTGCAAAAGAAAACTATTGTGCCGGTTTGTCTGTCCGTCCGCACTTTTTTCTATCTGCGCTTTTTCTGTCCGCCCTTAGATCTTAAAAACTACTGAGGCTTGAGGGATGCAAATTATGCTGATTACCCACCCTCAAATCATCAAGCTTACCAAATTGCAGCCCTCTAGCCTCAGTAGTTTTGATTTTATTTAAGGTTAACGTTAGCCATAATCCTGCTTCTGACAACGTTATAGGATAGGCCACCACCGGGCCGTGGTTAAAGTTTTATGGGCCGCAGCTCATACAGCATTATACCGAGACCGCAGAAAGATAGTTCTGCTTTCGGTGGCCTTGATCAAGATCTAAAGACTTTAGATCTTGGCCTTGATTATACACTGTAGCAGTTGTACAGAAAACTCGATTGCATTTTTTACTTGTTTTCTCTTCATCTCAGATTCTGATTACGGAAAATTTCTCGAAACTGGAGATAAGTTCGGCTCGATGTTTTTTCAATTTAGTTAAATTGGGGTTTTTAAACATACAAATCTAGCTTGAAAAAAATGAGCACAAAGAAATACAATTCTTGCATTCAGTATGTTTTAACATCTTTAAATTCATTCTACCTCTGTGTATGTTTACCATCCACATTTTTGCTGTGTTAGTAATAATCCACCAGGGAAACGACTCACTAACATTTATTTTGCTTTACAAATATATATATATATATATATATATATATATATATATATATATATATATATATATATATATATATATATTTATATATATATATATGAATGTCTTTTCCTGTAATACTACAGTGTAATATGAAAATAAGAAGGCCCATAAAACACTATTTAAACGTTGAAACCATATATTTCGGGCACTTGTTTCTGTGCCCCTGTTCACTGGTAGAATATGGACAGGTGGAAAGTTACAATGGTATATATACAAAAACATGAAGGTGTGGCCTTAGGCCTCCGATGTTAAGGAGGTGGCGTTTCTTAAGAAGGAGGAGATTGACCAAATTCCCTAGTGGTTTTTGGCCTCATTAGCTCCCGTTTGGCGATGGATCTGGCGGTCGCGTTTCTTGGGTCATCTTCTTCAAAAGGGGTCCGAGGATTAAGGTGTCAATGGCGTCCGATTTCCAATGTCCTCCTGACAGGTTCATATTGTTGGTTTGATTGATGATAGCAGATTCCAGCATCTTTCTTTTGTACGGACAGCTACTCTTGAAAACCAACTCCGCCCCACTCCAGTTAATGACATGCCCTGTATTTCTAATATGTAGGAAAATTCCCGAACTCTCCGAAGCGTAACGTACTGATCTTTTGTGCTCTGTTATTCTTTGCGAGAGCGATCTACCTGTCTCGCCTACATAGATGTCATGACAATTACTACACGGTATCTTGTAAACTCCGGCTTCTTCCCTTTTGTTATTTAACTATACGTTAACGAGCGAACTCCCGATGGATTTGGGATAATGGAAAATGAAAGGATTATTAGAACTGAGTTGCTCGGTGGCCTTTTGGATGTTTTCATCGTATGGAAGCTTTATTTTGTTGTTGAAATCTATTTGTCTGTACTGATCATAAGAAAACAGAACAGGTATGCATTTACAGTATATAGAAAACCCACCTTCGCTGTCTCCTACATTCATTTCTTAAGCTACCACGACGTCTCTGTAAAAATCATGGTAGGGTGCAACCTATTCCTCAGAGGACTTAGGATATGTTCAAATGAGTACCTGGATCAAGAATTTAACACGATCCGCCAACACCTAACGCAACTGCTCTATCCACCACACATTATCGAGAGGGCTATTAATAAAGCAAATAAAATATACTACAGAGGTCCCACTCACAACAGACAACGTTACGCTTCGGAGAGTTCGGGAATTTTCCTACATATTAGAAATACAGGGCATGTCATTAACTGGAGTGGGGCGGAGTTGGTTTTCAAGAGTAGCTGTCCGTACAAAAGAAAGATGCTGGAATCTGCTATCATCAATCAAACCAACAATATGAACCTGTCAGGAGGACATTGGAAATCGGACACCATTGACACCTTAATCCTCGGACCCCTTTTGAAGAAGATGACCCAAGAAACGCGACCGCCAGATCCATCGCCAAATGGGAGCTAATGAGGCCAAAAACCACTAGGGAATTTGGTCAATCTCCTCCTTCTTAAGAAACGCCACCTCCTTAACATCGGAGGCCTAAGGCCACACCTTCATGTTTTTGTATATATACCATTGTAACTTTCCACCTGTCCATATTCTACCAGTGAACAGGGGCACAGAAACAAGTGCCCGAAATATATGGTTTCAACGTTTAAATAGTGTTTTATGGGCCTTCTTATTTTCATATATATATATATATATATATATATATATATATATATATATATATATATATATATATATATATATATATATATATATATATATATATATATATATTGTAATGTGCAATTGCTGTTTGCAAGAGCATGTAACGCTCCGCTCATTTTAAAATAACTTAAAAGAATAAAGCATGTACAGTACAGACGGTAAGTCAGCTTCACGACCACCCAGAGCCGAGGAGCAGGGAGTGATCAAAACACCCCGACATTAGCACCCGCTAGATCCTCAGCGCTTTTACGAAAAGTCTCCGCCCATCCTCTCTAAGCCTTAATCCCGGCTTTGTCAACCTTGACAGAGACTTGAAGGAGGGACCAGAGGCTATATAAGGACCTGGCTAGTGGTCATAAGAGGAGTTCGTTACAAGCCAGCATCCGAGTAGAGTCCTTGCTGGGTTGGTCTCCAACCACCCTCCCCTTTTTGACCATGTCAAAAGTTTGTCGTGAACATAGTCCCACCAAAGTCCCTTGCCTTACTGCAAAGTCTGGCCTACAGATCAAGTTAGCGCATCCTACGGGAAAAGGTAAAGTCTGGATTTGGAGTTGTTACGACCCTCATTCTTCCACTATAAATTTCATTCTTTCTGATATTTCCGCCCCTTGGAGTTCTGAGAAAACAAGTGGAGTGTTAATGTTTCCATTTCAAGTAACGTAAGCAGTTCGTAGCTTTTACTACTGCATACTGTTCCCTCTCAGCCTTCAGCACACCCTACATGACCGTGAAAGTGTTTTCTTTGCATCAGATTGGCAGTAAGTTTGTCTTGCAGAATAGGCGTTTGATGCTGTGGGTCTACCTGTTCACCCACGGTGCCAATTCCTGAGTTATCAACATCGGAGAACGCTTCAAGAGTAATTCCTGAAGACTTATATGCCTACGTGGCAGAATTCTGTACATTTACTTATCTTTAGAGGTTCCCCCACAGTGTGATTTTATTTCAGAGTATAATTAATTCTATAGTTAAGAAATTTCACTATTGGCACTATTTGTTTGTTGACTAACGTAACGTCAGTGCCAAGAAGTTAGTGAGGGGCTCCCTTTGCAATATCCTTCTGATCTTTGTAATAAAACGTAATTAGTGAAGTCTTGCATTTCTTTTGAAAACCATTTTAATGCACTGTTAACTTACTTCTTTTCATTAGTTTAACCAAGTAGTCAGATGAGTTTAGATTGTGTTTAGGGCCAGACAGACCAACCTCGGGCTAGGATCGTAAAAAAAAAAAAATATATATATATATATATATATATATATATATATATATATATATATATATATATATATATATATATATATATACATACATACATATACGTAATAACAAATTAAAATCTTCTATTTACTTTGTGGTACATTATGTATGCATACAAATATGAAATTCTATAATGAAAGAAATGAAAGTACAATAAATGAGGTAACTATTGTACCACTCAGCAAGTGAGCAAAATATGTATCCAAAAGCGAAGCAGCGAGGAATATTCCCATAAAAACGATGCTCATCAACCACGTTATCGAATACCGATTATGGCAACATAAATGTCTGTAGGGGAAAGAATGACCCTCGAGGAGATTAATATTCTGTTCTTCCCTGCAGGTCGTTTTCTGTTTGCTTGATTGGGTTATTCAACGCCCGTGTTGCAATTCGCGCGACCCCCTGCAGCCCGTCTCTGCGAAGGAAACAGTCGTAAATAAAAGTTTTCAATTTGTAAGAAGTATATCGGGATACAAGCTTTAATGGATGGGGCTTTTTATCCAGTAATTTTGACGCTCACTGCAACCTGAGTATCACCAACCGATCCCGTAATATTTCCCTGTAAAGCATCTTTTTTAGGGGCCTCAGAAAAATTTTGTATATTTTTTGAAATACTGAAACCTGTAATATCGAGAAGGCTGGCGGAAACCAATATCACAAAAAAAAAAAAAAAAAAAACTGAACTTATACAAGAATCGCTTAAGATGTATCGTTTTCCGTCAATAAGTATTAACAAAAAAATTTCTTCGAATACAAACTTCGTACTATACCGTAGATTTCACATTTTCCACTCCAATTTCGACGTTTTATAAACACTAAAGTAGGGTATGATTAGGTTTCTGAACTTCTGCTCGACTGAATGGTCACTGACGTCAACCACGCTATACAAATATACAGAAACAAAAAGTCCAATAAAATACAGAACAGCTGACAGACCTAGAAACTACTCATGTTCAAAACTTGCCTTTGATCTCGAAGACTACAGTAGATGCAGTTCGACCGTTTAGCAAGCAATCTGCTATAGACAAATGCTTTGCAAACAAGGAAGAAGAACGAGAATTATAAGCTGAGAATTTTTCTTAGTAAAGACGAAAACTATAACTTCGAAAAGGAATGAAGGACGAACATGAGGTGGATGCGTAAATTGTCGTGTGATTTCGTTAGTTTTCCACTTCCGAGTACGATTGTAGGTCACGTTCACTTTAAATTATGGCATTCTTTATTCAATTCTGAGTCTCTTTAAGATCATTTCAGTCTGTTTTACTGTTTAAATGGTTATCGATGATAGCAAAATTACCTCATTACACGGCTAAGTCTCTCATCGGAATGTTCGCCATAACCTGTTGCACAATGCAAAAATCTGCAAATTTAAACATTTCTTCTTACAAAACTTATTCGAAGAAAGGGTAGCCGGTAATAAAGTCACATGAAAAAAAGTCATGGAAAAGTCACAATTTGGCCTAGGAAAAAAGTTACCGGAAAAAGGTCACACTAATTTATGCTGGCAATTAAAGCCATTAACGTAATAAAACAGAAAATATTTTGGATCTTTCCTAGATAATGACCCCCAAGGGTTTACGGGGTCGTTATGTAGGACTAATATTTCTTGGGGGTCATTATCTTTATGATATTTACAGTCTTTTGTTAATGCTTACGGTAATCCCCTACGGGCTTGTACTGAACACTCCGCAAAGGTGGATACATACTGGTTTATCCCTTTGGGGTCACTAACTGGGAAAAATTAATGTGACTTTTTTTTGTGCCTTTTTTTTTACCTGGGTTCAATAAAAGATACCAATTGCAGAACTAAAGTAATGTAAATAGGGTCTCTGTCAAGGAGATCGCTAATTTTCTAGGTACATAATTAAATGTCAATTTATGAATTGTACAATATTTATCCCTTTGGTGATGCGAAATATTATGAAATAACCTGTAAAAATAACATGACTTTTTTTAAAAAGAGAGTTGATATATGCTATCGTATTTGGAAAGTAGAAAAATGACGAAAACAGGTATACCTTTCTCTTTTGCTTTCTTTAATCTCCACCAGGATTTAATGGTACTGTAACTTTCTTGCTACTTTTTGAAAGGTATTAAAAGGTTTTATTCCTTCCCTCATGGAATTTATCATCAATAGACTGGTTTCTTTGTCATTCTGCAAAGTTTCTATTCTGCTTTTCGGTTTTCATTGCTTTCCTTTTTTTTTTTTGGTAATCGCGTATGTTTTTGTTTGTCTTTCATCAGGCCGTGGGTATTATTACTTTTCTTATTGATTACTGATTTATTTTCCCTTTTTGTAAAACATTTCTCGCTCTCATTTTGTTCATATATTATCTTAGTTTTAAATTCTTTTGCTTTTTATTGTTTCAATCGCCCATTATAAAGTGAAAGTTTCCGCTATTTTTCATTTGCTTTTTAATTCCGTTGTATTTATCGTTTCCATTTTTTAGTTTTCTGTAAAAGAAAACTATTGAGAGAGCTATCTGTCTATCCGTCCGCACTTTTTCTGTCCGCGCTGAGATCTTAAAAACCACTGAGGCTAGAGGGCTGCAAACTGGTATGTTGATCATCCACCCCCAATCATCGGACATACCAAATTGCAGCCCTCTAGCCTCAGTAGTTTTAATTTTATTTAAGGGAAAGTTAGTCATGATCGTGCGTCTATCACCACTATAGGTGCCAACAACACAGGCCACCATCGGGGCGTGGCTGAGAGTTTCATACAGCACTATGCGCTGTACAGAAAATTCGATTGCGCCGAAGAAACTTCGGGCTTTTTTTTTATGCTTATTCTTATTATAGCTCCTTATTCATTTAGCTAGGTTCAGTTGTTCATTCTCGTAACATATTTCTATCTATATCACGTCCTTTTTCTGTCGCTTTGATCTGTTCATAATATGGGAAATTCGGTCTTCGACAGAAATAGCATAATACAAAATAAAAAATTAGCTAATTTAGAACATGTTATAGCCAGCAATATTATAGTTTATAATTACGGAAAGTCTGCGAAAAAGGGCTTTATTATAAGCCTAAAACTAAGAGGCCTTAGTAGAGAACGGGAGCTTGGGAAACGGAAAAATCTTAGATCACAGGACTTCATTTGATAATTTGTACTGGGCCGAGGTGGCATAAAAAACTCGTTTCGACTGCAATTTCATAGGGACAGTTGTTAACAGAAATGTAAAGTGCTAAAACTAATCTTAAATGGTTGAAAATATAAAGAAAATTGTAATGCGCCAAAATTAAGTATATATGTCTTTGACTAGTAGAAACAGACAATTGCAACCAACCTAATGAAAGATAAAAGGAAAAAGAATGAATTCTAGAAATTCCTATAATTTCCAGAAAAACGCCTTTTTTCTCTATGAAATCAAAGTTCCGAAAGACATACAGGGTCTATTGTACTTGTTGCTGGTAACCATTTCAAGAACTAACCTGACCAACCGTTGATTAGCTTTGTTGATTAGCCAACTAGCAGTATAGTGCATGATTTACTACCATGGGTATTGTATTATTAAGCTTAAATAATAAAAGTTAACTAATATCATAATAGGCATTAAGGGGACCGACGGACCCCCATAAGAGCAATGCATTTTTGGTGTTATTTAGAAGTAAGTCATCTCTCTTATTTTCAACCGATTTTGATGATTTAAAAAACAGATGAAAGAGAATCATTTAGAAAAATTCGTTAGTAACTTTTTTTAGAGACTTGTTTCATCTTCCCTTTTTTAAAATTTTTTAATTTTTTCTTTCTTTTTTCAAAAAAAATTATTTTTTCAATTTTGTGACAGTATATGAGAACAAAAAATTACATACAAATATGCTCTCCTGTTTGTTCTACCTGCTGGTTTTTGAATGGTAAGAATCTGTCAACATTCAAATTTTTTTTTTTTTTTTTTTTTTTTTTTTTTTTTTTGAGAAAAATAAAGGTTTTGGGGAAACGCAATGTAAAGTTGAAATACTATATTTTGAGCTTTTGCTGAAAAAATACTTATTTTGAGTTTTTGCTGGTAATTGCAAGAATTACCTCACCACTGGAGATCATCAGGATATAATTTTCATTTATTAGGGGTGTTTATTTACCAGTGGTGAGCTCTTCCCTATGATCCAATTATATCCCTCCCTAACTATGGAACGGCGCAGGTGACATTTTAGAAAACTCCAGCATAATCTGGATCATTATTATCTTCTATTCTTTTCCTCTTTCTCGACAACTCCGGTGTAGAAGTGTTGAGCTGTTGCTCTTCTCTTTTCTTGAGAAGTCGATCTGACATCCGGTTTCGCTCAGCATCTCTATGGCTCAGTACGTTTGTAGTATTGGTTGATAACTTCCCAAAACCGAAGGAGGCCATGGGGCAGGCTTCCAAGTATGTTAAATTATGCTGCATTGCAGTTAGGGCAATTGGAAACGACTGTCTTCAGGCCAAAGAATTTTGTTTTATGGAGCCTTGTCCAAATATTTGAGTGGAAAGACTCATTTGGATTCTGAGTTTTGCCCATTAGGCATCTTTGCAGAAGCTCGTCATTGCACATGTCTCTGGACACATCTCTTACAACCTTCCTCTCCTCTTCATCCAACCTGAAGTACACCTTCATATTGCTGTGGCTTGGTGGTATCTGGTCTTTGGCCACTGCTCTGTTATAAAAACAGTACTATTTCTCACCCTTTGGACATAGATGATGTTTCTTACTTTCATCAGTGCTGCCACAATGATAGAATATGGCCATAATGCTGTCCTTCAGTTCTTGTGCTATTTTTCCAGAACGCCTTTTAACAGCAAATGTAAAGTATTTTGTGAGATGATCTATGACATTTTCCGTTAGCTTGTTCAGGATCGTCAGGAAGGTCACTGTCGCGAGGCAACAAATCAGCTGACGTACAAGGTTCAGCCAACCATTGCTCATCTTCACGAACACCACTGCTGCCGTCACTCACACCACTTCTACGACGACAATTATAGGCCTTTTTTAATTACAGTCTAAGCTTAGATACTTTGGGTATCTTGCCAAATAGTTTTTGTGTCACTCAAAGACGTAAACACGAAAGAAATGTCGAAAGTTAGCTTGACCTCTCTCTCACAGCAACAACGTGATTTCTATTGTTTACTGAAAGGGATTAAAAACAAAACTTGTGAAAAACATAACAGAAAACTTTAGTTTCATTCTTCATATTCGAGGGGGAACAGTCATTGAGTTTCTTAATTTTTTGTTTACTTTGATATAAAACAAGAGAGGCGACAATATGTGACGATTGGTGCCTGACCCGACGCATTACATTTATAATTATAATATTTTCGATGTGATAAAGCATGAAAACACTAAAATGACTATCGATATCTTGAAATAGACACATCAAAATATCATAACAAAAGATTTAAAAAAATTGAAAATTTTTTGGCCAGACCGATCTGGCGGTCCCCTTAAGGCGAAGTCTTCAGTATGATTAAGAAAACGTGTTTTTTCTTACCTACTGCTGTATAAAGGAGAGTTGAATCTTTAACGCGTTGTTTCTTTAATTAGTTAATAGATAACTGAAAAAGTAGCAAATAAAATGTTAAATAAAATACTTAATATAAAAACCTGCTGCTAGATAAAATAAAATATAATTTAGCTACAAGGAAATGGTAAAGCAGTCCACCGTGAGAGAAAGCGTACAATTAAATTCGATTAAAAGAGAAAAAAAGAGGAAAGAAAAGAAAGTATGTGATTTTTTTCCCGTAAACTGAAATCAAAGTGCTGGTGCTTACTTTCCAATAGCGCGTTGAATTTGAGACCAGGTAACAGTTACGAAAATGGTTAAAACATTTTCATCATTACATATCAATTTCGATGATGCAGGAAAAGGGCAAAGAAAATGATGTCGTATCAAAGTAACTTTAGATGACAAGGGTCAAACATAAAAGAAAAAGATTAAAAGAGTAAAAACCTTGGGTAAGACTATCATCACCTTTCCAACGACCAGTAGTTTGGATGCTATATATAACATTACATCTTTGCTAAAGATATGCCTTAAAATCAGAATCTGGTCTTCCTCGTTGTGAGGAATAGATTTGTGAGAGATGTATCAGCATTGACAACTGCTGAACCCTAACCCTGTGTTCTCTTCCTCCTTTCTAGATGATGCTTCACAGCTTATATATATATATATATATATATATATATATATATATATATATATATATATATATATATATATATATATATATATATATATATATATATATATAATATTTTTTTTTTTTTTTTTGAGCTATGGAAAATATCCGTAGTCGATATAGTTGACGCTAAATGTGACTGGTGAAAGCTCATATTTTTTATTCCCAACCAGAGGTCACAGTTCGAATATGGCTACCTACAAGAAACAAGTAAAAAATGGGCCGAAGTTATTTTCGGCGCAATAGAGTTTTCTGTACAGCGTATAATGCTGTATGAAACTCTCAGCCGCGGTCCGGTGGTGGACTGTGTTGTTGGCACCTAAATCGTTGCCAGACGCATGATCATGGCTAAATTTAACCTTAAATAAAACAGAAACTACCGAAGCTAGAAGGCTGCAATTTCGTACGTTTGATGATTTGAGGGTGGATGATCAACATACCAATTTGCAGCCCTCTAGCCTCAGTACATTTTAAGATCTGAGGCCGGATAGAAAAAGTTCGGACGGACAGACAAAGCCATCTCTGCAGTTTTCTTCTATAGAAAACTAAAAAAGGTAATAATGGTTTGTTTAAATATGATTAAGTTTTAACGTTTTATTAATGTTATGTTTTTGGTGAAATGCATTACGCCAACCCGTAAAATAAAGAGTAAAAGCCTCATTAAATGAGTCCTAAAAACGTGCGTGGCATTTAATTGAAAAATTTCAGGTCCCACGAAATCGGTCGACTTTCATTAAAAGTGAAGAATCGGAATCTCTCTCGTCCTCTCGGGCTCTTCACGAGTGCTGGAGGAAAATTGCTGGAAAGTCACAGTAGTCCTTTGTTTTTTGATAATAGCGTCCCGAAATTTGGTCTAAGAAATGTTTCTGCCTAAGATAATATATATATATATATATATATATATATATATATATATATATATATATATATATATGTATATACTATATAAATATATGTATATTATATATACATACATACATACATACACACACACATATATATATATATATATATATATATATATATATATATATATATATATATATATATATATATATATATATATATACACACGCACATATCGTAAGCAGAAACTTTTCAAGAAAAGAAAGGCTTTGTTGTCAAAAGTTAAACAATCCGCATTATAAAATGTTTGACTATCACTGAATATGATATTACCTCCTCTAATTCAGTTATTCAGACCCGTTAGTTAGACAAACGACATTGGGACATCCACAATGAAACTTGTGGTATCAGGAGTAAACAAGTATTTTTCAATATTTTTGATAACTTGAGTCTCAAGTTTCATTTTGGTGGAGGTGAGCGCTTAAAAGCAATATTTTAACAACGATGTGATTTCTAGTGTAATAGTTTGCCTGTGGGATATGATATTAAAACATCACTTATTGTATAAAAATCATATTATTCAAGCTTGAATAATAAATATAAATAGAAAAATGTTTACTACTGTATTTGCTCTCATATATATTTATGTGTCGTCTATTGAAAGTAGAAATAAATTTATAGGATCATAAATGCCATCCCCGACTCCAACCCTTTTCCTTTTGAGAATTATTTCCCAATATACTTTCTTTCCTTGTTTGCTGAAAAGTCAGTACCATGCATAGACACATTTCAAATAATTTGAAGTGACGGAAGACAACAGATTACCATAATTTGTTCTTTTTAGTCTTATGTAAAAGAAAACTATTTTGACGGCTTTGTCTGTCCGTCCGCACTTTTTTCTGTCCGCACTTTTTCTGTCCGCCCTCAGATCTTAAAGTCGATTGAGGCTAGAGGTCTGCCCTCCAATCATAAAACATACCAAATTGAAACCCTCTAGCCTCAGTAGTTTTTATTTTATTTAAGGTTAAAGTGAGCCATAATCGTGCATCTGGCAACGCTGTAAAACAGACCACCGCGGACCATGGCTGAAAGCTTCATGGGCCGCGGCTCATGTAGCATTATACACTGTTCAGAAAACTCGATTGCTCCGAAGAAACTTCGGGGCATTTTTTACCTGTTTATTTTGCGTTTAAGTAAAAACATCTTTGGGAAGGTCAGTAAAAGTAAAGATTCCAGAAACTGGGCCAATGCAAGACATTACAAATTACAACATTTTCGATATTATGAACCTCAGAATCAGAGGTTTGTAAATGTTGCCAATGCCGCATATCCTCTTCCTCTTCCCACATTCTAAGCCACCTTCACCAAGGGTATCTAATCATAACGCCTACGCAAGGAATCTGGGCAATAGGTTTATATGTGCGTCTCGCAAACTGGCAGAGGCACTTACACACGAAGGCCTTCACAACACGTAAGCATTTATAGAAAGCGTTTCCGAACCATAAGCAGATCCCTTAATCAGCTGGCCCTTTCTCCACCAATAACTCTCCTCCCACGAACCGTGGGTTACCTACTCTCTTCAAGAATACGATTTGAAAAGAACCTCTAAGCCTATTTAGGTTGAGGCATTCGTGGCTCACGGTATTCAAACGGCCTAATGTATAGCAGGTTTCTCTTCCTGAGCAAATCGTCCTTACATAAATGGAGTGAGTGAATGTTATAATAATTTTATAGGGATCTATTTATAATCGATGTGTTCGGCGGTTCTGAATTATCCCATACCAATAACTCTATTCAGAATCAGTCAGACATTTGGGATTAACTCTGGTTCTCTTTAGATTTCTTTCAAATTTAACCTGGAATTCAATGGTGAGAACTCTAAAGGGAGGATTTTACCTGCAGTAATATAATTCCAAACGAATTTGTATATTAAAACACAAAATTAGGAATTTTGATAAGTTTAGGTAGTTGGCGAAATATTTAAACGTATGATAGGCGTTGTTTGATATAGTAGATTTTGTGCTATCAGTGCATCTCTCTCTCTCTCTCTCTCTCTCTCTCTCTCTCTCTCTCTCTCTCTCTCTCTCTCTCTCTCTCTCTCTCTCTCTCCATACACACTTACACATGCACTTTTTGTAACTTTTTTTATTGTAAAATAAAATATTTCATAATTATACATTATGTTTAGCTAATTGAACCCTAATATCCGTAGGAAGAGTTACCGACTATACTCATGTGAATATTACTGTAAGCTGTCAGAAGAATAATATAATTCTTGATGGTTTCTTTAGATCAGTTCATATCACCTACACACAAACAATAAAACAAGATATAAGAACTACTAGGATTTGTTTACATAACATCAAATGGTAAAGAAATCCTCATTTTTATCTCTGAAAAGCTGAATACTTTCGCTGGTGAAATCGATGAGCCAGTAGCTTTGGCAACAAAACAAATACAAAGCTCCTTCGTCCCTACATACATTGATTATGGATACGAGTTACGGAATTCTTTAAAAACGTAAAATGGCAGAACAAAATAGCAGTTCACCATTAATGTTAGCCATAAACAGTAGCCGAGTATTTTTATTAAAAGTACACTGGGGGATTTCATTCGAAATAACAAATAAAACTGCAAACGGTTAATCCTCGTGCAATATTTGATGTGAAGCTTTTCTATTAATCTCTCTCTCTCTCTCTCTCTCTCTCTCTCTCTCTCTCTCTCTCTCTCTCTCTCTCTCTCTCTCTCTCTCTCTCTCTCTCTATTCAGTTTAAACCTTGAAAGACCATCTGTCGAATCCCACTAGGGCAAGGAAGCACGGGCGCAGTGCCTGAAAGTTTATTATCCTCTGTTGGCGTCAGCAGAGAGTTAGGTAGCTGGTCGATAACAGGCCAAAAGTAGAGGTGGCATATTCCCTTTCAGCAACCATTATTTAGTGCAGAATCCCTTGACAAGACTCCTTCAAAATAATTTTATTTATGCTTTGTGCCTGGACGGTTTATTTTAGTTTTATATATTTAATGGTAATACCGTACTGATGTAGGACATCCCATTACTCTAAGCTGTCAATATTATGATAAAATAATTCCTGATTGGTCTGTACACTCTTTAAGAGCTTTCCTGTAATATACGTAAAACAGAAGAAGGGGATTATTAAATTCCTTACGCTAGTGGACCATTAACCTTCATACAAACATTTCATCTTTGCATCTCCTGCCTTTTCTGAAATCGCCTTGTTCATCTTGAAGTATTTTATCACTTCCCTCCTGCCCATGAAGAGTAAGTTTACTGTATATTATAGTCATGACAGACATAAATGCAGCGACTCTAAAATGACCTTTCTTTGATGTCTTTGTTATGAAACCCATTTCCCGAATGTCGGGGCTTTTGTTTCCTTCACTCCAGATTTTGATGAAAAGTTTGGTTAGTGTGCGAGGCGACATTTCGTTTTGAGCTGCAATCATTTCATCAGTAATTCCGTCAGTGCCCGTTGCTTTCCACCTCAAGTTTCTTTATTACTGGGTACACTTCAAAACCAGTTAATTCATTCATAAGTATATTTAGCTTCTCCCAGTTTCAGATTTATCTTCAAATATAGTACTATACATAACTCTTGCTACTCTGAGTATTTTTAATGAGCATTTTTCTCATGCATTACGTTGCAAAATTATTCAAGTTTTAAGTATTGGTACATCAGTTTTTGGTCCAAAGTAAGACTGACATAAAAGCTATGTATTATTAAAACTTATTTCATCTACGTAAACCTGAATTAACTTAAACTGAAATACTTATTTTTTCGACGAAAATATGTTAAAAATAAGAAATAAAACCTAGTGAATTTTGTCATATGAGTAGGGGAGAGGTAAACTGAGCAATCGAACTGAGGTCACTGTCTTTACCGAACAAGGGGAATGAGATTCACAGTTTACTTCAACAGGAACCTTTTGTCTCGGAAAACCTACAATATATCTGTGACTCGTCTTCTTTGACGTCTGGGAGAGGTGTCGTGTTATCACAATACCCTCTCTGAGAGAGAGAGAGAGAGAGAGAGAGAGAGAGAGAGAGAGAGAGAGAGAGAGAGAGAGAGAGAGAGAGAGAGAGAGAGAGTTTGCAGAACGATATTTGAATCATTATGGCCCAGGCTCCATTGCCATTTCTCAGATAAATGTGATAGATGGAGATTCGTGATATACAACAGGTGAATGTGGAGCCCATTAATCGTAGAGGAATAAATAAAACATTATATTGTTAAATTTACTGTCATAAAAATACTCTTCCACCCACTGACAGACTGAATGCACGATTATGCATTCCTGCATTCATCATTAATTTCTTGTGGAAGACTTTCCAGTTTATCCGTGAAAGAAATTTCTCGTTACTCTTAGAACCACCCCTCAACTTTTCGGAAGACGACTCCTCTCGAGAGTCAGTTTCTCCTCGTAAACTTTTAGTTTCCTACAAAAGAAAACTATTGTGCCGGCTTTGTCTGTCCGTCCGCATTTTTTTCTGCCCGTACTTTTTCTGTCCGCCCTCAGATCTTAAAAACTACTGAGGTTAGGGGGATGCAAATTATGTTGATCATCTACCCTCCAGTCATCAAACATAGCAAATTATAGCCCTCTAGCCTCAGTAGTTTTAATTTATTTAAGGTTAACGTTAGCCATAATCGTGCTTCTGGCAACGTTATAGGATCGGCCACCAACGGGCCGTGGTTAAAGTTATATGGGCCTCAGCTCATACATCATTATACCGAGACCACCGAAAGATAGCTCTACTTTCGGTGGCCTCGATTATACACTGTAGCATCTGTACAGAAAGCTCGATTGCATTTTTTACTTGTTTTCTTTTCTTCTCAGATTCTGATTACGGTAAATTTCCCGAAACTGGAGATAAGTTCGGCTCGATGTTTATTCAGTTTAGTCAGTTTGGGCTTTTTAAACATAGAAATCTGGTTTGAAGAAAATGAGCGCAAAGAAATGTAATTCTTGCATTCAGTATGTTTTAACATCTTTAAATTCATTCTACCTCTATGTAAGTTTACCATCCACACTTTTGCTTTGTTAATACTAATCCACCAGGGAAACGACTCACTAGCATTTAGTTTACTTTGTGAATATATATATATATTTATATATATATATATATATATATATATATATAAATATAAATATAAATATATATATATATATATATATATAATATATATATATATATATATATATATATATATATATATATATATATATATATATATATATATATATATATTTTCATGATGTTGCCTTGTAATACGTATATCCTCCTATAATTTTGACATATTTACTTTTTTCATGTGTTATGTTTAATGATAATGATCGTTGAAGTGTCATATTTAGTTTGGCATCAGATCTCAAAAGAACTTGATTAAGTTACTTGATAGCGTAATTTAGAATTGATAATATAATTTTAATAGTAACGTAATTTAGAACGAATATCTTTCTTGGTAAAAGCGTAGCTTATGAACACGTGTGTGTGTCCACCAGGGCTTGTTTCATTTCAGTTGTCATCAGTTCAGATAAGAGTGAGCGCTTTGTTTTAGGCTAGCGATGACAGGTTTGCAAAACAAACGCCGATTCGTCCCATACGGGCTCAAGACGAGTGATTTCATGTTGTTACATGCGTTGTTCGAGTCACGTATGCCACTTGGAGAGAAAGAATACGTGTCCTGATCAATTACGTCATGTTTTGTAAGATTGCATTCAAAACGTTTTGCTGGGATGACGTAACTTCCTTCTAGAAGCTTCTTTAGTAACTCGCACCCAAAATGCTTTAATGACATCACGTAATTGTTTTACTGTTACTGGAATCCTAAAATTTGTTTCATGCTGATTTCTGATACCAGTCGATTTGGTTCCATCTCTCTCTCTCTCTCTCTCTCTCTCATTCCTAATTAGGAAGAGATTACTTTTAACGTAATTTTTTGTGGTAACTTTTAACATTAACTTTTGAGATCTGAATTTAGCAAAGTTATTTAGTTCGTAACGGCGCCTGGTAAAAAAGTGTGTATTGTGTAACGCAGCTGCAGCAAGTGATTTACAGAGGTTTTCACAAGTTGTGTAAGGTAACGTGAAATTTTACTTATTGATACCATGGTATAATAAGTTAGGAAGTTGTGGTATGATAAGGTAGGAAATTTTGAACAAGTGAAATCATTATTGATAAATCTTATGTGTATTTTTGTGTGTTTTTCTATTTACAATTTCTTTATATTTTCAAATTTTTTATGTTTGTGATGTAACATTTATTTACATAGCATTGTAAATATTTCTTGGTAATTTAACATTGCATACTTGATTTCATTTATTGAGATTTTCTTTTTTTAAATCTTGAGTAATTCTTGATAATTTAAATTTTGCTTGATTAATTTAAATTCTTGATAAAATTTTTGTGAATTAATTTTGTTTCATAATTTAATTCAAGAATTGATTAAGTGTTGGGTTATTTTCGAGTAACAATAAATTTTTCAGATTGTGAGTTCTAATTAATTATGAATTCTAATTATAAACTTTGAATTTGAAAATAAATTTTGTATTTAACATTTTTAGAAAAACAGGTTTTCATTTATTGACCATCAGTGAATAGGATTGATTGTGTGTGCATAAGGCAAAGTGATAAACATGTTTTGTTCTTTTAGTTTTGCTAAAGTGAATTAAGACCAGGGAGACAGTTAGAGTTTTTTGATGGAGTGATGCCCTTTTACTCTAGAAGATTTCTAGTTTAATTTTTGATACCTCACACATATTCTGATAGACTTAGTTTGATTTTTCAAGTGATTGATAAGTTTTTTCTTAAGGGATCACTGTTACCTTTAGAGTATTCAGTCGTAACAATTAATGTTATGAGAGTTCAGGTATCTGGCTGAAGTGAGGTATATTTTTGAATCTTGAGATTAGTTGTGTAATAACCAGGTACTTGATACGCATCGTGACATAATATTGTTTGGTGCCCAGAGACCCGGGAAACAAAACAAAATATCACTCTGGTTTATGGTTTATGCTGGTGGTGTTAGGGATATATATTGATAGGAGAGTGACCACATAGTTATTTTTTACACTGTATTGTGAATTATTTAGTTGAGTAACTTAGAGAAAATGGCTCTGTTCAATGTTCAGAGGTTGTTAGCAACTCCTTCCATCCAAGAGTTATCTGAATCCAACCTAAGTAAGGCACAGTGGATTGCTTTAGCAGTAGCATGTGGGGGTAATGTGTCTAGTGGTATGATTAAGGCACAAATCAAATATATTGCAATCCAAGCGTTGATGGACTCTGGTAAAGTAGATGAAGAGTTGGGAGAGGTGCAAGAATTGTTGAATGCAGCTGAGGCAGAATTTACAGATAAACATGAGCAAAAGAAAGAGAAAAGTGATGCAGAAGCAGAGCTTAGACGAATAGAAGCAGAAGAAAATTTGATTAAGCTGAGGATACAGGCTGAAAGAGAGAAAATGCAAGCAGAAAGAGAAAGAGAACATAGAGAGAAAAGAGAAAGAAAGGAAAGAGAAGAAGAAAAAGCAGCAGAAGAAGAAAGAGAAAGAGCAAAAGAGGAAAGAGAAAGAGCAAGTAAACAAGAATATTATGAAAGAGAGATGAAATTGATAGAAGCCCGCTCCAAGTTACCTGTAACACCGTCTAACCCTACTCAAGGTAATTCATACCCTGTATTTGATGTAGTAAGAGTGCAGAAGTTAATTCCGAAATTTACAGAAGAAGCCCCAGATGAGTTTTTTGATCACTTTGAAAAAGTGGCTTCAGGTATGGGATGGCCAGAAGATAAATGGTCGGTCTTGTTACAGAGTGTTCTCATTGGTAAAGGAAGAAGTGCCTATTTAGCCTTATCAGCTGATCAGTGTAAAGAGTACAAGGTACTCAAACATAATGTGCTACAAGTTTACCAGATGACCCCTGAATATTATAATGAAAGATTCAGATCTTTGAGAAAGGATGACAAGATAACTTTCTTGGATTATGCTTACAAAGTAAGAAGATGTTTTAAACGATGGTTGGAGGCTGCTAAAGTTAAATCTATGGACGAACTTGAGGAGTTAGTAGTCCTAGAACAATATCTTAGAGGAATTCCTGAACACATAAGAGCCTATTTAAGAGAGAGAGAGGTTAAAAAACTTGACAAAGCTGCTACATTGAGTGAAGATTTTAATATAATTTCTAGCAAAAGAAATTATAATGTCAAGTACCAGAACCAACAACGCACAGGTTTCAGGTCTCATCCAAATTTCAGGAACATTACAACTGGAAATTCTTCTAGTGGCTATGCCAATACAAAGCCAGGTAACAACCCTCAGCAATTAAATGTTAAATCCTCATCATCCAGTCTGTTCTCAAGACAGATACAGAAGACTAATGTTGTCTGCTACAAGTGTGGAAGAGTAGGACACTACAGTCGAGATTGTTATCAGACACAACAGCAGACCAAACCAGTTGGTCAAGTGGTTAAAGGTAACCAGGTGAAGCAAACTACGAAGAGCAGTGTGGGGATGACTGAAACTAAACAAGCAGAGTGTTTAGCAACCAGTGGAAATGTAACTTCAAGCAGTGAATGGCTGAGCAGCTTGGAGGCTTTTAAGCCATATATCTATGAAGGTACGCTGACAACTCAAGGAGGAAGTGTGCAGGTACCAGTCAAAGTATTACGTGATACGGGGAGTAACCATAGTGTGGTAGTTTGTGGTGCTCACCCACAGTTGGAGAAGAATCTCACTGGAGATTCAGTTATTTTGAAGGGTATAGGAGGAGAAGAGGTAACTCCTATATGGCGCTTGCATTTGTCCTGTGAATTGATGACAGGAAATGTTGATTTTGCTGTAAAGGACTCACTAGCTGTTGAAGGTGTACATGTTTTACTGGGTAATGAAGTTGGTAGTGTACCATTTGTTCCTTGTCCTATAGTGACAGACAAACCGTTAAGGGTTAGTCCTACTGTAGATTTAGAGAAGAAAAACCCCCACCTGTTTCCAAGTTGTGTAACTACCAGGAGTATGAAGAGAACTATGTCTGCAAGTGAAAATACTGAGGATTTACCTGCACCAGAAGAATCAAGTGAAGGATCTTTAAGATGAGAAGAACTGTTCCAGGAAAGTGAAGTTTCCCCTAGTGGTAGTAATGAAGAGATTTCCCAAGAAGAAGAGGTTCCTGTTGTTACTGAAGAGACTCCGAGTAGTCAAAGTGTTCCTGAAGATAGTAGTGAAACTACAGAAGCAGAGTTAGCAGATATGGAGAGTTCAGCCCTTGAAGTTGGTCAAGTGACTAGAGAGAAGCTAATGAAACTGCAGAAGAGGGATACAACGTTGGCTGATTTGTTCTTCAGAGTTGTTGATCAAGAAGAGATGCAACAAACCTCTACCTGTTATTATCTAAAGGAAGGATTACTAACGAGGAAGCATCGACCTGCAGATATACCAGGAAATGCTGAATGGGGTGAATATCATCAAATTTTGATTCCATATCCATTGAGGAAACAAGTTGTAGCAGTAGCGCACGAGTCTGGACATATGGGAATCAGGAAGACTGTTGAGAAGATTATGAAGTATTTTTTCTGGCCTGGACTTCACAAGGATGTTAGCAGATTTTGCAGAGTGTGTTACACATGCCAGATAGCTGGAAAACCGAATGAAACCATTCAGAAAGCCCCCCTACATCCCATAGAAGTTAGAGGAGAACCCTTTAGCAAGGTAATTATAGATGTGGTTGAGCCACTTCCGAAAACAAAGAAAGGAAATGAATATCTATTAACATTAATGTGTCCAGTGACTAGGTATCCTGAGGCGATTCCTGTAAGAAGTATAAGTGCAAAGGTAATTGCTGAGAAGTTGGTGGAGTTTTTCTCCAAGTTTGGAATACCAGAAATTGTGCAAAGTGATAGAGGAACGAACTTTACTTCAAAATTATTCCAGGATGTGATGAACTTGTTAGGAGTAAAACAACAGTTATCAACTGCTTATCATCCAGAGACTCAAGTAGCCGTGGAAAGGTTCCACCAGACATTGAAAAGTATGTTAACTAAGTATTGTAATGAATCAGGAAGAGAATGGATGCTGGTTTACCTTTAATGTTATTTGAAGTTCGGAATGCTTATCAAGAAAGCATGGGATGTTCACCAAATGAAATGATTTTTGGTCGAGACATTAGAGGTCCATTTAAGATTCTTGCAGAGAATTGGGAAGAAAATCAAGAGGAAATCCAAGGAGAATATGTGAAGAACTTGAGGAAAAGTTTAAGAGAAATTAGAAAGTTTTCTTTACAAAATTTGAAAATAAGCCAAGAGAAAATGAAAAGGAAATATGATGCTAAGACTAAGCTAAGAAATTTTAGTATTGGACAGCAAGTTCTAGTGTTCTTACCAGTGAAAAGATTTCCCCTTACCAATAAGTTTCAAGGTCCTTATAGGATAATAGAGAAGTTAAGTGATCGAACTTATGTGATTGAAACACCAGGAAGAAGGAAACGACAGAGGAAGATACATGTGAATCTTTTGAAACCTTACTTCTCAGAGACTAAAACTGAAACAGTGTCAATAACACAGACAACTTCATCTACAGAGGACGATGACGGCTACGAATTTGGAGCTGAAAACAAGATGAACAATTCTTCAATATTAGAAAATTTGGAAGATAAACTAAAACATCTGAGTGTTGAGCAAAGTAGTGAATTAAGTGATTCAAAGTTTCCCTGAAATTTTTGCAGATGTACCTAGGCGTACCAATCTGACAAAGCATGAGATAAAGATCAGAGATGATGGAAAACCTTTTAAAATGAGAGCTTATCGCTTATCACCTTTTCATCGAGATGTTTTGAAGAAAGAAGTTGAATATTTGTTGTAGCATGGATTAGCAGAACCCAGTTCAAGTCATTATAGTTCTCCTTGTGTGGTAGTGAAGAAACCAGATGGCTCATTTAGGATGTATACTGATTATAGGAAACTGAATTCCATCAGTGTGGCTGACAATTATCCCTTGCCTCTTATTGATCAATTACTTGATAATATTGGGCAAGCCAAATTTGTTTCCAAGATAGACTTGTTGAAAGGATATTATCAAATTCCCTTAGATGAGAATGCTAAGTTGCTATTAGCTTTCATTACTCCTTTTGGACTGTATCAATACACTGTTTTGCCGTTTGGTCTGATGAATGCACCTGCAACATTCCAGCGAGTGATGGATCAACTACTAGGATCAATAGAAGGAGTGGATGTATACCTTGATGACATTGTGATTTATTCTAATACATGGGAAGAACATCTGAAGATATTAAGGAAAGTGTTCAAGAAACTACGGGAAGCAGGACTAACAATCAACTTACAAAAAACTGAGTTTGGAAAGGCAACTGTACAGTATCTAGGATTTGAAGTTGGAAAAGGCCTTCTCGCTCCTATTGACGCTAATGTAGAAGGTATCAGTAAGGCTACCCCTCCTACTACAAGGAAACAGCTACAAAGATTTTTGGGCATGGGTGGATTTTATCGCCGATTCTGTCCAAATTTCTCAGCCATAGTAGCTCCCTTAACTGACTTAACCAGTCCTAAAAGAAAGTTTGATTGGACTCCGGAATGTCAAGAATCATTTGAGAAGGTTAAAGCCATATTAACTTCAAGACCAGTGCTTCAAGCTCCAGACTTCAATAAAAAGTTCATGATACAAGTTGATGCATCCGACTGTGGAATTGGAGCTGTTCTACTTCAAGAAGATGACAACAGAATCTTACATCCAGTATGTTTCATGTCTTCAAAGTTGAAAAAGCACCAGAAAACTTACTCAACAATCGAAAAAGAAACACTAGCATTAATCACAGCATTGAAAAAGTTTGAAGTGTATGTGAACCGACCTAGGAATGAAGAAATTTTAGTGTTGTCGGATCACAACCCAATCTCATTCATCAATAAGATGAAAAATAATAATATGAGACTGACCAGGTGGTATTTATGCCTGCAACCGTATAATGTAAGTGTTAAACACATTTCAGGAAAAGATAATGTCATAGCAGATTATTTATCCCGTTGTGAATCGTGGGATTCAAACCCGGGATAAGTAATCTTCTCGGGGGAGGAATTTCATGATGTTGCCTTGTAATACGTATATCCTCCTATAATTTTGACATATTTACTTTTTTCATGTGTTATGTTTAATGATAATGATCGTTGAAGTGTCATATTCAGTTTGGCATCAGATCTCAAAAGAACTTGATTAAGTTACTTGATAGCGTAATTTAGAATTGATAATACAATTTTAATACTAATGTAATTTAGAACGAATATCTTTCTTGGTAAAAGCGTAGCTTATGAACACGTGTGTGTGTCCACCAGGGCTTGTTTCATTTCAGTTGTCATCAGTTCAGATAAGAGTGAGCGCTTTGTTTTAGGCTAGCGATGACAGGTTTGCAAAACAAACGCCGATTCGTCCCATACGGGCTCAAGACGAGTGATTTCATGTTGTTACATGCGTTGTTCGAGTCACGTATGCCACTTGGAGAGAAAGAATACGTGTCCTGATCAATTACGTCATGTTTTGTAAGATTGCATTCAAAACGTTTTGCTGGGATGACGTAACTTCCTTCTAGAAGCTTCTTTAGTATCTCGCACCCAAAATGCTTTAATGACATCACGTAATTGTTTCACTGTTACTGGAATCCTAAAATTTGTTTCATTCTGATTTCTGATACCAGTCGATTTGGTTCCATCTCTCTCTCTCTCTCTCTCTCATTCCTAATTAGGAAGAGATTACTTTTAAAGTAATTTTTTGTGGTAACTTTTAACATTAACTTTTGAGATCTGAATTTAGCAAAGTTATTTAGTTCGTAACGGCGCCTGGTAAAAAAGTGTGTATTGTGTAACGCAGCTGCAGCAAGTGATTTACAGAGGTTTTCACAAGTTGTGTAAGGTAACGTGAAATTTTACTTATTGATACCATGGTATAATAAGTTAGGAAGTTGTGGTATGATAAGGTAGGAAATTTTGAACAAGTGAAATCATTATTGATAAATCTTATGTGTATTTTTGTGTGTTTTTCTATTTACAATTTCTTTATATTTTCACATTTTTTATGTTTGTGATGTAACATTTATTTACAAAGCATTGTAAATATTTCTTGGTAATTTAACATTGCATACTTAATTTAACATTGCATACTTGATTTCATTTATTGAGATTTTCTTATTTTAAATCTTGAGTAATTCTTGATAATTTAAATTTTGCTTGATTAATTTAAATTCTTGATAAAATTTTTGTGAATTAATTTTGTTTCATAATTTAATTCAAGAATTGATTAAGTGTTGGGTTATTTTCGAGTAACAATAAATTTTTCAGATTGTGAATTCTAATTAATTGTGAATTCTAATTATAAACTTTGAATTTGAAAATAAATTTTGTATTTAACATTTTTAGAAAAACAGTGTTTCATTTATTGACCATCAGTGAATAGGATTGATTGTGTGCGCATAAGGCAAAGTGATAAACATGTTTTGTTCTTTTAGTTTTGCTAAAGTGAATTAAGACCAGGGAGACAGTTAGAGTTTTTTGATGGAGTGATGCCCTTTTACTCTAGAAGATTTCTAGTTTAATTTTTGATACCTCACACATATTCTGATAGACTTAGTTTGATTTTTCAAGTGATTGATAAGTTTTTTCTTAAGGGATCACTGTTACCTTTAGAGTATTCAGTCGTAACAATTAATGTTATGAGAGTTCAGGTATCTGGCTGAAGTGAGGTATATTTTTGAATCTTGAGATTAGTTGTGTAATAACCAGGTACTTGATACGCATCGTGACATAATATATATATATATATATATATATATATATATATATATATATATATATATATATATATATATATATATATATATATATATATATATATATCTTATTTTAAAATTAACTTAAAAGAAAAAAGCATGTACAGTACAGACGGTGAGTCAGCTTCACGACCACCCAGGGCCGAGGAGCAGGGAGTGATAAAACACCCCGACATTAGCACCCGCTAGATCCTCAGCGCCTTCACGAAAAGATTCCGCCCACCCTCTCTAAGCCTTAATCCCGCCTTTGTCAACCATGACAGAGACTTGAAGGTGGGACCAGAGGCTATGTAAGGACTTGACCAGGGGTCATAAGAGGAGGTCGTTATAAGCCAACATCAGAGTAGAGTCCTTGCCAGCTCGGTCTCTGATCACCGTCCCCCTTTCTGACCCTGTCAGAACTTTGTCGTGAACATAGTCCCCTCAAAGTCCCTTGCCTTATTGCAAAGACTGGCCTACACATCAAGACAACGCATCCTACGGGAAAAGGTACAGTCTGGATTTGGAGTTGTTGCGACCCTCATTCTTCCACTATAAATTTCACTCTTTCTGATATTTCCGCCCCTTGGAGCTCTGGGAAAACAAGTGGAGTGTTAATGTTTCCATTTCAAGTAACGTAAGCATTTCATAGCATTTGCAACGGCATACTGTTCCCTCTCAGCCTCCAGCACTCCCTACATGACCACGAAAGTGTTTTCTTTGCATCAGAGTGAGTAAGTTTGTCTTGCAGAATAGGCGTTTGATGCTGTGTCTACCTGTTTGCCCATGGTGCCAATCCTGAATTCCCGTCATGGAAGAACACTTCAAGAGTAATTCCTGAAGTCTTATATGCCTACGTGGCAGAATTCTGTACATTTACTTATCTTTAGAGGTTCCTCCACAGTGTGATTTTATTTCAGAGTATAATTAAGTCTATAGTTAAGAAATTTCACCACAGATCATAAAGTCTTATGATATTGGGATTATTTGTTTTGTGACTAACGTAATGTCAGTGCCAAGAAGCTAGTGAGGAGCTCCCTTTGCAATATCCTGGTCTTTGTAATGAAACCTAATAAGTGAAGTCTTGCATTTGTTTTGAAAAACATTTTAATGTACTGTTAACCTACTTCTTTTCATGAGTTTAGCCAAGTAGTCAGATGAGTTTAGATTGTGTTTAGGGCTAGATAGACCAACCCCGGGCTAGGATCGTGAATATATATATATATATACACTCGTATATATGACAACAAATTAAAATTTCTAATCACTTTGTGGTACATTATGTATGCATACGAATACGAAATTCTATAATGAAAGAAATGAAAGTACAACAAATGCGTAACTATTACACCGCTCAGCAAATGAGCAAAATATGTATCCAAAAGCGAAGCAGCGAGGAATGCCCCCATAAAAACGATGCTCATCAACCACGTTATCGAATATCGATTATGGCAACATAAATGTCTGTGGGGGAAAGAATGACCCTCGAGGAGATTAATATTCTGTTCCTCCCTGCAGGTCGTTTTCTGTTTGCTTGATTGGGTTATTCAACGCCGGTGCTGCAATCCGCGCGACCCCTGCAGCCCGTCTCTGCGAAGGAAACAGTCGTAAATAAAAGTTTTCAATTTGTAAGAAATATATCGGGATACAAGCTTTAATGGATGGGGCTTTTTATATAGTAATTTTGGACGCCCACTGGAACCTGAGTATCACCCAGCGATCCCATAATATTTCCCTGTAAAGCATCTTTTTTAGGGGCCTCAGAAAAATTTTGTATATTTTTTGAAATGCTGAAACCTGTAATTTCGAGAAGGCTGGCGGAAACCAATGTCATAAAAAAACCCTGAACTTATACAATAATCGCTTAAGGTGTATCGTTTTCCGTCAGTAAGTATTAACAAAAAATTTTTTCGAATACAAACTCCGTACTATACCGTAGATTTCACATTTTCTTCTCCAATTTCGACGTTTTATAAACGCTAAAGTAGGGTATGATTAGGTGTCAGAACTTCTGCTCGACTGAATGGTCACTGACGTCAACCACACTTTATAAGTTTTACGAAAGGAAACATAATCACGTTTGTTGGCTCTTATATAAGGGTGCATTTTCTTTACTATAACTGTGGAGAGTATACAGGGACTTGACTGTTTTCCTTTTTCTTAAAAAGAGCCAAGGTAGCGAATTATTATTAGGCGCGAATAAATTCCCACGTGGGACAAGACGAAGTCAGCTTGCCTTGCTGAAATTCTCTCAGTGTAGTTAAAAATCAAACTAGGTGTTAGGAAAGCGAAATTTAAACATAATGTCTCTAAATACGCAGAGTATGTAGTTTACAACAAAAAATGTCCAGTAAAATGTAGAACAGCTGACAGGCCTAGAAACTAATCTTATTCAAAACTTACCGTTGTTCTCGAAGACTACAATATATGAAGTTCGACCGTTTAGCAAGCAATCTGCTGTAGACAAATGCTTTGCAAACAGTGAAGAAGAACGAGAATTATCTGAAAAGTTTTCTTAGTAAAGAAGAAAACTGATTCCGGAAAGGAATGAAACACGAACATGAGGTGGAAGCGTAAATTGTCCTGTGATTTCGTTAGTTTTCCACCGCCGATTACGATTGTAGGTCACGTTCACTTTAAATTATGGAATTCTTTATTCAGTTCTAAGTATCTTTAAGATAATTTCAGTCTGTTTTACAGTTTAAATGGTTATCGATAATAGCAAAATTACCTCATTACACGGCTAAATCTCTCGTCGGAATGTACGCCGTAACCTGTTGCACAGTGTAAAAAAATTGCAAATTCAAACATTTCTTACAAAAGTTATTCGAAAAAAGGGTAGCCGGTAATAAAGTCACATGAAAAAAAGGCACATGAAAAAGTCACACTTTTGGCTAGGAAAAAAGTTACAGGAAAAAAGTCACATTAATTATGGTGGCTATTAAAGCAATTAACGTAATAAAACAAAATACTTTGGATCTTTCCTAGATAGTGACCCCCAAGGGTTTTCTGGGGTCGTTATGTAGGACTAATATTTCTTGGGGGGTCATTATCTTTGTGACATTTACAGTCTTTTGTTAATGTTTTTACGGTAATCCCCGATGGGCTTGCACTGAACACTCCGCAAAGGTGGATACATACTGGTTTAAACCCCTTGGGGGTCACTAAATAGGAAAAATTAATGTGACTTTTTTTTCTGTAACTTTTTTTTACCTTGGTTGAATAAAAGATACCAATTACAAAACTAAAGTAATGTAAATATGGTCTCTGTCAAGGAGATCGCTAATTTTCTAGGTACATAATTAAATGTCAGTTTATGAATTGTACAGTATTTATCCCTTTGGTGATGCGAAATATTATGAAATAACCTGTAAAAATAACATGACTTTTTTAAAAAGAGAGATGATATCTACTATCGTATTTGGAAAGTAGAAAAATGACGAAAGCAGGTATACCTTTCTCTTTTGTTTTTTTTTAATCTCCATCAGCATTTAATGGTGCTGTAACTTTCTTGCTACTTTTTGAAAGGTATTAAAAGAAGGTTTTATTCCTTCCCTTGTGGAATTTATCATCAGTAGACTGGTTCCTTATTCATTCTGCAAAGTTTTTATTCTGCTTTTCGGTTTTCATTACTTTCTTTTGTCTTGATATTCGTTTATGTTTTTGTTTGTCTTTCATCAGGCCGTGGGTATTATTACTTTTCTTATTGATTACTGATTTATTTTCCATTTTTGTAAAAAATTTCTCACTCTCATTTTGTTCGTATCTTATCTAAGTTGTAAATTCTTTTTCTTTTTATTCTTTCAAGTCGCCCACTATAAAGTGAAAGTTTCCGCTATTTTTCATTTGTTTTTTAATTCCGTTGTATTTATCGTTTCCATTTTTTAGTTTTCTGTAAAAGAAAACTATTGAGAAAGTTATCATTCTGTCTGTCCGCACTTTTTCCTGTCTGCCCTCAGATCTTAAAAACTACTGAGGCTAGAGGGCTGCAAATTGGTATGTTGATCATCCACTCTCCAACCATCAAACATACCAAATTGCAGCCCTCTAGCCTCAGTAGTTTTAATTTTATTTAAGGTTAAAGTTAGTCGCGATCGTGCGTCTGGCACCGATATAGGTGCCAACAACACATGCCACCACCGGGGGCGTGGCTGAGAGTTTCGTACATCACTATGCGTTGTACAGAAAACTTGATTGCGCCGAAGAAACTTCGGGTATTTTTTACTTTTTTTTTTTTGAGTGCTTATTCTTATTATAGCTCCTTATTCATTTAGCTAGGTTCAGTTGTTCATTTTCGTAACATATTTCTATCTATATCACGTCCTTTTTCTATCGCTTTGATAATATGGGAAATTCGGTCTTCGACAGAAATAGCATAATACAAAATAAAAATTAGCTAATTTAGAACATGTTATAGCCAGCAATAATATAGTTTATAATTACGGAAAATCTGCGAAAAAGTGCTTTATTATAAGCCTAAAACTAAGAGGCCTTAGCAAAGAACTGAGGCTTCGGAAATGGAAAAATCTTAGATCACAGGATTTCATATGATAATTTGTACTGGGCCGAGGTGGCATAAAAATCTCGTTTCGACTGTAATTTCATAGGGACAGTTGTTAGCAGAAATATAAAGCGCTAAAACTAATCTTAAATGGTTGAAAATATAAAGAAAATTGTAATGCGCCAAAATGAAGTATTTATGTCTTTGACTAGTAGAAACAGACAGTTGCAACCAACCTAATGAAATATAAAAGGAAAAAGAATGAATTCTAGAAATTCCTATAATTTCCAGAAAAACGCCTTTTTTTTTTTCTATGAAATCAAAGTTCCGAAAGACATACAGGGTATATTGTATTTGTTGCTGGTAACCATTTCAGGATCTAACCTGACCATCCGTTGATTAGCTTTGTTGATTAGCCAACTAGCAGTATAGTGCATAAATTACTACCATTAAGCTTAAATAATAAAAATTAACTAATATCATAATAGGCATTAAGGGGACCGACGGACTCCCATAAGAGCAATGCATTTTAGGTGTTATTTAAAAGTAAGTCATCTCTCTTATTTTCAGCCGATTTTGATGATTCAAAAACCAGATGAAAGAGAATACATTTAGAAAAATTCGGTAGTAACTTTTTTTAGAGACTTATTTCATCTTCCCTTTTTTAATTTTTTTTTATTTTTCTTTCTTTTTTCATAATTTTTTTTTTTTTCAATTTTGTGACAGTATATGAGAACAAAAAATTACATACCAATATGGTCTCCTGTTTGTTCTACCTGCTGGTTTTTGAATGGAAAGAATCTGTCAACATTCAAAAAAGTTGATTTGGTTTTTTTTTTTTTTTTTGTGAAAAATCAAAGTTTTGGAAAAATGCAATGTAAAGTAGAAATACTATATTTTGAGCTTTTGCTGAAAAAAATACTTATATTTTGAGCTTTTACTGGTAATTGCAAGAATTACCTCACCACCGGAGATCATCAGGATATAATTTTAATTTCCTAGGGGTGTTTATTTACCAGTGGTGAGCTCTTCCCTATGATCCAGTTATATCCCTCCCTAACTATGGAACGGCGCAGGTGACATTTTAGAAAACTCCAGCATAATTTGGATCATCATTATCTTCTATTCTTTTCCTCTTTCTCGTCAGCTCTGGTGTAGAAGTGATGAGCTGTTGCTTTTCTTGAGAAGTCGATCTGACATCCGGTTTCTCTCAGCATCTCTGTGGCTCAGTACGTTTTTAGTATTGGTTATCTTTCCAAAACCGAAGGAGGCCATGGGGCAGGCTTCCAAGTATGTAAAATTATGCTGCATTGCAGTTAGGGCAATTGAAAACTGGACTGTCTTCAGGCCAAAGAATTTTGTTTTATGGAGCCTAGTTCAAATCTTTGAGTGGAAAGACTCATTTGGATTCTGAGTTTTGCCCATTAGGCATCTTTGCAGAAGCTCGTCACTGCACATGTCTCTGAACACATCTCTTACAACCTTCCTCTCCTCTTCATCCAACCTGAAGTACACCTTCATATTGCTGTGGCTTGGTGGCATCTGGCCTTTGGCCACTGCTGTGTTATAACAACAGTACGATTTCTCACCCTTTGGACATAGATGATGTTTCTTACTTTCATCAGTGCTGCCACAATGATAGAATATGGCCACAATGCTGTCCTTCAGCTCTTTTGCTGTTTTTCCAGCACACCTTCTAACAGCAAATGTAAAGTATTTTGTGAGGTGATCTATGACATTTTCCGTTAGCTTATTCAGGATCTTCAGGAAGGTCACTGTCGCGTGGCAACAAGTCAGCTGACGTACAAGGTTCAGCCAACGATTGCTCATCTTCACGAACACCACTGCTGCCGTCACTCACACCGCTTCTACGACGACAACTATAGGCCTTTTTTTTAATTTCAGTCTAAGCTTAGATACTTTGGGTATCTTGCCAAATAGTTTTTGTGTCACTCAGAGACGAAAACACGAAAGAAATGTCGAAAGTTAGCTTGAGCTCTCTCTCTCTCACGACAACGACGTGATTTCTATTGTTTACTGAAAGGGATTAGAAAAAAAACGTGTGAAAAACATAACAGAAAACTTTAGTTTCATTCTACATATTCAAGGGGGAATAGTCATAGTTTCTTAATTTTTTTTTACTTTGATATAAAACAAGAGAGGCGACAATATGTGACGATTGGTGCCTGACCCGACGCATTACATTTATAATTATAATATTTTCGATGTGATAAAGCATGAAAACACTAAAATGACTATCGATATCTTGAAATAGACACATCAAACTATCATAACAAAAGATTTAAAAAAATTGAAAATATTTTGGCCAGACCGATCTGGCGGTCCCCTTAAGGCGAAGTCTTCAGTATGATTAAGAAAACGTGTTTTTTCTTACCTACTGCTGTATAAAGGAGAGTTGAATCTTGAACGCGTTGTTTCTTTAATTAGTTAATAGATAACTGAAAAAGTAGCAAATAAAATGTTAAATAAAATACTTAATATAAAAACCTGCTGCTAGATAAAATAAAATATAATTTAGCTACACGGAAATGGTAAAGCAGTCCATAGTGAGAGAAAGCGTACAATTAAATTCGATTAAAAGAGAAAAAAAAGAGGAAAGAAAGTATGTGACTTTTTTCCCGTAATCTGAAATCAAAGTTCTGGTGCTTACTTTCCAATAGCGCGTTGAATTTGAGACTAGGTAACAGTTACGAAAATGGTTAAAACATTTTCATCATTACATATCAATGTCGATGACAAGGGTCAAATATAAAAGTAAAAGATTAAAAGAGTAAAACCTTGGGTAATACTATCATCACTTTTTCAACAACCAGTAGTTTGGATGCTATATATAACATTAAATCTTTGCTAAAGATATGCCTTAAAAGCAGAATCTGGTCTTCGTCGTTGTGAGGAATAGATTTGTGAGAGATATATCAGCATTGACAACTGCTGAACCCTGTGTTCTCTTCGTCCTTTCTAGATGATGTTTGACAGCCTATATATGTATATATATATATATATATATATATATATATATATATATATATATATATATATATATATATATATATATATATATATATATATATATTTTTTTTTTTTTTTTTTTTTTTTTTTTTTTTTTTTGAGCTATGGAAAATATCCGTAGTCGATATAGTTGACGCTAACTGTGACTGGTGAAAGCTCATATTTTTTATTCCCAACCAGAGGTCACAGTTCGAATATGGCTACCTACAAAAAACAAGTAAAAAATGTGCCGAAGTTTTTTTCGGCGCAATAGAGTTTTCTGTACAGCGTATAATGCTGTATGAAACTCTCAGCCGCGGCCCGGTGGTGGACTGTGTTGTTGGCACCTAAATCGGTGCCAGACGCAAGATCATGACTAAATTTAACCTTAAATAAAATAGAAACTACCGAAGCTAGAAGGCTGCAATTTCGTACGTTTGATGATTTGAGGGTGGATGATCAACATACCAATTTGCAGCCCTCTAGCCTCAGTACATTTTAAGATCTGAGGCCGGATAGAAAAAGTTCGGACGGACAGACAAAGCCATCTCTGGAGTTTTCTTCTATAGGAAACTAAAAAAGGTAATAATGGTTTGTTTAAATATGATTAAGTTTTAACGTTTTATTAATGTTATGTTTTTGGTGAAATGCATTACGCCAACCCGTAAAATAAAGAGTAAAAGCCTCATTAAATGAGTCCTAAAAACGTGCGTGGCATTTAATTGAAAAATTTCAGGTCCCACGAAATCGGTCGACTTTCATTAAAAGTGAAGAATCGGAATCTCTCTCGTCCTCTTGGCCTCTTCACGAGTGCTGGAGGAAAATTGCTGGAAAGTCACAGTTTTCCTTTGTTTTTTGATAATGGCGTCCCGAAATTTGGTCTAAGAAATGTTTCTGCCTAAGATAATATATATATATATATATATATATATATATATATATATATATATATATATATATATATATATATATATATATATATATATATATATATCCCCACGCACATATCGTAAGCAGAAACTTTTCTTAGATTAAATTTCGGCACGCCATTTTACATATATACTGTATATATATATATATATATATATATATATATATATATATATATATATATATATATATATATATATATATATATATATATATATATATTGTAAAGAAAGGCTTTGTTGTCAAAACTTAAACCCTCCGCGTTATAAAATGTTTGACTATCACCTAATATAATATTACCTCCTCTAATCCAGTTATTCAGACCCGTTAGTTAAACAAACGACATTGGGACATCCACAATGTAACTTGTGGTATCAGGAATGACTAAGAAGTTTTCAGGACTTTTGATAACTTGAGTCTCAAGTTTCATTTTAGTGGAGATGAGCGCTTAAAAGCAATATTTTAACAACGATGTGATTTCTAGTGTAATAGTTTTCCTTTGGCATATGATATTAAAACATCACTTATTGTATAAAATTCATATTATTCAAGCTTTAATAATAAATATAAATAGAAAAACGTATACTACTGTATTTGCTCTCATATATATTTATGTGTCGTCTATTGAAAGTAGAAATAAATTTATAGGACCATAAATGCCACCCCCGACTCCAGCCCTTTTCGTTTTGAGAATTATTTCCCAATATACTTTCTTTCCTTGTTTGCTGAAAAGTCAGTACCATGCATAGACACATTTCAAATAATTTTGAGTGATGGAAGACAACAGATTACCATAATTTGTTCTTTTTAGTCTTATGTAAAAGAAAACTATTTTGACGGCTTTGTCTGTCCGTCCGCACTTTTGTCTGTCCGCACTTTTTATGTCCGCCCTCAGATCTTAAAGTCGATTGAGGCTAGAGGTCTGCCCTCCAATCATAAAACATACCAAAATGAAACCCTCCAGCCTCAGTAGTTTTTATTTAAGGTTAAAGTGAGCCATAATCGTGCGTCTGGCGAAGCTATAGGACAGACCACCACGGGCCATGGCTGAAAGCTTCATGGGCCGCAGCTCATGTAGCATTATACGATGTTCAGAAAACTCGATTGCTGCGAAGAAACTTCGAGAAATTTTTTACCTGTTTATTTTGCGTTTAAGTAAAAACATCTTTGGGAAGGTCAGTGAAAGTAAAGATTCCAGAAATTGGGCCAATGCAAGACATTACAAATTACAACATTTTCGATATTATGAACCTCAGAATCAGAGGTTTGTAAATGTTGCCAATGCCGCATATCCTCTTCTCCCTCTTCCCACATTTTAAGCCACCTTCACCAAGTGTATCTATCTAATCATAACGCCTACGCAAGGAATCTGGGCAATAGGTTTATATGTGCGTCTTGCAAACTGGCAGAGGCACTTACACACGAAGGCCTTCACAACACGTAAGCATTTATAGAAAGCAATTCCGAACCATAAGCAGATCCCTTAATCAGCTGTCCCTTTCTCCACCAATAACTCTCCTCCCACGAACCGTGGGTTACTACTCTCTTCAAGAATACGATTTGAAAAGAACCTCTAAGCCTATTTAGGTTGAGGCATTCGTGGCTCACGGTATTCAAACGGCCTAATGTATAGCAGGTTTCTCTTCCTGAGCAAATCGTCCTTACATAAATGGAGTGAGTGAATGTTATAATAATTTTATAGGGATCTATTTATAATCGATGTGTTCGGCGGTTCTGAATTATCCCATACCAATAACTCTATTCAGAATCAGTCAGACATTTGGGATTAACTCTGGTTCTCTTTAGATTTCTTTCAAATTTAACCTGGAATTCAATGGTGAGAACTCTAAAGGGAGGATTTTACCTGCAGTAATATAATTCCAAACGAATTTGTATATTAAAACACAAAATTAGGAATTTTGATAAGTTTAGGTAGCCGGCGAAATATTTAAACGTATGATAGGTGTTGTTTGATCTGTTAGATTTTGTGCTATCATCTCTCTCTCTCTCTCTCTCTCTCTCTCTCTCTCTCTCTCTCTCTCTCTCTCTCTCTCTCTCTCTCTCTCTCTCTCCAAACACACTTACACAGACATACATGCGCTTTTTTGTAACTTTTTTTTTTATTGTCAAACAAAATATTTCATAATTATACATTATGTTTAGCTAACTGAGCCCTAATATCCGTAGGAAGAGTTACCGACTATACTTATGTAAATATTACCGTAAGCAGGCAGTAGAACAATATAATTCTTGATGGTTTCTTTATATCAGTTCATATCACCTACACACAAACAATAAAACAAGATATAAGAACTACTAGGATTTGTTTACATAACATCAAATGTAAAGAAATCCTCTTTTTTATCTCTGAAAAGCTCAATACTTTCGCTGGTGAAATCGATGAGCCAGTAGCTTTGACAACAAAACAAATACAAACCGCCTTCGTCCCTACATAAATTACATTGATTATGGATACGAGTTACGAAATTCTTTAAAAACGTAAAATGGCAGAACAAAATAGCAGTTCACCTTAAATGTTAGCCATAAACAGTAGCCGAGTATTTTTATTAAAAGTACACTGGGGGGATTTCATTCGAGATAACAAATAAAACTGCGAACGGTTAATCCTCGTACAATATTTGATGTGAAGCTTTTCTATTAATCTTCTTACCATTTCTCTCTCTCTCTCTCTCTCTCTCTCTCTCTCTCTCTCTCTCTCTCTCTCTCTCTCTCTCTCTCTCTCTCTCTCTCTCTCTCTATATATATATATATATATATATATATATATATATATATATATATATATATATATATATATATATATATATATATATATATATATATATATATATATATATATAATAATATATATATATATATATATATATATATATATATATATATATATATATTTTCAGTTCAAACCTTGAAAGACCATCTATCGAATCCCACTAGGGCAAGCAAGCACGGGCGCAGTGCCTGAATGTTTATTATCCTCTGTTGGCGTCAGCAGAGTGTTAGGTAGCTGGTCGATAATAGGTAAAAAAGTAGAGGTGACATATTCCCTTTCAGTAACTATTATTTAGTGCACAATCCCTTGACAAGACTCCTTCAAAATAATTTTATCTATGCTTTGTGCCTGGATGGTTTTTTTTTTTTTAGTTTTATATATTTAATGGTAACACCGTACTGATGTAGGACATCCCATTACTGTAAGCTGTCAGTATTATGATAATATAATTCCTGATTGGTCTGTACACTCTGTAAGTGCTTTCCTGTAATATGCGTAAAACAGAAGAATTGGATTATTAAATTCCTTACGCTAGTACACCATTTTTATCTTTGCATCTCCTGCCTTTTCTGAAATCGCCTTGTTCATCTTGAAGTATTTTATCACTTCCCTCCTGCCCATGAAGAGTAAGTTTACTGTATATTTTAGTCATGACAGACATAAATGCAGTGACTCTAAAATGACCTTTCTTTGGTGTCTTTGTTATGAAACCCACTTCCCGAATGTCGGCGCTTTTGTTTCCTTCACTCCAGATTTTGAAGAAAAGTTTGGTTAGTGTGCCGGGCGACATTTCGTTTTGAGCTGAAATCATTTCAGCAGTAATTCCGTCAATGCCCGTTGCTTTCCACCTCAAAAGTTTCTTTATTACTGGTTACATTTCAAAACCAGTTAATTCATTCATAAATACATTTAGCTTCTCCCAGGCTTTTAGTATATCAATCAAATTAGACCCTAAATTCCTTATTTATGACTTGGCATAAAATTCATTTCTAGCGGGGACTTCTTTCTTTTCTCAGTTGCCCAGCTTTTCCACGGGTAAATTCCTCTTTATCTTTTCTAGGACCATTTCTGACACCAAGGCCACCTCTTGAATATATGACCGTGTCAGCACCAGCCAACTGATTTTCCTGGTATTCCATATTGTCTCCACCTGTCGTTTCTTTACCTTTATCATGTACATTTGAATATTTTTTCACTTTATCTTGCTTTCTGTATGTCTTATAGATTTGTATGTAATTACGTTTCGCTATTTATACTCTTTCAACCTCTGGTTGATTGCTTTTAATTTCCGCTTCATTATAGCGATAAAAGGTTAGTTATCACTACCGACATTTGCTCTTTTATAGCTCCAAACATTCTTCATCGTTACCAATTAATGGTTATATAATCAGTGTGGTTACTTGAGTGACCATTGTATTTTCGGATGCCCTTGTGCTGGAAAAGAGCGTCTCCAATCACGAAATTATATGCAGCACAGAAAAACTGTTAATTAAATCACAATGTCGTTTGCAGCGTCTTCTGCGCCTTCTTTAATTAAAAATTGCATCCCCTGCACTTCCAGTGTTCCTGCCAACGTTTGGATTCTTATCACCAACAACAATTCGTTAATCTTCTTGTATTTCATATGTGCTATTCTGCAGTTCTAATGAAGATTCATCTCTTAGTTTTCTGTGAAAGAAAACTATTGAGATGGCTTTGTCTGGCTATCCTCACTTTTTCTGTCCGCCCTCAGATCTTAAAAACTATTGAGGCTAGAGGGCTGCAAATTGGTATGTTAATCCACCCTCCAATCATCAAACATTCCAAATTGCAGCCCTCTAGCCTTAGTAGTTTTTATTTTATTTAAGATTAAAGCTAACGACGATCGTGCGTCTGGCAACTCTATAGGACAGACCACCACCTGGCCGTGGCTGAAAGTTTCATGGGCCGCGGCTCATACAACATTATACGCTGTACAGAAAACTGGAATGCGTCGAAGAAACTTCCGCGCATTGTTAACTTGTTTGTTTTTGTTTTGGGCGCGGTGGTTGGGATGAGTATATGCATTGGTGCTTAGCATACTGCAATGCCAACATTACTCTGGTTTGATTTAAATCTTATAATCCCGTCAGTGAATGCCTTATCTATATTTGGCCGTAAGATTATGTGCACGCCTTCTCTACCAAATACATCTGCTCTTGCTGAATGAAAATGGATGTATCAGTAAGGAAATAAGAAATTAATTTATGAAATTAAGTACAGAGATAAATAGACATAGAAACGCGTAATATACTATTTGTTTTTTACCCTTTCCTTTACTGGTCATACTTTAATTATGATATTCCAATTACCTAACGTGTAATAACTGATAGTAACATTATTGTCTACACCGGTTCTTCAATAACCCTTCAACAGCCAACGTTATATATCTCATATAGGTAATTTAGGTTACCTCGGCAATCTGTGTATTCCTAATGATATTATCAGTCATAGACTATTAATCTTGGTTATTCTTTTTTTAGTGAGTGCGAGGGCAAACTCCAATAAATTCATTGACATTCTGGGATCCCTCATCAGTGTTGTATTGCGGATAACTTGTTATCTGGAAGAAAAAAGAAACATTACGAACCTATATTTATTTTCCTAAGAGTATTATATTGAAGGGCTTTGTGCGGTTTAGTAATCTGTCACTGAGTTGGACTTTACGTAGTGATATTAGAAATGAATTAAAAGTCTTATCAGATAGCAAAATGAAGAGCATGTACTTTCTTCATTTTTAGGTCAAAAAGTTTTTTTTTTTTTTTTTTTTTGTAGTCAAGAGAACGGGTAAAAACAAATCTGATAGAGATTGCCATCTTCAAGTAGCCATTTCAAAACGTCTTGAAAGTCTATTAGAGTTTGTTTTACTTTTTGTAAAATCTTAATAATGTATCTTAAATCCTAACTTATTAAAAATGTGCATTATAACAAGTTGAACAATAGGCCATCAGAACAGGTGAATTATGGCAACTAAAAATAATGAAAAGCTATAATGTTGCTACCTTAGGATATAATGATCATAGCAAAAACTATCCTATATTCCTGGATTTGATTTTTTTGTACTTTGAATCTTAGTCTAACAAGTAAAAAATGCGCCGAAATATCTTGGGCGCAATAGAGTTTTCTGTACAGCCGCTACAGCGTATAATCAAGGCCACCGAAAATAGATCTATCTCTCGGTGATCGCGGTGTAATGCTGTATGATCCGCGGCCCATGAAACCTTAACCACGGGCCGGTGGTGGCCTGTCTATATCGTTTCCAGAAGCACGATAATGGCTAACGTTAACCTTAAATAAAATAAAAACTACTGAGGCTAGAGGGCTGCAATTTGGTAAGTTTGATGATTGGAGGGTGGATTATCAACTTACCAATTTGCAGCCCTCTAGCCTCAGTAGTTTTTAAGTTTTGAGGACCAAGAAAAAGTGCGGACAAAAAAAAAGGGCAGACAGAATAAAGTGCGGGTGGATAGACAAAGCCGGCACAATAGTTTCCTTTTCTGCAGAAAACTAATAAAAACCTGGTCATGAAAAACACGATGGGAAAATTAAAATATAATCGCTGTTTGCCTTATTTTTTTTAGTTTGTTTTGACATAATTCCCCCTCCTATATATAATGCATTCATATGTTCACGTAGAACAAATCACTGCGACTGTTTTAATTAAATTCGATAGAGACTGTAAACTTATAAACAATCCGGCTAAAAACGAAGAAAAAAGTATTAAAGTAACATTTTCATTGAAATCTCAATAAAATTATTTCCTTCTTGTTGTTTGCTTTAATTTATATTTCTGCTTGCAAAGGACTTCTCTTCATTATTTACAAGTGTAGATAAAAAAAAAGAGTATAACTATTTTAATATTGTTGCGGCCTTTCCTGTTAAAGCATAGAAATATTATATCTTCACACTGAGTATCTTTCATTTTTCTAACAAGAAGGGATTCATATCTTTAAAGACATATAAAGTTTGAAACGACTCTTATTTTCAGAAATGGTCTTACCAGTTTACGAGTAGAAAGAAAAGCAGTACAGCCACTGACAACATCAGCATTTGCTAAAATAAAACTTATAAAAATAAAAGAAGTCTTATCGCCAGTGTGTAGAAAAAGAAAGCAAGTGTACAGGAAACCAATAACCAATGCCAGAACATTGAATACAGATAATATTTGTGACATCGCAAGAATTCACGACGCCTCAGGAATCGGAACCGAGTCCAAGACTATTTGTAAGAGTGATTTATGCTCTATCGCAGTTTGCCAGCGGGAAAGATTTATGGGAACTGCTTTACGCAGACAAATTGGTCATATTAGCATAGGCAAAGGATGTACAGTGAATTGGAGTAATGACAAGAACAGAGAGGGAAGGCATCAAAGTGGATGAAAAAAAAAAAATAATAACTGAAGCGTGATATTGCTGTGAAGTTGGAGAAGAGCAAATCCCGACCAGAAACAAGCGTGATCGACAGATGAATCAGATAACCTATTTTGAACATGAAGGGACAAGAATCGAAGTAACAAGTGAAACTAGCACGGCTTTTGGGGAGATTGAAAGCTTTTGACAGGAAATGGAGAGATGTCAGTGCACTGTTTGTTTTCTCCCTTTCCACAGAAAGAATATTATTCTCTCTTCGCACACAGAGAAAATGAAGATAAGATTTAGGTTTGAGGAGGAATGGGAAATTGTCAGACACGATGGAAATTTAAATGGAAAGGCGGGTATTGGCATTTTCGTGAGGCAAAGCCAACAGAAGCTGAGCAAACGACTAGGATGATTTATTATGTGCTAAGGACTGGGCAGTCGACCAGAGGAACAAAAAAAAGTTTTCATTGTTGTGATACATAAGACAGATCCCCGTCGAGCGGTAGTGCCGTCGGTGTGCTTCTTCAGGTCATGCCCTGTAGGCATTACTAAAGGATATATCCAGCGTCCCTCGGCCCGTAGCTGCACCTAATTTTTTACCTTTTACTTTACCTCCATTACCATTTCTTTTCTTCACTCGTAGTTTATTCCCCTCTAACTAATATTTCTTAATGCAGCAGTGGCCTTTCGTCGCAGTTCCTACTTTAGAGCCTAGCTTTAAATCCTTTATGTTCTGTTTCTTTTTATTTTGCTGTCCGATCACTCCAACTCCTTCTTTTCTCTGTCTTAAGTGCTGAATGACCGAAAGTGCCCCCGTGATTGGCATGGCAGCCTAAATTTAATAAAACCAAAAATCACATCATAAGATTGAGATTACGCATTGTCTCTACTAATTAGAAACTATTTTACATATACAGCACAAGAATTACGTGACAATGAGAATTCCCTCATTAATAACAAAATGAATAAGATATTAAACCCCCATCAATTAATCAGCTAATACTGAAGACGCTTATACCTCTCGCCAATATGAAAGAAAAATATCGAGACCAAGAATAAAAAGACATGTCTTATAAATATAGAAATAACTTCTAATCATCAGTTGAAGAAACACAGAGAGAGAGAGAGAGAGAGAGAGAGAGAGAGAGAGAGAGAGAGAGAGAGAGAGAGAGAGAGAGAGAGAGAGAGAGAGAGTGAGTAGCAAACCTCCTGATGTTTATTTTATGAAAATTGAGATGCATGTATACACCTGAACTCATGGGTAAAATCCTCGACGTGTCCGTGCAGAGGTAAGATAGATTGTTCTCATGAAGGAAACATGCTTCATGAATCATTACCTTGCCACGGTCCCCAGACAACCCTAACTCCCCTTTACGCCGATATAAAGGGATCCAAAGGAAGACAAATACCTGGAAAAAGATCCTGCCTTCCGCTCTGAGGAAATGCTGGTGCTGCAACACTGCTATGTAAAAAAAAAAAAAAAATGGGAGGCCTGGACTTCAACGCGGGACCCGAGGGAAAAACTTACAAACTGATTTGATTACAAAACAGGTAATAACTTTTTGGATTCTCTCTCTCTCTCTCTCTCTCTCTCTCTCTCTCTCTCTCTCTCTCTCTCTCTCTCTCTCTCTCTCTCTCATACATGCACGCACACACACACACACACACGCACACACACACACATATATATATATATATATATATATATATATATATATATATATATATATATATATATATATATATATATATATATATATATATATATATGTATGTATGTATGTATGTATGTATGTATGTATGTCGAGATAAGAAGGCCCATAAAACACTATTCTTATCTCCATATTACACTTTGGTATTACAGTAAAAGACGTTCATATGTGTGTATATATATAATATATATATACATATATATATATATATATATATATATATATATATATATATATATATATATATATATATTCAGGCGTTTAATGCTATACTTACACTCTCGTTCTGATCACAGAAGAGTAACAAACCTTTGGAATCCAAAGATAAAATCTTCGGCGTGTCCGTGGCGAGGTAAGATAGATTTTCCTTATGAAGGGGACGTGCTTCATTAATCATTACTGTGACATACTTCCCAGACAGTCATAATTCCCCATAACGCCGAAATAAAGTTATTCAAAGGAAGCCAGACATATCTGGAAAAGATAACGCCTTCCCATTCGGAGGACATGTTGCTGTGGCAACACTTACATGTCGAAAAAACGTGAGTTTTAGACGCCCAAATGGGATCTGAGGGAAAGAAAAGTAAGATACTGATTTAGTTACAACGTAGACAGTAACTTTTTGGGTTCTCTCTCTCTCTCTCTCTCTCTCTCTCTCTCTCTCTCTCTCTCTCTCTCTCTCTCTCTCTCTCTCTCTCTCTCTCTCTCTCTCTCTCTCTTCCGTTTCTCGGCAAGAATACGGGGGATTAAGTTGCTATCCGCAGTCCACACACAGACACATGCAAACACACGCACATACACATACACATTCACATATATATACACAAATATATTCATATATATATATACAGTATATATCTAGCTTATATATATATATATATATATATATATATATATATATATATATAGATATATATATATATATATATATATATATATATATATATTAAATATATATGTATGTACGTATATTTAGGTTCGTGGGCACCTCAGTATAAGTAGCCGTCCTTTTCGTTTTTACACAATCCCTATTAAATCTAGCTTTCATATATATATATATATATATATATATATATATATATATATATATATATATATATATATATATATATATATATATATATAGATATATATGTATGTATGGAAGCTAGATTTAATCGGGGTTGAGGTGCCCACGAACCTAAAAGGATATAAAATGTATATGCCAAATCCAGTTGTATATATGAACATAAATAACAAGTGCCTATAAATGACCGAAAAATGACCCTAAAGAGGGAGGCTATTTGGCAGCTTTGATGTAGAAAGAGTGTGGGCGTGCTACCGGAATGAGTATCATTGGAAATAACTCAATATAAAAGGATCTCTTCTAATAGTGTCCAATGATCGAGGGAGAATATAGCATTAACAGATAAATATTATTGTAATCATTAATTCTATAAAAAGTGTATTACGAATAAATTAAGTTAATTACGATAAAATTACACTCTATGCAATTTAAATAATTAGCAACTGCATTATCTCTTTACAAGAGTTCATTTGCAAATGAACCAGGTGTTTACACGGCGGGTGTGAGATACATTTAGGAGTCGATTAAATCGTTAATAAAGGATAATGAATTCAAATAAGCTTATGCATTGACTGAACCAGTTACCCACGTTGTGGTGTTCATAACGTGTGGCTGCTAATGTCTGAGAACGTAGTTGGGCCTCTTAAATATTATGCAC
>JANJGK010000006.1:54539910-54564910 GCA_039081455.1 Macrobrachium rosenbergii
GTGTGTGTGTGTGTGTGTGTGTGTTTGTGTGCGTGTCCGTGTGCATCTGCGGGACTGTTATTTTCTAGAATAATATCATGTAAAAACTCTAGACAAGAGATATTCCATTGGTGGTAACATAGCAAGAGGAACAGACAAATCAATTTATCACTAAGTGAATTTAACCTTAAATTTCTTAATTGTTGCGTTAATGGAGTAATATGCCGAGGGAAAGTTTACCCTGATGTTCCGTAGCAGCACGGAAATGGAACGAGAGATTTCCTTTTCATAACTTGGATAACAGTTTGGGAAAGTTCAAGATGGAGTCGGAAACTTCCTCCAACTGTAACAGGGCAATTTAACACATCCAGCGGAAATGGCGCAGAGTAAGCGATGCGTGTGATAATTCTTTAATGAGTGCCAAGTCAGTTCCGTTCACTTTGTGAATAGAAATGGTCATATTACACATTAACTTTCGTTTGCAAGAATAGTGGTTTAGTGATGTTTACGTTTTATCACGCACTGCCAAGGGTCTTATGTGCATAAACAATATTTTAATTTACCCACCCCTATAATGTTTTATAAATATTTTATTTCTAGAAAAAATCTTTATATTTGACATGCTTAAGTGATACCCGGGCACTTGATAAGAGAAATGAAGTTCGTTATCCCAGAACTGTCTTCATCATCTTTCTGTGTCCTGGCATGTGATTTCATTATATTCTTTGCAAAAATGTTACCATCTTTAAGACGCAGTTGATTTATGAGGTGGTCCCTTATCAAAACTGGTATATTTTTTCCTTCTTCCATGAGATTCTATGTATTTCAGTGGAAGGATTTTATAGAAATGTGAATCACTGAAGTCCTGTCAACAGTAACGATGAACTCCCGATAAACTGAAATTTCATGAATGTGTAAAACAGTACTTCTGAAGTGACGCGATGCAAAGTGCTGAAACGGGATCTCTGTGGAGGGAATCGATAAGGTAGAAAAAAAAAAAGTAAAAAATGCGCCGAAGTTTTCTGTACCTCGTATAACGCTGTATGAAACTCTCAGCCACGGCCCATGAAACTCTCAGCCGCAGGCCATGAAACTTTCACCCACGGCCTGGTTGTGGCCTGTGTTGTTGGCACCCAATAGCGGTGCCAGACGCAAGAGCATGTCTGACTTTAACCTTAAATAGAATAAAAACTATTGAGGCTAGAGGGCTGTAATCAGGTATGTTTGATAATTGGAGGGTGGATGATCAACATACCAATTTGCAGCCCTCAAGCCTCAGTGGTTTTTAAGATCTGAGGACGGACAGAAAAAGTGCGGACGGACAGACAATAGATGTTTTTCGTGCGTGGGATTTTGGAGTTTTTCAGAGCCTGTCAGTCGAACGTTACAGAGAGAAATATTTTTACCCGGAAGTTCTATCTTCTTTATTAATCCTAAAATCGGGGATTGCTTTTTGGGTTTTCACGAGATTTTCCTGATTAATTAACTAATTCAATCTCAAGCACTTAATTGGAGTTATACTATGAGGCTCAGTGGGATGTCAAATCATGAGACGTGCCTGGAAATTAGAAATAAAATCAGAGAATGCCCGTTCCATATCCAGGATCAGTTGAAGGACGCGGTCGGAATAATCACTATTGTCCCAAACAGAAATTGGCAATAATAGGAACGATTCCAGATATAAGCATTATTCGGAAAGAATATCCATCAACAACTAAAGAAGCCCTAATGTGTGTGTGTGTATATGTGTATATATATATATAAATATATATATATATATATATATATATATATATATATATATATATATATATATATATATATATATATATATATATAATGTGTATGTGTGTGTAGAAAAAAGATTCCAACCCTGACAACTGGCATCAATTTTAAGAGAGTCTCTTATTAACAGCGCCTACGAGAAATTCATGGAGAAAACCGGTAAAGGAGAAAAGTGTTTTCGGAATGTTAATTGTCACTGTTAAGAAAACAGAGGAACGTAATTATTTTAATTTACTGACTTTATAAATTCTTGAGGGACGACATTCAAACCGAGAGAGAGAGAGAGAGAGAGAGACTAGATGAATCAGATATTTCAAGATGTTCTTACTTTCTCTGTGTTTACGGTTATCAGAAAGCAAAGGAGAAAAAATTTCAAAATCCGTCGACATTTCTTGAGTGTATACAAGTTCATCGCGTCGTTTTTCACTGAATGGCCTTTGAAAATGGTTATGGTAACATCTCCATCTTTTTTTATCATTGTCATTATCTTCCTTTCCCCCATCGTTATCCTTCACGTTTTCTCCTTTATAGAGGACCGGATAACCTTGTTTTTCTACGATCAATTTGCAATGCCTGGATTTTGCTTGGAAAGAATGTCTTTAAAAGAAAAAAACCAGGGATCGATGAAAAAATGCAATATCGTCTAAACTTTTTCATATTTTCATTAATTGTAAGAGTCTTTGTAATTGAAAGTATTCATGTTTCTTTATCTGTCTTTTTTGCATCCTGGGTCTTTTTACAAGGGCATTATCTTATAAGAAACTATCTATGCATCCCCCAACAGTGTATATTGAAATAAATACATTACTTCTGTTCGCTATTTGTCCCAATTACTCTGTTTTTAGCTATTATGAAAATACCCTTCAATCCGTTTAAGTGAATATTTGAATAACATACTCTCACTAAGTTTTTTTTGTGTAGGAATATATAAAATTCTAATTTGAATTTCATGCTTTCATAATCACTGATGTTCCGTCTTGAAACTTTTGATATATAACATAAAAAAAAAACAATCTTTGTACTTCCCATTTATTATTCTGTTAGGCTTTGAAGAGGCGGAACTATATATATATATATATATATATATATATATATATATATATATATATATATATATATGTATATGTATATATATATATATATATATATATATATATACATATATATATATATATATATATATATATATATATATATATATATATATATATATATATATATATATATATATATATATACCGCATTTGCCGACGTATAAGACGCACCCTATTTCACAAGGATGTTTTGTGAAAAAGAAAAAAATGTGTTTCATCAAACGCTTAATGATAGAGATTTTAAAGTTATTTTGCAGAGAAAAATGTTTGATTCTGTGCATGAAATATAATATTGTGAGAGTAAACTGGAATAAAGTATGAAATCATATGTAAATTTACACTCATATTTAAGGGAAACTAAATGAAATTTACCAGAAAAAAACAACGTTTAACATAGCGCCGGCCTGGTAGCCTGTAGCGGTAACACATAAACGTTGTTTATTTATGGTATATTTCATTTACTTTCCTTTAAAGGCGATTGTAAATTTACATATGATTTCATACTTTATTCCAGTAACACAATGTATAGTAATAATTAGGCTTGTTTTTCATTTGTTTATTATTAGCAACAATTTTTGTGCCTACCCAGTATACTCGCCGAAGGCTGAGCCCTGCGGTGGGTCTCCCATCCGCAATACGGCCGCATTGGACGCAATGCAGTTTTTTAGTACACTTAAAGATAAAAAAGTACGTCTATTACGCTGGAAAATACGGTACACACACACACACACACACACACACACACACACACACACACACACACATATATATATATATATATATATATATATATATATATATATATATATATATATATATATATATACATATATATAGTTAAATAAATTTATATTTATATTTATATGTGATGAGGGCTCCTGCGATCAGTCACTCGATATGTGAAAGGGCATGAGTATAAAAAAGCACCCTTCCAAATGACATAGATAAATAGCTTACCAGTACCAAAGTCTAATACAAGATAAGTCTGTTCGTGGGCAGGTGGTGACGTCACCTAGCCTGAGTATCCAAAATTATAGAAAACGGAGTGATTAATGGGGGACTTTTATTTTTATCTGTTATTTTGTCCACTTCTCAGCCACACTAACTTTATTAATTTCAAGTATATCATACTTATTTAAAGAAAAAATAATATAAATAGTATGATTGAAATATATACGTAAAAAAATTTTCTTTTATTAGACTTTGACCAGTACATCAGTAGAAAAAATTACCCCTTTTCGGCTGCACGTGGCACAATGATATGTCAGCGTTATTACAGACAGGGGATCATTCCAGTAATTTTTATGCCTCATATATATATATATACACACACATATATATACAGTGTATATACACACACACACATATATATATATTATATATATATATATATATATATATATATATATATATATATATATATATATATATATATATATATATATATATGTATATATCGCTTAATCTTCCCATGATGTATAAACTATTAATACATTGTCTGTGAAAACGGAGATGTATATTAGGTAAAGTATTATTAGCCACTCTCCTCCCAACATTTTGTAATATATAATAAACTCTTGGCAAAAACATTCAAGGAATATTGCAATGATCTCGTTGCTATATTAAACTACGATACAAAAGTACATTATATGCTCGAATAATTTGCATACACTAAATGTTAAAAATATATATATGGTGTGTTTCTTCTTCCTACATTTGATATTTTTTTTGAAGACGAGCACTTTTTGAGCAGTTCCCGATAAATGTTTACAGTTGATATAATTCATAGCAGATAATTTACCATAATATATAATTTTCTTGTAATTTTAATCTTATTTAAATCAAATACCTGTATTATTTAGGTTTTCTTAAATAGTTTCATATCATAAGAAAAAGCCCAGTATTTTTAATTTTCTCTAAAAGGAAACTATTGTACCGGCTTTGTCTGTCCATCCGCACTTTATTCTGTCCGCCCTCAGATCTTATAAACTACTGAGGCTAGAGGGCTGCAAATTGGTATGTTGATCATCCACCCTCCAATCATCAAACAAACCAAATTGCTGCCCTCTAGCCTTAGTAGTTTTCATCTTATTTAAGGTTAAAGTTAGCCATAATTGTGCTTCTGGGAAAGATATAGGATAGGCCACCACCGGGCCGTGGATAAAGTTTCATGGGCCGCGGCTCATACAGCATTATACTGAGACCACCGAAAGATAGATCTGTTTTCGGTGGCCTTGATTATACGGTGTAGCGGCTGCACGGAAAACTTGATTGCGCCGAAGAGACTTCGGCGCATTTTTTACTTGTTTATTTCTTAATTGGTAACCTACTGAAAATACCCTGTATATGGGAACACAGTTGTCAAGAGATATATATCCTCTTGATCGCTCCCTCTCATTCCCGCTCTCTCTCTCTCCGTACTTTTTCAATATATGCCTTTTTTAAAGGTAGATAATACTAATTAACAGCTAAACCGTAAACATGTACAATTAAGTTTCCATTTGGTTTTTGTGTAATGAAGTGTTTTGATTATCAAATAAAAGAAATAAATTTGGCTAATAAGTAAGACATTTTTATGATACATCGTATTTCTCAGGATCTCAACCATCATTAACTCGACTCCTTCATGCGAAAGACCAGTATCCAATTAATATTTCGCCTTCCTCTTCTTTTATAATTTTTTTTTAGGTTTTACGACATATCCCGGAAAGAACATATCACCGTAATTATAGGCTACCTTCTTTTTTATGGATTTTAATTGACGCAGGAAGATGTCTATACCAAGTGATTACTTCCAGTATTCCATTACTTTTGCTGTTGTTGTAAAGTTAAATATACCATAGTTTAACCAGACCACTGAGCTGATTAACAGCTCGCGTAGGGCTGGCCCGAAGGATTAGCCTTATTTTACGTGGCTAAGAACCAATTGGTTATCTAGCAACGGGACCTACAGCTTATTATGGAATCCGAACCACATTATAGCGAGATTTGAATTTCTATCGCCAGAAATAAATTCCTCTAATTCTTCATTGGCCGGCCGGAGACTCGAACTCGGGCCTAGCAGAGTGTTAGTCGACAACTCTGCCGACTCGTTGTTGTTGTAACCCCAGTCTAAATGTACTAATCAATTAATCATTGTTTAGATTTCTTTCCTTATCTCGATAGGCCCCAAGATGACAGTAACAGCCTAATGCCATATATATATATATATATATATATATATATATATATATATATATATATATATATATATATATATATATATATATATATGTATGTATACTCCAACACCAGAGCTGCAGCTCTCGAAATCGTACTCGTAGGCGTCCAGGGAAAGGAACTCGATACTATTGATAGTTTGTTGCTAATGCGGGATAAAGTTAGTCCGTTGTTTACATCCAACGTCTTTTACAAGTATAGCCTACTTGCCCCAGGTGTAACCAGGGAACTTACGTTGGATGTACCAAAAGACTGCTGAGGGTACGCATAGACGCCCATAGAGGAGTTAGCTTCAAAACCGGAAGCAGATTGTCCAACCCAGAACAGTCCAATATAAGGAACCATTCCAAATTATGGAAAACATCCATAGACAACAAAGATTTTCGAACAATAGGACAAACAGAAAGACGGCGACTTAACAACTTTAGAGTCCATAATGATGAAATTAACTGTTCCATCATTAAATGCCCAAACATCATCTACTCAACTGTTTATTGCTTGATGGCCCTCTTTGCCTTATCGTTACCTTGTTTTTTCCTTTTTATCTATTTTTGTTTTATTTTGTATTTTTCTCTCCTTGTTTCAATAGTTTCGTTTTACCTACCGTCTGGGTAGGTCAGGTCCTTCTTTTAGTGTCATGGTGTCTCTGTTAATTAACATTTTAAATGAGACAGTACTGCGGTGTTTTTAATTAGTTGTTGTAGTAAATGTTTTTATAAATAATTATTGAGAGGCAACTCGCTGTATCTCAGCCTTGAAAATGCAACAATGTAGTTATGAAACGTTGGCATTAGCAATAAACTATCAACTGTATCGAGTGCCTTTTCCTGGACGCCTACGAGTATATATATATATATATATATATATATATATATATATATATATATATATATATATATATATATATATATATATATATATATATATATATATATATATATATATTGTTACGTGTGAGGGTCTTGGTTGATCATGTATTATTCAATTTACGTAGTTTTCACGGCCCTGCAAACCAAGATTACACGTAACCTGCCACTTGAAGCCAAAAGTTAACCTCAAAGACAGTCGTTAATTAGCCAAAGGTCGCCAGTTAAGGGTTATTAACCTTAACAAAGAATATTTGAGATGAATTTGATTTTAAACGCAACGGTTCTTCCAAACATTCGGATGCGAGGCATGCAAAAGCATCGAGATTTAACCTGATTTTGCTTACCCTAAATCCTAGGTATTTTACTGGAATAACGGGGTTGAAGCTAACAATATAATAATTAGGCTTAATCTAGACTTCGTAAACACATATACCCTAAGTGGTGGCTGAAGGAAGAAAACAAAGAAAGAGTTGGAAATACAGAAAAGAGGTTAAAAGAATGGACGAAGTTTCGAACAGCACACGAACTCTACCTTAATGACGAAGCGTTGGCGCGCATTTACAACGGACGTGCTGAAGTTCGGGTGTGTGTTTCTTGCTCCACCATTCACTAATAAAATAATAGACAAAGGCGGGGACAGGGCCACCTTCCAGACGTCTGCTCGAGACGGCGGCTAGTTTCTCTCTGTCATTCCCTGACCGGCCTGGGTCAAAACAGGCCTACAGTCATGCCTTAGGCGTCTATGCTCTGTTAAAAACATTCGCCACGAGAGACAGGTAGAAAGGAAAAAAGGACTTTAGGACCACCTATTCTTAAAGTTGAATATGGAAATTTCTCCTATGGGGTTAAATGCCTAAATGCTACCTATTCCTTTCTCCAACGGATGTTAAAGTTTGAACTGAAGACGCTCCTAATGCGGACAATGGCTTTTCCCGGTCTTGGTCAGGCTGATATTATTTACAATCAAATGTTACGAGGGCGAACAGCAGTAATATTTATAAAAGCTCCCCCCCTTAAGAGGGCCTTCACTCCCTTTTCGGGCGTGAAGGTCTGTACTAAGCAAGCTGTTCGCCTCTCGTAGTTACTCTTCTTCCCCTGAGCAGATTAGTCCTGGTTAGCCTACCTAGCTACAGAACTACCTAACCCTAGATAGGATATGAGCTATAATCACTACTTTACCTAATTCTAGCAGTACTAGAAGGTGCTCACGGTTATTATAGGCTACCTCCTACAATCATGATGTGTTTTAGACCTAGCCTAGTGGTACATTCTATGATATTCCCTAGCCTAACCTATCCTAACCCGACCGTAGCACCAACATAAGAGTTAATATTCTAACTAAATTACAACATGGTTTATGTTTAATACAATTAAAATTTACTAGTTAATTCATGAGGGTTGCCTCATATGATAAATGGGTGCCTCACTGAGGTCTTAGGCCATGCGTGTCACGAGCATCGTGGCTCGTTTCACAATAGTTAAGATTACTGAAATTAGTTAGGCTACTTACATGATTACTGCGGCTCGGTGGTAAGTGGAAAGAACAAGGCTACTAAATTGATGTACTGTACTTTAAGGTGGCCTAGGCTAGGTACAAATAAAAGGAAGAGATCACACTGGCTACCTTCTCTGGGCAAGGGGCCAGGATCACTCTTGGATGTTAGGGCACTGTGCCGAGAGGGCACTAGTGCCAGGAGGAGCTTATAGCTCGGCAACTACTGGGCTCTCACCGCCCCTTCTTCTTCTTCTTCGGGTTCCTCCAAGGCCTATCAGTAGCTAGCCTAGCAGGTGATGAAAGCACCGACTCTGGGGACAGGCCAGAAGGGCTAGCGGGCGCGAAGTCAGGGGCAACTGCAAAAGCTGCGGGAGGACTCCCTACTCCGGCTGCTGCGACAACTGGAGCGAGAGCGATTTCGACTTCTGCATCCGAGGATGCCAGTTCCTGGTCTTCCAAGGAAGGGGTACCATTTCGATCCTCCAGGGGTTCATCCCCTGGAGTCAAATTTTGCAAAGAAGAATCTTGCAAAGGAGAAGTTTTGGGTGCTGGAGGCTCTCCAGTCGCGATGATCAACTGCATGGGGAATCCTAAATCTCCCGGAGGAGGATTCGCCTCATGATTTAGACCCGACATAGGGGCCTTTTCCATTGGTAGCTCAACGTCCGGGACGGACGGAGTCTGGCACTGCTCAGTGCTCGCAAGTGGCACTGGCAGCAGTTGAGGGTCAGGCATGCCTGATGAGGGGTCCGGAGGTGCAATACCTCGCGGACGACTTGTGGTTGGCTGCGGCAGAGATTCCTGTCCCAGCGGGAGATCGTAGCCTCTCCTAGAGTTTTGTTCGGGGGCGTCCGCTGGGCGTTGCTTGTTTGGGCAGCCCTCCCAATTTGTGGAGTGGTCTGCCCGCTTGCACGTCCTGCAGCGGTACTGCTCCTCCTGAATCTCTCTTCGCGGAGGGGGAGGACCTCTTGGTGGGCCAGCCCTTCGCGATTGGAGAGGGCTAGGCCTGAAATAGGTTGGGTGGCGCCCCTTCCGCGGACCACTTTGGTGGGCGGAAGGTGGAGGTTTGTCATTTTTGGGAGTTACAACTGGGGCCTCCGTGGAGGAGGTAACGTGGCTGCGGAGTGGCGTTGGTGACGGGCTTCCGCAGAGAAGATCCCGACCCAACAAGAAGACCACTCCGGGCCGAATTCCACCTACCACGCCAAGGCGGTGGGGTATCGTGCCCCAAGGTGTCATTACCTGGAGTTGGACCGTAGGAACGGTAATGGTGTGGCCCTCTATCCACTTCATTTCCCACCGGGTTTCTTCGTCAACCATGGCACCGGCTGGCACTTGGGCCCTAGTGATCAGGCTAATGTCTGCCGCAGTGTCTACTGTGACTGGAAGGGTCACTGGCAGGCTAGTGCTCTGAAGAGGGGCCACCGAGATGAACTGGGTTTCCAGTCTCTCGGGGTAAAGGATCCGGTGCGGACCAGCAGCAGAAAATGAAGTGCTGATTAGGTTGACAAATTTGGTGGTGGGGACATGATGTGGACAGGCCGGAGATCCAGCATTGTAGTGGCTAGCAGCCCCACAGGATCTGCACGGGCCTTTTGGATGGGCTCGGTGGCCTGCAGTAACTGTTGGAGGAGAGGGCTGAGCGGATGAATCGGGAGCGGAGTTCTGGCTGGTAGGGTTAGGCTGCTTATTAGTGCCGAGTTTGTATCGGCACTCAGCTTCAGCGTGGCCCCCCTTCTTGCAATAGTTGCACAGGGTCTTGCTAGGCAGTCCATTCTTCGGGCGAGTGGAGTTCGAGAGGTAGGCCAGAGGGATGATTCGCTTCTGAGAGGTGCTATGCGACTGATTGAAAGTTTCCCACGAATCAGCCATGCGACAAGCTTCCATAAGTGTGGAGGGCTGTTTATCGTTAAGATATACCGTAAGGGGCCCAGGCACACATTGGAAAAGGTCTTCTAGCATGGTCCGATTGAAAAGATCCTCAAACGTCGTGCAGGCCAAGGAGTCGAACCAGCGCGTACCGGACTGGGTTTTGTGACATGCCCATTCCGTCCAAGACCAGCCGACTTCCTTGGCAAGACCTCGGAACCGTTGTCTCCATTTTTCTGGGGTTATCTCGTAGGCCTTGGTAATGACTCTACGAACTTCCGCCATGTTGCCTCTCTGGCTCTTCTCCAGTGAGCGAAGCGCTGCCTTGGCTTTTCCCTCCATATGCTTGGCTAGTATTAAGGCTCTCTCCGTCTCCGTGGTGCTGTAGTTATCGAAAAGAGCCTCGATCTCCTCCAGCCATGCTTCTGGCTCGTCCTCAGTCCACTTGGGGACTAGGGAATTGATGCTCGAAATTGGAGCGTTTGATGCAGCAGGTGTAGGAATGGAGGCTTGATGGCTAGCCATAGCTTCGGCATTCTCCATTTTCGCTCTCTCAAGCTCGAGCTCCTTCTCCTTTAGGGCTAACTCAGTTTCCTTGCAGGCTAACTCATGCTGTCTCCTTCTTTCTTCTCTTTCCTCTTCATACTTCTTCTGCTCGAGTCTTTCTTCCTTCTCCCGCTTGGCCAAGTCGTCCACTTGCTCCTTAACCCAGGTGGTAAGTTCCGAGCCGGTGAGACCTGCCGCCGTCCCCAGCCCCAGGAAGGTTTTATAATGCTCTGCTGCCATGGTTCTGGTGGGGAAGGGCGTCTAACCGGGTCGACTGGGCGTACTTGGGCAGCGAGGAAGTGTCTCTTCAATAATGACATGGCACCCTTTCAAAAGGTGGCACTGTAGTTTGGGTGTGCCGTGTACAGGTCACACTGGTGGCACTCAGTATCCCTAGGCACTGGTGCAGGTTAGGTCCCAGAAGAACTTTCTCTTCTGTGTTCCCTTTTGGTTTTGTTTTATTTATTTTTCTGGATTCTTGCTTGGTGGCACTTATGGTGCCAATGTGTTCCTAGGGCCCCTCTACTGGAGTCCAACTAGGCTATATGGGAGGAAAGGCACTCTACACCCCCTGCAGAGTGCAACAATCGAATGAGAGAGAAAGGGAAGGTAAAAGAGAGAGAGAGAGAGAGAGAGAGAGAGAGAGAGAGAGAGAGAGAGAGAGAGAAGTAAGCTGTTCAAGTGATGACAGTGCTGCAAATTATTGGCACTGTGGAATAAAGTGAATTTGGGTTTTTTTTTTTTTCTTTAAAGATCTTCGTGAGTGGCTGGTCCCAGTACCGGCCCCAGTGCTGGCCCCTTCTTTTTTCAGAGGGTGAAAACTACTGTTTGCTTCGGTCTGGATAGCAGGCCTCACTCGTGACCGACAGTTTATCACTGTATTGTAATTACTCTTAACTTGTCCTCATCTATTGTGGGACAGAGGTGTTTCTTTTATTTGGTTTATTGTATTCGAATTAATTAGCCTAGTGTCGGCCGTTCTTTCTTTGAAGAGGGTCACGTACACTTAGGTTAGGAATGCTTACTTGAACGACGAGAGAGAGAGAGAGAGAGAGAGAGAGAGAGAGAGAGAGAGAGAGAGAGAGAGAGAGAGAGAGAGAGAGAGAGAGATTTTCAATCAGCGAATTTCTTGCTGCTTGAGAACATGTAAACAAAGATTTTATACATGCACAATGGCATGGATCTTAATAAAATGATATAGATGCGTCGCCTTGGCTTCCTTAGGGATTACTTTATTATCTTAATTTTTCTGGGAGCGGACGTCACAAAAGTTTATCGTAAAATTTTAAATTCTCTTTATATGATTTTTATAGCAGGTATCTGTATAAGAACTTGTTATTACTCCTAACTAAGGCCTATCTTTCCCTGCCTAAATTATCTTTTGGTTTTTTTTCTAGCTAAGATATTGCGAGGTGGGTTCGCTATGAAAGGAAAAAAAAATTATGCCCCAAGAGTGGCGGGGAGCAGAGTCGAGGTCACAATAACAAGGTCTTTGAGATGGCGGCCAAGGTCCCGTTAGGCCTAAATTTCAAAAACAACCTCGGGCGGCGAAGGAACACCAAAATGGCCGTTCTCTCACAAACAGTTCGAACAATTTCAAAACAGCCACGCGAACACGGCGGAGGAATCCAAGATGGCGGGTATTTTCTTTTTCAAACAAATTCAAAAACAACGCAACAAATGCAGGTATCCAGATTTTACTTTAAATATACCACTCATGCATAGCGTTTTACGTTACGGATGGAAAACTAAATTACCAAACAACTTTGTCTTTTGTTATCGTATTCTCACCCGGACATTAAACAAAAGAATGAAAAGAGAAATGCTAGTCTGCCTGCGTAAATTTACGTTGTTGAACGGTACCTTTATTGTAAAATTACTATTTCAGTTCGTTGCTACTTCACTGACACGGTTTTTTTTTTTGAATGATTCCCGCTATATGCAAACAATAACGATCGGAATTGCCGACGCGATTAGTATATTACTTTGTGTACATGAAACGGGCTCCGCGATTCGGCCTTAGTAACGACACAAATTGTGATTCTCTGCTCTCGAGTCGCACCCTTTCCTACCTACGCTAATTCTCGCTACACTTGTTATTATAACTATTCTCTTTACTGCTTATTATTATGCCTGGTTCCTTGTTTGGAAGAATGAAATGGAATTCAATATCTGACTTTTATCTTTGGAATTAATGTAATTTTAATTTCCTTTTCTCCAGATTCTTTCTCTAAAATGTACTTTAGATTCTATGCAAGGTCGCCAATGTTACGTGTGAGGGTCTTGGTTGATCATGTATTATTCAATTTACGTAGTTTTCACGGCCCTGCAAACCAAGATTACACGTAACCTGCCACTTGAAGCCAAAAGTTAACCTCAAAGACAGTCGTTAATTAGCCAAAGGTCGCCAGTTAAGGGTTATTAACCTTAACAAAGAATATTTGAGATGAATTTGATTTTAAACGCAACGGTTCTTCCAAACATTCGGATGCGAGGCATGCAAAAGCATCGAGATTTAACCTGATTTTGCTTACCCTAAATCCTAGGTATTTTACTGGAATAACGGGGTTGAAGCTAACAATATAATAATTAGGCTTAATCTAGACTTCATAAACACATATACCCTAAGTGGTGGCTGAAGGAAGAAAACAAAGAAAGAGTTGGAAATACAGAAAAGAGGTTAAAAGAATGGACGAAGTTTCGAACAGCACACGAACTCTACCTTAATGACGAAGCGTTGGCGCGCATTTACAACGGACGTGCTGAAGTTCGGGTGTGTGTTTCTTGCTCCACCATTCACTAATAAAATAATAGACAAAGGCGGGGACAGGGCCACCTTCCAGACGTCTGCTCGAGACGGCAGCTAGTTTCTCTCTGTCGTTCCCTGACCGGCCTGGGTCAAAACAGGCCTACAGTCATGCCTTAGGCGTCTATGCTCTGTTAAAAACATTCGCCACGAGAGACAGGTAGAAAGGAAAAAAGGACTTTAGGACCACCTATTCTTAAAGTTGAATATGGAAATTTCTCCTATGGGGTTAAATGCCTAAATGCTACCTATTCCTTTCTCCAACGGATGTTAAAGTTTGAACTGAAGACGCTCCTAATGCGGACAATGGCTTTTCCCGGTCTTGGTCAGGCTGATATTATTTACAATCAAATGTTACGAGGGCGAACAGCAGTAATATTTATAAATATATATATATATATATATATATATATATATATATATATATATATATATATATATATGTATATATATATATATATGTATATATATATATATATATATATATATATATATATATATATATATATATATGTATGTGTGTGTGTGTGCATATATATATATATATATTATATATATATATATATATATATATATATATATATATATATATATATATATACATATATATATATATATATATATATATATATATATATATATATATATATATATATATATATATATATATATATATATATATATATATTTGTATATAGATAGATAGATAGATAGATAGATATTTTATTGACCATTCTCCACAGAAACATCAAATACAATATTATGAAATTACACAACGGTCCAAATACATAAACTCATTTCACAAATTACATTTCCTAAAAAGGAAAAAGAAAATTAAAAAGAACTGTATTCAAAACAAATGGCAACAATAATTAATATTAATTTTTTAAATAACACAAAAGAGATCATATCGAGAGCTGTTGAGAATATCCAATTCCATATCACATAGCAACACTAATATACAATAGACTAATAACCATCACACATTCAGATTAGACTGGAAATGCGTTAAAATTGTAACACAAAATGAAGTCAGCTGGGCGAGGCACAATGAGAGAGTTTGCATCTTATTATTTGAAAACCTTCAAAAAATATATGACAAACATTTGCATAGTCTGATCTTTCTATCATCAAGTCGCTCATTGATGAGATATCATACTGGGTCCGAATCTGGTAGGTCCTGGGGCATGCTTCGATTACATGTTGCTCAGTTTGTATTTGGCCACGCACACACAACCTCTCCTCTACAGGTAACCGGCCCCTCCCTCTTCTGTTCCAACGGCCAACCTCAATAGCAGGAGAATGGGAACTCAGTCTTAATCTTGTCCACTCCATTCTCTCCAACTCATTTACATTGGTTTTTTTACTATAAATGTCATGAACGTTAAATTCTGAATTGATGTTTTTATAGAAAGTTAATCTACCTGAGTTTGAGGTAGTTACTTCATGTTTCAATCTTTCAGATGCTTGCATTACATCGTCAATATCATTATCTAACAAGTCTCTTATATAACGTGAGGTAGGGGTATTAAATTCCAAAATTAGATTAATTACATGGCCCGGTGGATCATCTCCCATTGTACCACGCTCCACCCAAGCTTTAGCGAAAAACTGTCTCTGCTTTGACCTGACCAGTGAACGAAAATCAACAAGACCGAGTTCGACCAAGCAAAGAGAACTTGTAGTGGTTTTCCTTACACCTAACAGTTGCTTTATGCACCATAAATATAATTTTTCCATGGGTCTCAAATCACCGTTAATCCAAGATTCATTTCCATACATTAATGCTGGTAACAAAGCCGAATGAAAAACCCTTTTCTTAATATAAAAAGGAACATCATTATTTTTATTTAAGAATGAAATAAATTTTAAAACATGACACATTCTAGATTGTGCTTCTGCTTTCACTGATGATGATATAGAGCCATCAGCAGTAAAAATACATCCTAAATATACATATTGCTCTTAGGGATCAACAACAATACTCCCTACAACCATTGGCTCCTCATCGCGTCCATTGCCATTTATCACAAAAAATTTAGTCTTACTACTATTTATTTTCATTCCATGAGAGCTACAAAACTGATTGAGTAAATTTAACTTTTCCATCATACCACGCCTGGTTGTTGAAAGAAATATCGTGTCATCCATAAGGACAAAGATGTGTAACCAACCCAGAAACCCATCAATACCACAATTATTTTTTATTAATCTTATAAGATCGTCCACAAAAATGACAAACAATAGACATGAGGTTGGTGACCCCTGGCGAACACCAATTGTCGAAGCAATTAGAGTTGTCCCAACAATACTATTGGTAATTTTGTACATAGAAATAAGTGCTACTATCATTACAGATCCACAACCTAGTCTTTTCAATATCAAAAATAAAGTACGCCTTGGTACTCTGTCATAAGCTTGTTGGAAATCAATAAATGTCACAAAAAGTTTGAATTTTTTCCTCTTTGCAAGGTCAATCAACAATAATCGTAAAGATATATTATGCTCCAAACACCCCCTTCCCCCCTGCGACCCCGCCTGCTCCCTGCATGGAGTAAACCAAAGAGAGAGTCGGGCACACAGAACTGCATCATACAATTTAGCTATTGAGTTTATCACATTTATTGCCCGATAATTTTTAACCAATAACCTTGAACCACGTTTAAAGACAGTAAACAACTTTGCATTAATCCACGATACAGGATACAATGAGGACATAAATATATTGTTAAACAAGGCTACTATACATAAAATCCAAGACACAGGTAACATTTTATATAATCCAGGGGGCACTCCATCAGGTCCGCTCGCTTTCCCACTCTTCAAACGCTTGATTTGTAATTGTACTTCATGGCATGAAATAGGATCATCTAAAATGGGTACATATATATCAGTTTGTAAGTCATCAAGATTCTCAATCGTATCCCCCGAGTGGCCATACAGCTGTGTGAAGTGTTCAACAAATTCCTGATCTGATGGTGAAGAAGCATTACCAAAGTCAGTTGAATTGGTATTTAACTCTCCGCGCCAATTAATAGCACGCCAAATTGTAGCACTATCATCCTCACTTAAAAGGCGTTCCCAGCTATTTACAGTAACATCAACACCAGGTGCTGGCCTCCTAACTACCGATTTACTTGCGCACTCGTAGAATATAGTACCCAGATCACCTTCAAAATTGTCAATACTTCCATCAAAAGTAGGTTCTCTATGTTTCGCCAACTCACTGACAAACAATTCTTGATTCATTTGTTCTGACATTATAGGCGGAGTCACATATTTATTAGTAGCTTTACTTTGCAACACTGCATGACCACCGAGCTGAGACGCTCTTTCTTTTATATCAGTTAAATCGAGGCCAGGGCATATAAAGGCTAAGGATATGGGTGCATGATTAGAAGGTAATCTCAAATCCTGGATTATATCGAAACTCTTAACAATGTGTATGTACTCATGAGATATCAAACAAGAATCAAGCTCAGACACCCACAGTTGTCCCAGCCTATAAGTAAGACCTCCCTTGAATTGCCTGCAAGACGTTTGAAGATTGTTAACAACCAAAAGTTTTTCATCTACACAAATCCCGAGTAACATCCTCCCATTGTTTTTCTTGTATGTAAATTTCGTTGAATTCTATGGCTTTTTGATTGTTGATCAACTTCTTATTAATTTTTGACAATATTTTCTGAATCTTCTACGTTCTTCCAGATTCAGCTGATGGACAAAAAAACGAAGATTAACTCTCTGTTCTATTTACTATAAACACAACACCACACCTGTTCCGTCACTCGTCGTGACCTCTTCAAAGTGTATAATCTGGACATGTTGTTGTCATTGATTAAGCTGGCCTTATGTCAGGACGGGCTTTTGCTCATAGAGCAGCCCGTAAAATTTGGACATAGCGTCTTGTTGTTTTGTTATATTGTGCGGACGAATATGTAGCGTCCAAAACAATACTACTACTATAAATCATTATAATATCAATAAGTACAAAATAAACAATTTTGATTTGTTTACAGTTATATATTAGAGTTACAATACTGTAAAATTTATAATAAAACATAATTTACTTTGTGAAAAATAATGAACACAAAATCACGCGTTCTGGTGGCAACAAACAAAACAGAAATGGAAATGTAGGTGTACGGATTACAGGGATAGGAGGAGTTGAAAGCGGGGGTGGGGGGTCGGGGTGGGGGAGGAGAGAGAAAGCGTGTGATTTAAAAGGTGTTACTGCCGTTGTTATGGTTTTTCTTATATTAGCGTTGTGTGTTGTAGGGTATCTGCTAGATGCGAGTGATCTTTCCGCTTATAGTTATCTGTTCAATGTACGTTTATGTAATAAAATGCAAACAGAATCAGCTATGATTAATCTATGGCGACTATGTTCTGTGTAGATGATATCTGTATCCTCCACTAGCTCATGTAAGTATATAATATATATATATATATATATATATATATATATATATATATATATATATATATATATATACGAGTATATATATGTATATATATATATATATATATATATATATATATATATATATATATATGTATATATATGTATGTATATATATATATATATATATATATAATATTATATATATATATAATATATATATATATATATATATATATATATATATATATATATATATATATGTTTCCGTGGGGCGCAGTGGTAAGGTTCTCACATACCAGTCGAGAGGCTGGGGTTCAAATCCCGCCACTCACTGGTGGCTTGGGGATGGCACCATTGCATAAACCCAGTGGCGCGATACTTATCGCGCATTTACTTTAGATAGCTGTAATCCATCCTTGCGTTTACATTTTATCCCTTATCAAATTGCCCATCCAGCGATGCTGACGATCAGTCTCTGCTCTAGTCGATGGCTAAAATGCATTTCTGACGTGGGTTAGGCAGATCGGCTTGAAATGGCATGTATGTAGGACACTTTAGCGATTTATATTTCTCCCATCTCACCTTCAAATTTAGAAAGAAAAAAAAAATTGCCTTAATTTATTACAGTGGTAAAGCTGAATATATACCGAAATGTCTTGAAGATTGTTATTGCCTGTGACTGTAAAGATGTACTTTTTAAAGGTCCATGAGAGTAAAAACTCTCTCTCTCTCTCTCTCTCTCTCTCTCTCTCTCTCTCTCTCTCTCTCTCTCTCTCTCTCTCTCTCTCTCTCTCTCTCCGTATCTTATTAATTTTGCTTTTCTAAAGTTGATTTTATACATCGACAGCCGCATTACATGGTCCATGAGCATGAGCTCTCTCTCTCTCTCTCTCTCTCTCTCTCTCTCTCTCTCTCTCTCTCTCTCTCTCTCTCTCTCTCGCTGCATCTTATTAATTTTTGCTTTTCTGAAGTTGAGTTTATTCGTCAACAGCCGGATTACTTTTGATTTATAACCTAAAGCACGTATTTCATTTTATTCTTACCAAGATTTTAATTTAGAACCAAGTGTGACCACTGACCTTTCGACCAAATCTTTTCAAAACAACTCGGAGTTTGTTTTACAATGGGCTCAGTAGGTAAAGCAGCGCCACTTAATTAAGATTTACTTTGCTCAGAGTAAACCTTCCTTAATTCACCATACATAGTAATGCCTCCGACTTCTGTTTGGTATTTTATAATAAGCGGGTTTAGCATGCTTATGCTTCCAATAAAGAAATTGAAGTAATGTTTAATCCTTTTATATATCTTCAGCACTTTACATTTTTTCCAATAACCCGTACTTTTCTAAAGGTAATATTTAGATATAGGCGAAGACAGTGACATTCAAATTATTTATTTATCTGCAGTAATAGAAAATATGAGAGACCTCAGTATTACGCTTATATAAGAATTATTATAAAAAATGCGAGGGCCATCACTGGAGAAATAGATTACTTCGGAAATAATGATTAATATAGGATAGGACTTTTAATAAGAACAGCATTCGTAAAAAACGTACTGAAACGAAGTATGACAGCATCATCCTCCGCCTTCATCCAATGCAGGATTTTTCAGCTCGTTGATACGATACAAAAGCTGCTGGCAACACCGTCCTTTTGAAGACTAACCGCCCACCATCAACCGTCCCAAAGTCCTTTCACTTGAAGACAACAGTGAGTGAGCGTTGACTCATCCGGGTTATTGGGGCGCAATGAGAGAATGTGATGGCTGGGAAAATAGAGATTTACTGGTATTTTCTCGGAGGGGAGCTCATCTTTGGCACTACAGTCAAAGGCAGAGATAGATAAGACGTGAGCTTTATTTTGATTAAGCGAAAAAGAGGTGAATAGGCCTTAGTACAAGTGATTGTTGGAAAATTTAAGATATTCTTTCGGATGGACGTATCATCACTTCACATACCTGAAGCCAGAACTTGAGAAGAAAGTATGGCGAGGGAGAATTATTCATTGATCTAACACCTACAAACCAAATATAAGAAAGTGACAGAGGACGAAAAAATCATATGGGAGACAGCAGTCAATCGACGTATATACGGACCTACTTTTATAATAGAAAAATAAATAACTAATAGAGAAAAATACTTTATGATCGTGAATTGAATGGGGTAATTTATAATATTTTCTATCTACGTACATTTTCCTAACAATTATATAAATTCATTAACATTCATAAACTTTATATCAAACATTAATATCATCAGAATCTCACCAATCCTCCCAGTTTATTAAATTTCAATGAATATTGTCCAGAAGAAGAAAAAGAAATAGCTTATAAACCTAATAATTATTATCTACATATATTTCTAAAAAGAATCGTACAAGATTTTTAGATTGCATTTCAGTCTCTTTTCCTTTATCCTTTAGGCCCCAATACCTCTGTAGAATGAACTGTTTGCTGCTAGTGTGAGTAATTAGATTCTAATTGAAAAATATTCTTGGAGCCAATTTGTTTTCAAAATCACCATTACTGGAAATCAGCTGACCAACACATGAATTATGTGAAGAATCAACCTTAGAAATAAAAGGATATACGTGATTTTGATACAGTCCATACTTATTGCCTTGCTGTTTTACCATTGGTAGGGTGAAAGTGAGCAATAACGACAAATAATCACATTTTAATCATACTTTCAGCAGAGTTAATTGAAAAATTAAAAGCTGGATTGCTGCTCCTGCAACCGCAACATCTGTACAAATTAGTATTTGCAATTGCACCTTCGGCTAGGGACCTCATTTTTGAAGGGAAACGAACAGACAACTTTAACTGATGCGTATGACATTTATGCCTATCTGAAAGCTTTTCCTTTACCGTATAGTAGCCGGTAAATATGGCTTTTGACTTTCATTTTACATTTTAGTTACATTTACTTGCTGTACTTGATATCTAGATGTGAAGCATAATAATTTTCAGAATGTTGGCTGATGTACAAGATATGTGTATATATATATATATATATATATATATATATATATATATATATATATATATATATATATATATATATATATATATGTGTGTGTGTGTGTGTGTGTGTATACATACACATATACATGTGTATATATCTATATATTTATGCATGTATATACACATACTGTATATATGTATATATATAATTTATATATATATATATATATATATATATATATATATATATATATATATATATATATATATATATATATATATATAACTAGTACATCAGCCAACATTCTGAAATTATTGTTTCATATCTAGATATCAAGTGCAGTAAGTAAATTATATATATATATATATATATATATATAATATATATATATATATACTAGTTTATATATATATATATATATATATATATATATAATATATATATATATATAATATATATATATATATATGTATATATATGTATATATACTAGTACATCAGCCAACATTCTGAAAATTATTATGTTTCATATCTAGATATCAAGTGCAGTAAGGTAAATTATATATATATATATATATATATATATATATATATACATATATATATATATATATATATATATATACACTCTTTTATATATATATATATATATATATATATATATATATATGTATATATATGTATGTATATATATACACATATATACACATATATATGTATGTATGATGTATGTATATATATGTATGTGTGTATGTATATACTGTATATGTATGTGAGTATATATATATATATTATATATATAATATATATATATGTATATATATATAATCTTTAAGTGATAATATCTTCTTGATTGTTGGGGTTAAACTACCTTTTATTTCACTTATCAAAATACATTCCTATCTTTATCATTTTTCCCGTAAATACTAAAATATATTAACCAAAAGGCCAATTCTGAATGGCCTAGTTTGAAAAGCAATCAGAGGTTTTGAAGATTGCTTATGGCAACATGAGCAAATTATTCCCAGGATAATATAACCAACACTGCAGCATTATTCTCGAAATTCAGAGTAAATGAATATGATATCGCTAACACCTGCAGGTCTTCATCTCATGCAGCCTACGCAGCCGGTAACTAGGCAAATATCAACTCTGCATAAGCACTCTGCATTAGTGGGGATTTATTATCCGAATGGAATCAAGACAATTCATCAACTGAGGATACATTCCCAAGCCAGCACACCCTGTTTTTTGCATCAGAGCTCAAGGAATATACGAGTAATGCACAGTAATACGCTGCACGGGCGTCCAAGTTATCTTCATATGTCAAGGCGATTTTACAAACAGCACACACACACACACACACACACGTATCCGCAACATCAGTTTCTTTCAGAAGTGCTAGATATCTAGTAAGGCAATGATTGGCAGGAAAATACTGTGAGGTAACATAAAATAGATTTCTGCTACAGCTGCTTTTAGAGGAAGCTTGAGAAAGAGGGAAGGCGCGATAGGTGGATGATTGTTTTGATAACTAGGTGTCTCTCTTCTTTAACTAAAATGATCACACTAAAGCTAAATCACAGAATTCTATTAAAAAAAATAAATAAAAAATCCGCTGAAGTTTTTTCGGCGCAATCGAGTTTTCTGTACAGCATATAATGTATGAAACTCTCAGCCAAGGCCCATGAAACTTTCACCCCGGCCTGGTGGTTGCCTGTGTTGTTGGCACTTATAGCGGTGCCAGACGCACGATCCATGGCTAACTTTAACCTTGAATAAAATAAAAACTACTGAGACTAGAGGGCTGCAGTTTGGTACGTTTGATGATTGGAGGGTGGATTATCAACATACCAATTTGCAGCCCTCTAGCCACAGTGGTTTTTAAGATCTGAAGGCGAACAGAAAAAGTGCGAACGGACAGACAGATAGCCATCTCAATAGTTTTCTTTTACAGAAAACTAAAAATCTTAAATTCAGAGTTAAACATTTAATACTGAATGCAAGCCAAATTGTTACAAAAGATAACATCGGTCACTTAAACATTTAGCCCAACACGTAATACTCACAGCAGAAAGACTGTGATGAAACAACAAAGGTGTTTTAGGGAACAATGAAATATTTAATATAATGAAAAGTTGTAGAAATGAAATGTCAGCAACACCGACTACCTACCTTTTGCTTGACTTTCAGTAACTCGGATAATGTTGCTGACCACTATATTCACCTACAAAGTTGTTTGATTTTCAACTACTTTTCAGCCCACAGCTTTTCACTACACACAATGATACACATATATATATATATGTATATATATATATATATATATATATATATATATATATATATATATATATATATATATATATATATATATATATATAGAGAGAGAGAGAGAGAGAGAGAGAGAGAGAGAGAGAGAGAGAGAGAGAGAGAGAGAGAAAGGCTTATAGTTTGCATGCTGATCTCCAGAACATTGGGTTTAAAGTTAAGTATACCTTAGTTTAACCAAACCACTGAGCTGATTAACAGCTCTCCTAGCGCTGGCCCGAAGGATCAGACTTATTTTACGTGGTTGAGAACCAGTTGGTTGCCTAGCAACAGGACCTACAGCTTATTGTGGAATCCGAACCACATTTTACCGAGAAATGAATTTCTATCACCAGAAAAAAATTCCTCTAATTCTTCATTGGCCGGTCGTAGATTCGAACTCGGGCCCTGCAGAGTGCCAGCCGAGAACGGTACCGACCAGTTCAACGAAGAATCTGGAACATTGGGTTTGAATATAATTATATATATATATATATATATATATATATATGTATATATATATATATATATATATATATATATATATATATATATATATATATATATATATATATATATATATATATATACAATATACGAGGGTAAGTCAAAAAGTTCCAGGAAAAATTCAATATACTCTTTATTTAAGGAAATTCAAACATCATTTTTCTACATATCTACCATCTAACTCTATACACTTTTCAAGGCGCTGTTTCCACCTCTGCAACCCTTCTTTGTAGAAATTTGGGGCCTTTCTATTAAACCATGTTGAAACTGCATGTTTAGCAGCATCCAAAGATTCAAACCGGACTCCTCTTAAGTGTTCCTTGAGTTTTGGGAACAGGAAAAAATCTGAAGGAGCAAGATCAGGACTATAAGGAGGATGTGGAAGAGTTTCCCACCTAAATTTCCGTAGGACTTCTCTTGCAACCCTTGATGAATGTGCTGGAGCGTTATCATGATGGAACAAAATTCTGCGGTGCAACTTTTCTCGACGTTTTTTAGCCAATGCAGTCTTCAGTTTTTGCAAAACACCTTTGTAGTAGTTCCCGGTGATTGTTTTTTGTCCTTCAAGGAAATCAATCAAAATCACTCCTTTGGAGTCCCAAAACACTGTTGCCATAACCTTCTGGGCAGATCTCGCCACTTTGAACTTCACTGGTGCAGCTGAACCTCTTGGTAACCATTGCTTTGATTGAATTTTACTTTCTGGGTCATATTGATGGATCCAATTTTCATCTCCAGTAACAATCCGGTCAAAAAACTCTGATTCATTTGATTCAATCTTCGTTAAAACTGCAAGAAAAAGTTCAGCTCTTTGATGCAGTTGGTCTTCGCGCAACGCTTTTGGGACCCAACGTGCTGAAAGTTTACTCAAACCAAGATTTTCATTTAAAATTGAAAATGCGGAACCATGGGAGATCCCAGTTTCATTAGCTATCATATCGATAGTAATCCGACGATCATCCACTAGATTCTGCACCAAAGCCACAATTCTTTCATTTTTTGCAGTCGATGGTCTTCCCTCTCTTGGGTTGTCTTTGAGGTCCTCCCAACCATCCTTAAATCGCTTTATCCAATCATAAACAACTGATTTAGATGGAGAAGAATCTCCATAAACTTGTTGCAAAGCTTCAATAATTTTTCCTGGTTTCCAAT
>JANJGK010000006.1:54569910-54592064 GCA_039081455.1 Macrobrachium rosenbergii
AATCCCAGGTGTTGGTCCGCCTTTATTAGTTGCCGGTGTGTTTTTTCATCAATGAAAATGTTTGCATTTTGTTGGCGAATACTACGTTGCCACTCAAATCCCTCTCGCTACTTAGTGCCTGCTTTGCCGGAAGAGTGACATAACTCAAAAATTGCTATTTTTCAGGAGAAGCATTTCAGAGTTTAAAACTCTCTATACTCTCTATAGATTAATAGTGACATGTCATGCCCTCTAGCGGTTCGTATTACAAATACAAATAAGACGCTTTTACCACAATATTAAACAAAGAACGGGCTATCTGCTAGTATCAATACCTCAAAAAACACATTTTTTGAGTTGTCACTCTTCTGGCAAATGAGCGAATTATGAAATAAATTTAAAAAGGTGAATTATATAAGGTTCCAAAATATCCATTTGAAAGAAAATGCAATAACTTTATGAAAACAGAACTAAGAGTAAGCATTAAATTTGTGTCTTTGTTAACCAATTTTCTTAAAAACGTCCCAGGAATAATCCAACGTTTTGTAATGAAGGTTTCAGCCATGAAGATAACGTGACCAAGTCACTGCAAGGTGTAGGAAGGATTTTTCTAAAGAAATCAAAACTTTCAAAGTTGTCATTTAAGGTCTTTTTTCAAATTTACCTTTTAGTTTTCTGTAAAAGAAAACTATTGAGATGGCTTTGTCTGCCCGTCCGCACTTTTTTTTTTTTTTTTTTGTCAGCCCTCAGATCTTAAAAACTACTGAGGCTAGAGAGCTGCAAATTGGTATGTTGATCATCCACCCTCCAATCATCAAACATACCAAATTGAAGCATTCTAGTCTCAGTAGTTTTTATTTTATTTAAGGTTAAAGTTAGCCATACTCGTACTTCTGGCACCGATAAAGGTACCAATAACACAGGCCACCACCAGACCTTGGCTGAGTTTCATGGCCGAGACTAAGAATTTCATGGGCCGTGGCTGAGGCCACTACCGGACCGTGGCTGAGTTTCATGGGCCGCGGCTGAAAGTTTCATATAGCATTATATGCTGTACAGAAAACTCGATTGCGCCGAAGAAACTTCAGATAATTTTTTACTTTCTTTTATTTTTCTCATGCTTAATACTATTGTAAAGAAAAAAAAATTTCAGAATTCTTCATTAGACGAGAGTAGGAGCAAACAAACGTAAGCATTTTCAGTAGACAAATTTTAGACTATTTTGTAAATTTCTCAACTGCAATTTGCGCTTAATTTCGTGAATCATTAAAGGATTTGATGTATTTCAGCTGTGCATTAACCAGAAATCTTAGTCGGGAGTTGCTACGCCTTTAATATCGAAGTGATTTTGTCATGACTGTCTCGAATTCAAGAGGACTACATCTATCAGTCTTCTTCGCGAATTCTTAATCTGTGTGAACATTTTCTTGATATACTCTCTTTGAAAATTTCCAATTTATATTCACATGCCTATTTCTACATTGATTTCGAATAATTGTTCTTATCTCTTTAGAAACATACTAATTTTGTATGTGAAGAATGACAATGAATTATAGTTATAAAAAGGCAACATCAATCAGTGTCACCTTCTTTGGACCACATCTTATAATGGTTAATCGATCAATCTGCCAGTGGATAGATGCCATGGCTGATTTACTTTCTTTTCGTGACGTCTCCAAAGAAATCTCGGAAACAGCGTGATAGAATACAAATTTATTAGAGCATGATTTTCTTTCAGTTTTTTTTTTTTCTCAACGGTAATAAGAAGGATTGAAACAAACAGTATTGAGATAATTTTCCAAACGGAAGATTCTGATTCTAAACTTCATTGTCACCGATTGTAAAGTCATGTCGTCTATCGAACCTTGATGAAAATCGGATAAAAATGATCTATTCCAAAGGCTCTCAAACAGAAATTTCATAATAATGAGGCGATTTTGTTGCTATGCTACTTTCACAGTTACAGACAGACGGTTCTAATCTTGTGACGAAGAGAATCGGGAAGAAAGATACTAATTAAAAGCTAATACCTGACTAAGAGGAGCCTGGGCAATTATGGAACTTTCTAGTACAGTTATCAGCGCGTAACTTTTACATTATGCTGACCAGCAAAACTGCCCGACTCGAAAAAAAACTGTCTCATAGATATGACACTCGTGGGAAGTTTCACCAAGAACATTTCAAAGTTTTTGATGTGCTATTTAGGAAATAATTAGAAATAATGGTATTTTGACAGACAAGTTTTACACGTTATAATTTGTAGTAGCTCGAAATTCATTTTGCGAACTTTCATATATCATTTCTTTTTGGTTGGTAATATGTGAAATACTCAGAAGTTATTAATAATAGAGAAACACGAGTAAAGTTATGAAAGAGTAGATTGATGGTGTTTGCGTTTCCTAAAAGAATACTTATTAGTATCAGTATTCTTTACGTGTGAATGGAAGCCAAAAACATATTGAGAATAAACCAGACATATCAACCGACGTCAACAAAACAAAAACAGTCCTGAAATAACAGGACAGGAAATACTTCAATGAGCTCAAGCCCCTAGAGACGGAAATTGCAGTTGCAGACATGAATAAGTTAAGTATATCTTAGTTTAACCAGACCACTGAGCTGGTTAACAGCTCTCCTAGGGCTGGCCCGAAGGATTAGACTTATTTTACGTGGCTAAGAACCAACTGGTTACCTAACAACGAGACTACAGCTTATTGTGGAATCCGAACCACATTATGACGAGAAGGGAATTTCTATCACCAGAAATAAATTCCTCTAATTCTTCATTGGCCGGTCTGAGAGTCGAACGCTGGGTCAACAGCGTGCTAGCCGAAAGCTCTACCGACCCCTCCAATGAAGAACTTCAGGCGGGAGTAGTGTGATATATAAAGATACATTGAGAAGCTGATGAAATCCCCATTTCTTTCTGGTATTCACCGGCCTCATTCAAAGCTCGAAGTGTAAGCCTGAGAACTGATAGCAAGAAGCACTAATTGCCCAGGGAATTAAGAATCATGGAAATGAAAATGTATTCGAGGATGATGATTGATGACGATGGAAAGCGCAAAGCCGAGGAATTAAGACTTGCAATTAACGCACTGAACAACAGTATTCAAATGGAACAAATCTCTAGCAATGGCTGGACTGTCGGTGCGTACCTACTGGATCGGATTTGTAGCAAAACCTAGAAGTATACTAGCAAACACAATAGGTTACATGAAGTCTAGAACAAACCAGACGTTAAAGCATCGAATACTTACGAGTACTGGTGACGTAACTGGAATAATTCATAGACTCATATATGAGTAATTACGAAAAAAAATGCAAATTAGTTGAAATTTACTCAGAGTTTGTGAAGGAAGATTTTTCTTTCCTTTCTGTGAAGCGCTGGAGTTTTCTTTCAACATTTGTCAACAAGTATCTTTCCGAACAACGTTTGCTTTCATTTGCTTGAATCTTGATGGAAGTACAATATATGTTTCATTCTTCAAATGGGGAAACATTTTCCATTACGTATGAGAGGAAAGCAACAAAGTTTTTACTTCCCCTGCCAAAAAAGGCTGACCCAATGGCATTCTTGGAAAATTAGCAAAAATAGAAATGGGACATTACAAAGCGTAAGATTACCTGTGAAAGAAATGATAAAGCTATCCCTTAAAGGAGAAAATTTACTTACAGTGAATAAACGTGAGAGTCCAACAACATACTGGCATGTTATAAAATAGTGTAGAGGCTTTCGTTGGTCTAAATTTTGAGGCCAGTAAAATGAAAATGGAAGAATATTAAGGAAAAGAAAGAAATAAAGACTGAGCAATGAATAGACTCCTTTTCTTCTATGGTGTCGTTTTGATCAACTACATTAAAACACTTCTACAAATAATTCTTTGCTAAATACATGTAACCAATTATTTGAGCAAATATTACTCTTACATCGATCAAAATTCTTCTTTGTTTTTGAAGCCTCTTCTGAAATGTTCATTAGATATCAATCTGAATTCTGGAAAAATAAAATGACTGAGTGTTTTCTCGTCGACGAAAAGGAACATCATTTATAAGGTGAGGCTATGATAAATCAGTAAGTCTTGGCAAACTCTCCCCTCTAGAAACTCTTTCCAAAACCAAAGTTTTAGAGAATACTGTAATAAAAATAAGCCTCTGCAAAAGTGACTAGGTTATTTCATTGCATGAAATGTCGCTTGAAAAGAAAAAGTACGTGTAGAGAGACAAACAGATAGACAAAGAGACAGGCAGAGTTTCATCAGTCCACCAAACCTCGATGAATATAAAATGAAAATTATCTACTTTAAAGACTCAAACGGCAGTTTAAAAATACTGACGTGATTTAGCTGTAATGTTAAAAGATTTACTCCACTGTCACAGATTGTTTTAGTTTTCTGTATAAGGAAACTATTGAGATGGCAATTTTTCTCTCCGTTCCGCACTTTTTCTGTCCGCCCTCAGGTCTTAAAAATTACTGAGGTAAGAGGGCTGCAAATTGCCATGTTGATCACACACCCTCCAATCACCAAACACACCAAATTGCAGTCCTGTAACCTCTGTAGTTTTTATTGCATTTAAGGTTAAAGTTAGCCATGATCGTGCGTCTGGCACCGCTATAGGTGCCAACATCACAGGCCAGCACTGGGCTGAGGTTGAAAGTTTCATGGGCCGCGACTGAGAGTTTCATACAGCATTATACGCTATACAGAAAACTCGATTGCGCCGAAGAAACTTCGTCGCATTTTTTACTTGTTTATATAGTGACGAAGAGAATCGGAACGAATGAAGCTATCTAGAAGGTAAACTTGGCTGGGAAGATCTTAGGGAACTATGGAACTTTTTAGCATAGTTATAAACATGTCACTTTTACATTATGCTGATTACCAAAACTTCTCGACTCGCAAAGAGCTGTCTCAAAGATAAGACAACCGTGAAAAGTTTCATCAAGAACTCTTCAGAGTGTCTGGTTTCTAATGTCGTATGTCTGTCCTCTTTAGTAAATAATTAGAAATATTGGCATTTTGCCAGACAAGTTTACCTTATAATTTGCACTAGCTCAGAATTCATTCTGATAAGTTTCATATATCGTATCTTTGTAGCTATTAATTACTGGATACTTGAAATACTCAGAGGTCATTAATTATATTATGGAAAAATTCGAACAAAGATCAGGTTTTTTTTTTTTCATTTTCCATCCTTTTGGAGGACAAATCTTCACACATTTTAATTGTGACAGTTCACGGCTCTTTCCCTTAAACATGATCATATTTGTGAAAATAATTGGTTAAGGAGTAAAGCCCTAGTGATGAGGAAGAACGCTCTCGATCATCTACTGATTCTTGTACCAAAATAGCAGATTCCTGTCTCCATTTTTATTCATATCACTCTTATTCCCCCTCTGTTTCTCACCTTCACAACACCTACATGTTTGCCTGATTATCATACATAACAATCTTAGTTATCAGCCTGACACCAAACATTCTCAGGATCATAGTTCCCTCACTTCCTATTTCATCCTCCATATTCGATCTCCGCAAATCAGCCTTCACTTGAACCCTTTCCTGCTGGATGCAAGTCAGTCCAGTGCATTGTCTAGAGAAGTGACGGATGCTGTTTTCACCCCAGTTTCGGGGGCTTACAATGGGTGTGACTTCTGGAAACCGAGGTGGTATTCATTATTATTCACATCCATAAGAGGTCATTGTGATAATATAATGATCACTGTAAAACGAAGAGACATCAACAGCTGGAGCTTAAATAATAACTCTTTCTTAATGACGACGATGCTGCTCTGCCATGGGCTAGAAGAATTCCTCTGTGTGTGAATAATTTGCATTTGGTTATCCACCGATGAATTTCATTTACAATGGGGGAATGAATCTCGTGGGAGTAGATTATTCAACAAGTTGAGAGACTGCACTTTGCGAAATGTAAAGCCTTAAAAATCCCATTGCAGTACTAGTTGAGGGTTCCAGAATTTTACATGATAACAAACTTAAACAATGCCTAAAATTCAAAATCTACTCCCTCGAGTTTCATTCCTCCATTGTAAATGAAATGCATCGGTGGATGACCAAATATCAAATATTCACGCTTGTGGAATTCTTCTAGCCCAGGGCAAAGTAGCATCATCGTCATTGAGAAAGAGTTATCATTTAAGCTCCAGCTGTTGATGTATCTTCGTTTTACAGTGAGCATATCACAATGACCTCTTATGGATGTGAATAATAATTATGAATACCACCTCGGTTACCAGAAGTCACACCCATTGTACGTCCCCAAAACTGTCCCTTAAATATCCCATGAAAGCGATCTCCATGGACAGTTTCAAATTACAATAAATATTTATGACATGTCCAAGCTGAATATAATTTATAAATGGTATCTTGAAAGTCGACAGTAACTAATATTATCAGAGACAGAGAGAAAATGCTATTTGCAGTTAGTCTTCAAGATTCAACAGAAAAAATAAGTCCAGGTAAGAGTCATGATTACAACACAGTAGTTGTTCGATATTTGTATGTTCATTTCCAAGTGTGAAATCCTTATTCCGGTTGTATTTTCACTGCAATCTTCCTCAAATATCCTTCCTGATCTTAAAAGAAGTTTTCTGTTCATAGGTGGCTGACTGAGGCAGAAGGGTAAAAGACATCAGGAATGATGAGCCAAACGCAACCGTTGATCTCATTACAGACCGTTTTAATACACTGTTAACTAAATGATAAAACAGTTGGTATGGGAAACCTCAGTCTGATAAAGCTGCTCATCAGTGAATGCCAATGGCCTGCGCAAAAGGCCTGCGGCAACTTGCCTTGTTTAAGAGAAGTAGCCTGTGCTAATATGGTGGCTTAATCTAAAGCGACGGGCCTTTGCATTGAAGTTGAAACTCAGAACAAAGATAGTAAAAACTGCCCACACTACTTGAGTGTCGAGTCATTTAATAGGCATCTCATCTTGTATCTTGACCATCAGATGTATGAAAAGACCTTCTGTTAGGAGACTTCATTCCAAGGAGACCTGTCATGATGTTAGCGGTCATACACTTACGGATGCTGTTTCTCATGAGTGGAAATGTGGCGATATTAAAACCCTCACCAGAAAAACCCGTCCCATCAACAATGCTTAATTGCCCCCTTGAAGAAAACAAGTAAATAATACGCAGAAGTTTCTTCGGCGCAATCGAGTTTTCTGTACAGCCGCTACAGCGTATAATCAAGGCCACTGAAAAGAAATCTATCCTTCGGTGGTCTCGGTATAATGCTGTATGAGCCGCGGCCCATGAAACTTTAACCACGGCCTGTTGGTGGACTATCCGTATCGCTGCCAGAAGCACGATTATGGCTAACTTTAACCTTAAATAAAATTTAAAAACTACTGAGGCTAGAGGGCTGCGATTTGGTATGTTTGATGATTGGAGGGTGGATGATCAATATACCAATTTGCAGCCCTCTAGCCTCAGTAGTTTTTAAGATCTGAAGGCGGACAGAAAAAGTGCGGCCAGACAGACAAAGCCGGCACAATAGTTTTCTTTTACAAAAAACTAAAAATGACCAACCAAAAGTCGAACCTTTTCAAGACTGCACTGTACCAGCAATATCAGCTCTAATTTTCTGGAGTAACAGTATAAAGGGATTTTTTTTACAGCAGTTTGTGTACGTAACTCATTTTATGATGATATTATTATAATAATATAGCTTAAATATATTTTTACGTTGATTTTAGTAAATTTTGGTTAGTAGCAACTTCTGCCTTTTTCTTTCTTTAGACAAATTGAGAGAGAAAAGAAACTGTTCAAGTTCTCTCTAGCGTTCAGTAGTGTCCCAATGGTCTTGCAAACACGTTAAAGCCCTTCAATATCTTAGCGTCGCTGTTTAATCACATGAGCTGTGCAAAGCACTAATTGTGCTTTAACCTACTTTTTATCCCTTTGGCTATATAAATTAAAGTTCTGTCACTTAGTCAATTTACTGCTATAACAATTTTAGTAGAATTCCTACTCGCAAGATTAAAGCTATTTTTGCCAGCTGATGTCGATTATTCAGTCACTGACTTGCCCTGGTTTTTATAGGGTTAATTCCACCTTTTGTCTCGTTTGTTGTTGTTTGGTGAGTTAGGTCTACCAACTTTGTCACGTAGTGGATTTCTGAATAATCCGTTTTGTAGCGTAATACAGAGTTCTTGATATTTAACCTGAATTCATTTCACTGTTAAATCTGTGTGCTGTGATTACATCGATAAACTAATCGTGAAATCTGGTGTGTACAAGGACAGACAGACAATACTTTTGTCTGTACCAGCGCTGATTAATGTTAGCCCATTGTACCATATTATTCCTCTTAATATTGTCTTCTTCATTACCGTATTGTTCAGTATTCTTTAGAGATTATGTATCTTCATTTCATCATTTATCGTTTCGTAAACTTGAAGATGTAATCTTTTCATGAGAATTTTTTTTCTTATCAGTCTTGTTTTGTGTAGGTTGTTGTTGGCTTGTCAAATTTTTCTGCTCCTTAGGATCGTGAAGACCACAAGGCTAAGGTAGACTTCTGAGTGACCGAGAATCTATTCTAAAGGTGTTTTAGCGCTGACATGTCTAATAAACTCCGTGAATTCTTTTGTTTACAATGTTTATGAGAAGGCGAAATAAACATAAACTAGTGCCTTTAGGTAGCGAGTAATGGAGGAAAACTAGTCATTTAAAAGATATTTGGATGGAAGGTAATTTTTTCTCTGTCAAAACAGGTTAATAATCTCTTTAAAAACGATGTATATAAAACTCCATGACCATGGTATGAAGTTTCATGAGTAAGGATTGTAAGAACGCCAGCTGTTCATAGTAGACGGGAAATCACCTCATTTCTTTCAGCTATCCTAGTCGAAGGAAATAAATGTATTAGTTATATCTCCAGAAATAAAACTCCTTCACAACAGTAAAAAGGATAAATCACCGGAAGTTTATTAGTAGCAAATAAATCAATATAAATATCAAGTACACTAAGATAAAAAAAATAAAAAAACATCAGGATAATTATAATTATAAGTAACGGAAATATGAAAATATAATTAAGAATAATTGAAACGTATTAGTCTTCATATTATTTACAAGCCGTCCACAAAACAAGAAGGGTCCTAAAAAATGAAAGGAATTACCTGACAATACCCAAGACCTTAGAGACGGAAATTTCTATATAGATATAGAAGTTGCATGGTGGAGGTTTAATTATGTAAAGACGATGATTGCAACATTGAATGATACAATTACCAGTTGATGAGACCCCCACTTCTTTTTGGCACTCACCGCTGTCATTCCTACCTTGCAAGTTTGAGTTTGGTGACTGGTGATCAAGAAGCATTAATCGCCAAGGAAATGAAGAATCTTAGCAATAATCTTTGACGATGTATGCTAACATGAAAATATATTCCAGGATGATGATTAATGATGTGCAAATAAGCGCAAAGCCGATGGATTAAGACACGCAATTAACACACTGAACAAGTCTTGAATTGCAGTAATTCTTTGGCAGTGCTCGAGGAGTCGGTACCTGAAGACTGTATCTCCCTAGTATTTAACATATCAAGACATTAGGTTGAGTGAAAACTACCTCAAACCAGACGTAGAAATATGAACGAGTTATGGTTACACCACCGAAATAACTAGGGTAATTTCTGAAAGAAATGCTTTTCACCCACTTTAATCCCTCCCGCTCACAAACACATAACTTAGGTATAGATCAATTACAAATTCATTAAAATTTGCTTAGATTTTGTGAGTGAAGACATTCTTTCTGTCTGTGCCCATCTAAACACTGGTCACTTAAAGGAATTTGAAATCTTTTCTCAGAATTTCGTTTCATCTATAAACACATCTTTCCGCACATTAAGCTTCATCGTTCAAGTAGGGATAGATTTTCCGCTTCACCAGAGAGGAATGTAGCAAAATTGTTATGTCCCCCGCAAAAAAAAAAAAAAAAAAAAAAAATTGGCCGATGACATTTTTCAGAACATAACAAAAGAATGAATAGGTAATTATGAAGCTTAAGTTTCTTTAAAACGAAGATTTACACAAAGTGAATGATAGTGAGAGAGAACCACTACATACTGACAAAGATAAAAAAGAAGTTACCAAACAACACAATAAAAGAAGTACTTAGCTTTACAGACTATACGATGGAAATTGTTAGCTCCAGAGAGCTATGTGATTGCAAATAATTTTTGTTCCTCGAGGATGACCAAACTTGTACAACAATACAACAGCACAAAAATTGTATTTTTGGGGGGTTGGGGGGCGCGAGAGAAACGTTGTATTGTACTTTATTTGCGAATGATATTCAGATACGAACAAAGGATTACACTTCTCGATTCCCTTTAAGTGTGTTATATTTTGTTAGCAGAAAAAATCAATCGCTCAATTATTCCATTTTACTAACGGAAGAAACCGGAATTGCAGCAATTACTGAAAAATCTAAGTTAAAACCACTGCTTGACTATTTTTATCTGATCAAAACAAATTCTTTAGCAGACTCCCATACACAGTGTGTTATTTCTGTGATCTCGATATTTTTATCTATTTCGTTTTTATCTTGTTAGGGTACAGAACTCCATATGTTGCTTCGCAGTTTTTATTATCCTGCTTTGATTTACATTTAATGTTCCCTTGACCACTACTCCGTTATATCAGTTACATTTCCATACCGAATTTTCTTTCGGTTCACACACATTTTACTGAATTTCTAGTTTCTTTAATCATCGGACATTGCATCCCAGCAGTGGTTCCCAAAAAGCAGCAATTAATATGATATCGGTCGAACAAGGGCCCTTCCATTGTTATCGTTACTATTATTAATCAAACAAAACGGCCGTCTGGATGTCGTTGAGTTTATATTACAGTGTTCCAGTCTCTCGAATGAGTTTCTTTGTAGCAACAGGTAAGTTACGTAAGAGCTGTCCAAAGCTCATTTATTCCCTGAAGTTTCGGCAGTAATCTACTATTGACCGAAATTTGAATGAAGCCATATTTACACCCGCAAGTAGGCTTACAGAAATTCTGGTAGATTTTTGATTAGTTGTTAAAACCGGGGAGGGCTTCTCCCACTGGCTGAATAACTCATCTTGGCGAGTCTGGCTGACCGACGAAGACGCTGATTGGCTGGCGCCAGGTCCCGGGAGTTCTGATCATAGGGCGTGCTGACTGAAGTAGTAGGCGGCTAAAGTGTTATCTTAGGGGCGCGCCTTACCGTTCTCCTGACGGTAATAGAGAGAAAATGGGTCTCCAAGGTCACGTTCTACCATGGTTTCCATCCGAGAATTGCGAGGGCCTTCTTACATGGGAAATGGGGATGGTCGTTGTTATATAATTTAGCTGGTGCTACAAAGAAACTCATTCGAGAGACTGAGGAACTGCCATTTAACTCAACCGCATCAAGACTGCCATTCTGTTTAATGGCGTTTGTTTGAAAGAGGGTCTTCTTCCGAATTATTATTATTATTATTATTATTATTATTATTATTTATAAAGTAGAATTACACCATTTCCTACTAAAAACCTTTTATACAGGATACAGAGAAAAATGACAAGTAAGAGAGAGAGTAATGCATCCACAATAAGCTTGCATTGGAAAGATTGACTTTACATATATAATAAAATTGACGAAAAACATTTGGAAAATTGGGATGGCTTGCCTTTATTGTCAGAAACATTAGGGTCTAGTAAATGGCAAGAGAGTAACATGAAATGAGGAATATTCGATTTCTCCTGCGAAATTAGCTGAGAGAGAGAGAGAGAGAGAGAGAGAGAGAGAGAGAGAGAGAGAGAGAGAGAGAGAGAGAGAGAGAGAGAGAAACCATCAGGAGTACTCACTCCGTTTCTGAAAGATTAATATTCAGTATAGAGGCCGCCAAGGAACAAAGAGGTCCTTGAACTCTTCGCAGCTAGGATCGTGATTGATTAATTGTGGGTTATCTGGCGTCACAACTACCAGGGTCACTGACGCCGAGAGAGCCTTCCTAGAGGACATACCATTTATCTCTTAGAGAATGGAACTCCAGGCCTGTAGTGGTCGCTGGAATGTGTGGTTGGTAGCTCCTGGCATAACGTGTATAATACAGAATCTAGTGAAATATGGTTTCCACTACTCTGGTGCCAAAAAGGCACTAAGGGCAATACAGAACTGAAAGTAATATACTCCACTGAAGACATTGTTTCTAAAGTAATAAACGGATTTTTCCTTTCCATAAACAGACAAGAAACGTGTGAATCTCTTGTACCAAGGTCTTTATAAAAGCATAAGACGAAAAAAGTCAAGAGGCCATTTTCTATAGGCTAACATTTTACGACAATAATATGGAATGGAAGAAAATGGAAAGGAAAGAAATAGAGACTAGGCAAGGAAAAGGATCCCAATTATTTTTTGGTATTGTTTTTATCAAATAAATAAATAGAATCTTAACAATAATTATTTGTCAAATAAGTGAAATTATTTTTTTTTAGGAGATATTACTCACACCGTTCAATATTCCTTTTTATCTTTCTTTAAAACTTCTGAAGTGATCATTAAATATTAATTTGAATTCTGAACAAACAAAATTACTTGGCTTTCATTTATCGAGGGAAAAGGAACATCTTTTATGAAGTGAGACTATGGAAAATCTGGAAGGCCTGACAAACTCACCACAAACTCTTTCCAAAACCAAACTCTTAGAGAAGCAGAATATAATAGTAAGAATCATCCGGAACAGTAATTAGGATTTTTAATTGCATAAAATATTGTTTGAAAGGATAAAATGCGCATTGAGAGAGAGAGAGAGAGAGTTTTTTCATTCATTTGGAAACCGATTCTATATGTCCAATATGTCACATTTAATGCTTTTAGATATGAAAAATTCTCTCTCTCTCTCTCTCCTCTCTCTCTCTCTCTCTCTTCTCTCTCTCTCTCTCTCTCTCTCTCTCTCTCTCTCTCTCTCTCACTTTATATTTATTTGTGTCCTGTATAAAACCTTTATTGTGGCAAATAAAACAGGAAGTCAGTATAAATTGCGAGAATTAAAAACTTGTCATGGTTATATAATTCGCCTTAACTATATTCAGAAACCGAAATAACGGAATGTTGGTTTTAACCAAAACAGCAAAAGGAGATTGTTTTACAATTTATACAGTCTTGAACCTTAACACCGAAAAAAGACCCAAGTGAAATATCTCTTTGCAATGCTTATGAGGAGCCGAAAAGAAATGTGGACCAATTACTTTTGTCCAGCGGCTAAGGAAAGGTAAGATTTGGGCTTTATTATTGTTTTACAAAACAAGTTAAACCCTATTTAAAAATTATACAAAACTTCAGCTGATCGGCTCATTTTTTCAAGTTATCTAATGACGTGAATGTGATAAAATGTAATTGTTAGCTATTGCTTCTGACATGAAAAACCCTTCGTAATTATTATGAAGATTAATTAAGAGAAAGTTGCTATGAGTATGTACAAAAATACCCAAAAGAAATATCAAGTACTCGAAAAGATGAAAAAGAAACAAAAAGTACATTGTACTAATTGTAAGCACCATCACTGTGTAAAGAGAGGCCGAAGCCATAATTGAGAGTAAACCAAACTGTCCCATTATTTGTAATTTATCAACAAAACAAGAAGAGTCCCAAACAAAAAACGTTACAGAACATATCTCAAACTGCTGAAACAAAAGGTTACAGGATATATTTCAAATGGCTGAAGCAAAGACGGTACAGGCACATACTGAAACTGCTACAAAAAAACGTTGCAGGACATATTATAAACTGCTGAAACAAAAAGTTACAGGATACATTTGAAATGGCTGAAGCAAAACATTACAGGACATATTTTAAATTGCTAGAGCCCCTTTGAGACGGAAATTTCTATACAGCTCTAAGAGTTTCAGACATGAGGCTTGAAATATAAAGACGATGAAGGTAAAAGAAAATTTGAGTCATGTCTAGAAATCAAGAAAATGAAGAATCTTATCAAAACTCCTTGACGATGGATACCAACATGAAAATCTATGATGATTAATGATGTGCAAAAAAAGCGCAAAGCCGAGAGATTAAGACATGCAATTAACATATTGAACAACAGCCTTCATATGGAGCAATTCTCTAGTAATGCTCCGGCTGTCAATGATTCCATACTGGATCGCTGTCATAGGATACCCTAGAAGTAAGCATTAGAAGGCTAAAAGTTGAGTGAGAACTAGGCGTTAAGAACGATTTATTAGGGCACCCTTGAAGCTAGGGTAATTTTTTTAAAGAAATACCATTCCTTCCCTTAAAACCTTCACTATTACAGACACAAGTAATGTGGGTAATAATAAAATACAATCAGATTAAACTTCGCTTGGATATTGTGAGGGGAATATTTTTTAATTTCGCTGTTCTTTCCATCTAAACACTAGTCACCGAAGTGAAATACTGAATGTCTTTCAACATTCCGTTTCATCTGTAAACACATCTCTCTACGCAAAACGATTGTTTACATTTGCTTGAATATCGATGGAAATACAAATACTGGGTTTCATCTTTCGAATGGAGACAGATTTTCCGTTTTTATGTGAGAGGAAAGTAAAAGGAAAAGTCTTACGTCCCCTGCCAACAAAGACCGTCCTGTTGGTATTTTTCAGAAAAGTAGAAAAGCTGAAAATGAGGACTAACGAATGAGCATGAGAGTCCCACAACATACTGGCAGGGAGAGGAAAAAACTGTTATCAAACAATACGATAAAAAAAATGCTTAGCTTTATAAACTGCACGGTGGAATTGTTGGCTCTAGAGAGTTACGTGATTGCAAATAATTTTTGTTCCGTGAGAATGACCAAACTGCCACAACAATCCAGCGGCACAAAAGTTAATTTTTAAAGAGACATTTGGCTTAATTTGATTTGCAATGATATTTAAAAATGAACATAAAGAATTTCACTTCTCGAGTCCGTTCGAGTGTGCTATATTTCGTTAGTAGAAAACAATATTTCGTTATTCAATAATGTAGTTTTACAAACGGAACTCCAAAACCTTACTTAACTGTTTTAGTTTTCTGTAAAAGAAAACTATTGTGCCGGCTTTGTCTCTCCGTCCGCACTTTATTCTGTCCGCAATTTTTTTCTGTCCGCCCTCAGATCTTAAAAACTACTGAGGCTAGAGGGCTGCAAATTGATATGTTGCTCATCCACCCTCCAATCATCAAACATACCAAATCGCAGCCCTCTAGCCTCAGTAGTTTTTATTTTATTTAAGGTCAAAGTTATCCATGATCGTGCTTCTGGCAGCGATATAGGATATGCCACCACAGGGCCGTGGTTAAAGTTCCATGGGCCGCGGCTCATACAGAATTATACCGAGACTACCGAAAGATTAGATCTATTTTCGGTGGCCTTGATTATACGCCGTACAGAAAACTCGTTTGCACCGAAGAAATTTCGGCTCATTTTTAACTTGTTCAAATATACAAATCCTTAACTGAATCTTAAAATACAATGTTTTATTTCTAAGATCTTGATATCTTACCTTATTCTTATTAAGTTCTTAAGATACAAGACTACCTATATTGTAAGGCATTTTTTTTTATAATACTGCTTTCGGTTTCATTCAATATTTTCCTTGACCCGTACTCCCTTCTTTTTGTTTTTGAGATATCGTTCATGGTAAAAAAATATATATCCATACCTAATTTTATTTCGTTTTCACTAAATGTATATTACCTCGCCATTTATTTCGTATGCTCATTGGATATTGCATCCAGTAGCGGTTCTAAAACAGTAGCAACTTAAAAGACATTGGTCTGAGAAAGGGTCTTGAATTATTATTATAATTATTATTACTATTATTATTATTGAAAGGGAACTGCCCCATACAACTTTTATAAAACACACAGAGAGAGAAAAATGTCAGGTGCGTATGAGAGAGAGAGAAGAGAGAGAGAGAGAGAGAGAGAGAGTAGAGAGAGAGAGAGAGAGAGAGTAGAGAGAGAGAGAGAGAGAACAAGCCATCAAGTGTACTCACTTCGTTTCTGAGAGATTAATATATGTCGGCCGTCTAAGAACAAAGCGGCCCTTTAACCCTTCGGGGCTAGGGACCGTGACCCTTTCTAGAGCACAGACCATCCATCTCTAGAGAAAGTTATTTCAGGCCTGTAGTCGTCGCTGGAATGTGTGGATGGTAGCTTTTGGCGTAGCGGGGTAACGAAGGGAACGAAATCTTATGAAATATGGTCTTCACTGCTCTAGTGAGTATTTGGGAAAGTTCACTAAATTCCAGTGATTTAATTCGGTGAATACGCGCAGTAAGAATTTGTAATTATTTATTAAATGATTTTATCCTAATATCGGCGTTGTTTTTTTAAATACAAGCAAATGACAGCAATAAATATTTAAATGCTAAAAGTCAATAAGGGCAATACAGAACGGCTATTAATAAATTCCTCTGAAGAGATATTGCATCTTTGAGTGAGAAAGGATTTTTCACTTTAATAATCAGACACACAAAAATAAACCTCTTATATTAAGGTCTTTTATAGCAGCACAGCACAAAAAAATAACGTCTAGAAATTTTGTTGGTTTAAATTTTAAGAGGACTATTATTGATTAAGGAAGAAGTTAGAGAGTGGGAAAAAAGTTTCCCATTCTTTTCTGGTGTTGTTTTAATCAAATAAGGAAAAATATTCATGGAAACAATTTCCTGAAAAATTTGTATAGCATTTTTAGTTTTCTGTAAAAGAAAACTATTGAGATGGCTATTTGTCTGTCCGTCCTCACTTTTTCTGTCCGCCCTCAGACTTAATAAACTACTGGGGCTAGATAGCTGCAATTTGGTATGTTGATCATCCACCGTCCAATCATCAAACATACCAAATTGTAGCCCTCTAACCTCAGTAGTGTTTATTTTATTTAAGGTTAATGTTAGCTATGGATCGTTCGTCTGGCACTGCTGTGGTGCCAGCCGCCGACCCATCTTCGCTTGACCACACCTGGGGAGCAACTGAGCAATTCGCGGTCGTGGCTGAGAATTTCATACTGCAGCACATCGAGAGTTTCATAACGAATTATACGCTGTATAGAAAACTCGATTATGCCAAAGAAGCTTCGGGACATTTTTTACTTGTTTAAGTAGATATTACCCTTATATCTGTCAAATCCTCTCTTTATCATTCTTTAAAGTCCTTCTGAAGTACCAATGAAAAATCATATTTGAACAAATAAAACGATGAGGCTTTTATTTATCTTAAACAAAAAATCTTTCTCGAGGTGATTCCATGGCAAACCATGAAGCCCTGGCAAACTCTCCATTAACTCTTTCCGAAGATAAAATTTTAGAGAAGAAAAATATGACCGTAAGAAGCATCTAGAAAAGTAAATGGGACATCCATTGCATAAAATACCTTTTGAAAGGAATAGGTGCTCGTGTATAGAAAGAGAGATGGAGTTCCATCATGCCTTTTGGTGGCAGATTTTCTGGAGAGGATTTTGATTGAAGTAAAACTCAACCGCTTGTCCCATGTGTTGCTTTCGGATATGAATATTTTTTATTAGTATGAATATTGTAACTGGGACTAAATGATACATCTCACGATTGGAGATGAAATAGTCGTGATAGGATAAGTGCATGGCTTCAGTATCTACTGAGACGGAAATACAAATACCAAATATTCCAGTCATTTTATCCTTACTGATACTGATGGAATATCTTTGTGGCTAGATACCACTAACATTTCTTCTCTACCTGATGTTTCCCATTTCCATATAAAAATGACTTCTATTTTTACATAATTATTTCTGATAACCTCACTACCAGAACCATTCTTTTATATTGGATCGGCATATGTTACCGTTAGCTTACATTTCAGTTAATGCTGCTCTTATTGGGTGAAGAAGATGCAGATGTCGTAAATACACCGACAAAGCATTGGAAAATATTTTCTATCTTTACATGAAATGTGTAGGTTCACCTTCACTAAAACTTGAAGGGAAAGCATAATCCTTCAACTACACGAAGATTTCGACTATGGACATTCGTAGTATTTACGTCCAGGAAGTGTGTAGATAAGAGAAAGACTAAAATTAAATACAAAAAAATAACAAGTCAATGCAAAAAGAAGAAAAACAACAGCAAGTAAACAATAATAATATAAAATAAAGATTATGTACAGTTTTAACAAATTGTTATACATGTATTGATCAGAATTAGCTTAGAAGGAATTCAGTGAGGATTTTCATGTTGTTAAATTAGAATAGAAAAATATCTGGGGAGAAATAAAACAGTACAGAAAAACTTTTAGGATAAGTCGTGGAATTATTCCAGAGAGAAAAATATAAATGTTACAGATAAAATAAACTGACTCCGAGCTGGACTAGACGTCTAGACGGGAGTTCATCATCTCCAGACTCTTGTTGGCAGACAGGAAAAATATGTGGGTATGCATATCATTTTAGAATGATAAATGATAATAAGTAAATCGCTTTGCATGCCTTAGAGAATCAATATTAAGAAAATTCGTGTGACTTCTATCAAAGCGTGAGGCAGCAGAAGTGAAATTAGGCCTTAATGTGACCGATAGAATGTCTTAAGATATAAGCATCAGTAAAGATGACAACCAAAAATATCTCACTCTTGATGGCAAGTGTTTGTATGAAAAAATATGATGAAAGTTGACATTGATTGCACAGTCATTTCAATATAAAGACTGGCATGTATACCGTAAAAATATGACATTAACAAATACGGAAGAATTACATAATAAAAATGAGGAGGAGAATTATTTTTACCCGTTTCCTTTTTGCATTCTATTTGGTCTTTTATCAGAATCTGATTTTCACACGAGAAGCTTAAACCGAAATGCAGTAGAAGATAATACGGGATATTTTTATGACATCTTGGTAAATTACAATTCTCTTCGATCTCTGGACCAGATTTTCGTAAGAAAAATCGTTTATAACAGGTGTTTATTTGTTTCCTTCAAACCGGATAATACTGTTTGTTTTAACTAAGATCTAATTGCCATTTGAAATTAAAGTTATGATAAAGAAAAGGTTAGGATCTCACATTGCCTCTCTTACACACACACACACACACACACACACACACACACACACACACACACACACACACACACACACACACACCTTTAGCGCGCACGTCACATTTAAATTCACATAGTACAAATAACAAATGGGAGAAATTTAACAATAAACGAAGTAATCTATAACGCAGTAAAAAGAATTACAGAGCTCATTATGGAAGTAAAAAGGCGAAATATAATTACTTTTTAAGAGTGTTTTGAGGTTTCAGAATTTTCATACTAACGTCGGAGTGAAACAAATAACTTTTTTTTTTATCATAGTTTGACACACTGAATGGAGTTAGAGAAGAGAAGTTGCTGACTGGTGAAAACTTAAGAAGAATGGTGAAAGTGAACTACATCGCACTCAGGCATTCATAATAACATATTATTATTTAAATTACTAAATATTTTAAACATTCACAGATATCTTAACTAGGGTTAAAGTGCTAAGTTTATAGGACCGTTTGCCCTGAAAATAGTATTCGAAATACAAGGTTATACATTTGTTCAATATGCTTCGGAAAGTTAGGTTAGTTATTCCACTCCTTACTTGGTTTGTTACGTTACTGAATACCGATTTCATGCATATGAAACATTAAAAAAATAGTAAAATACTGAAATTGTTTATGCAGTTTTAAAATTTCACCTTCATAATAATGTTTTACAACTGAATGCGGGGAGACTTTATGACTTTATTTACAACTGAAAATCAAGGGAAGTAAAAACCTGCAAACTCAAGTGGAACACGCAAATGGAGGATAAAAGCATTGTATCACAATTATCAATGGAATATCACTATGCAATAACTGATATAATTGACAGAAGGTTTTTCGAAAAATGTAAGACAAATAATCTTCATTCATGAAAAGTAGTACGCGGTCGTCAAAAGGCCTGATTTTTTTTTCAAGCCTTTTTCTCTAATTTGTCTTTCTTTCACAGCTGATTCCTATGTTTTTGAGAACGTCATTCCAGCAAAAAAGTAATTTTCACTTTTCTCTAGTATTTAAGTTTCTTAGGAGGGATGAGACTCCTTCAAAAAATATCAGTGTCTCTTTTTTTTTTTTTTTTTTAGCAAGAGATAAAACTATGAAGCTTTTGAAAATAATTGTGATGAAGTTAGTGCCGAAATAAACGTTTCTGAAGTCAGAGTAGAAAATTAAATCATGAAACTGCTCCAAAACTGTAATTCAGTTACTGCAGCTTTTGAAATGAAATACTACATGCCATGTGGATGAATGTCCTTTTCTCGGCAGCTGTTCATTAGAGGTGTCCGATAAACCATAGCAAAAAGCAGGTTTTTTTTTTTAATTGGTTTTTATGCTTTTAATGATGATGATCATGATGTTCATAGTATTTGGAAAATTCAGTTCTTGAGAACTTCGGTCGTTGGGATTCAGGATGCTCTCTGTCAGTGCATGTGAGCGTGTGTATATGTATATATATATATATATATATATATATATATATATATATATATATATTATATATATATATATATATATATATATATATATATATATATATATATATATATATTGTAACCAGAAACTGTTCAGTGAATTTCCCGCACACAATATTATTGCGGTTACAAAGTGAGAAATAATTCTTTGGAAGGCGCCTTATATACTGTAAAAAAAAACACACTTCAATAATATGAATTGTAAAAAAAAATTATAGCTGTATACCACAAACGAAAACAGATTTGTTTTAGCTGAACTGTGAGTTTAGTCATTTATGCATGTACTAGAATGGAACCAAAACCAGAACTGCGTCTACCCTTAAAACAAAGAGTCCTTGCGATGCATGACGCAAGCTCCCCAGATCTTTTGCTGCCTCCATTATTGAGATTTATTGATGGTGACCTCAGTTTAATATTTGAGATTTTACTTAACGTTGCATAACCTTTTGTTTTATGGAACGCAAGGATCTCCAGATACACATCACTATTGAATGAACATCCAACTCTTTCTTACATCAACAAAATATGATATTTCAATATCACTTTTTTTATTTATGTGATCTGCATTCTTACCATCTACATATTGATATTTTCTTCCACATTTCAATCTACATTTTTTTTAACTCATGTATTCCTTACCAAAAAAAATATATATATATATGAAGATGTTTTTCGTGTAGGATATTGAGCGCTTCTCCCTGTATTCATTCATTAAGGATTATTATTTTGCTGAATTGAAAATGTTACATGGATGCAATGAGCATTCTTTTTTAATAAAATCATCTCATCACAGAGAGAGTTTTTCTAATCTTGAGTCTTACCTTGACCTTGAAGCCTTTGAGGTTTCTTACGAGAACACCAATTACGTCAGGTACTGATCATTTCATATATTATTAATTTATTCTTGACATAAAAATCCGTAATTTGTCAATTTTGAAATCTGCATTACGAGAGGAATCACTTCTTAAGGCGTTACCTTTAAAAAGTGAAGACCGTAATAAAATTAACACTAATATAAAACATGTAACAAACGCGCCGAAGTTTCTTCGGCGCAGTCGAGTTTTCATTACAGTGTATAACGCTGTATGAAACTTTCAGCCATGGCCCATGAAACTCTTAGCCGCGGCCCATGAAACTCAGCCACTGTCCGATGGTGGGCTGTATTGTTGGTACCTATAGCGGTGCCAGACGCACGATCATGGCTAACTTTGACCGTAAATAAAATAAAAACTAGAGAGGCTAGAGGGCTGCAATTTGTTATGTTTGATGATTTGAAGGTGGATAATCCACATACATTTGCAGCCCTCTATTCTCAGTAGTTTTTAAGATCTGAGGGCGGAAGAAAAAGTGCAGACGAACAGACAAAGCCGTCTCAATAGTTTTCTTTGACAGAAAACTGGAGGAAAGCTGAATTTAAGAGTAAATCTACATTAAAAATTCCTAATTGAAGTTCATGATATTGATAATTCAGACTCAGATTAATAAACTTATGAATACTTAACAAAAGTTGATATGTCACGTAATTTACTTAAACTTGTACCCATGATTAGTTTTATAACTAAAACCCCTTTTTGCTAGATCACATCTTAGACTGAGAAAAATTAGAAAATTAAATTCATATAATTTCACATGATTAAAATCTCTCTCTTTCC
>JANJGK010000006.1:54592164-54709664 GCA_039081455.1 Macrobrachium rosenbergii
TTAACTGACTTAACCAGTCCTAAAAGAAAGTTTGATTGGACTCCGGAATGTCAAGAATCATTTGAGAAGGTTAAAGCCATATTAACTTCAAGACCAGTGCTTCAAGCTCCAGACTTCAATAAAAAGTTCGTGATACAAGTTGATGCATCCGACTGTGGAATTGGAGCTGTTCTACTTCAAGAAGATGACAACAGAATCTTACATCCAGTATGTTTCATGTCTTCAAAGTTGAAAAAGCACCAGAAAACTTACTCAACAATCGAAAAAGAAACACTAGCATTAATCACAGCATTGAAAAAGTTTGAAGTGTATGTGAACCGACCTAGGAATGAAGAAATTTTAGTGTTGTCGGATCACAACCCAATCTCATTCATCAATAAGATGAAAAATAATAATATGAGACTGACCAGGTGGTATTTATGCCTGCAACCGTATAATGTAAGTGTTAAACACATTTCAGGAAAAGATAATGTCATAGCAGATTATTTATCCCGTTGTGAATCGTGGGATTCAAACCCGGGATAAGTAATCTTCTCGGGAGAGGAATTTCATGATGTTGCCTTGTAATACGTATATCCTCCTATAATTTTGACATATTTACTTTTTTCATGTGTTATGTTTAATGATAATGATCGTTGAAGTGTCATATTCAGTTTGGCATCAGATCTCAAAAGAACTTGATTAAGTTACTTGATAGCGTAATTTAGAATTGATAATACAATTTTAATACTAATGTAATTTAGAACGAATATCTTTCTTGGTAAAAGCGTAGCTTATGAACACGTGTGTGTGTCCACCAGGGCTTGTTTCATTTCAGTTGTCATCAGTTCAGATAAGAGTGAGCGCTTTGTTTTAGGCTAGCGATGACAGGTTTGCAAAACAAACGCCGATTCGTCCCATACGGGGCTCAAGACGAGTGATTTCATGTTGTTACATGCGTTGTTCGAGTCACGTATGCCACTTGGAGAGAAAGAATACGTGTCCTGATCAATTACGTCATGTTTTGTAAGATTGCATTCGAAACGTTTTGCTGGGATGACGTAACTTCCTTCTAGAAGCTTCTTTAGTATCTCGCACCCAAAATGCTTTAATGACATCACGTAATTGTTTCACTGTTACTGGAATCCTAAAATTTGTTTCATTCTGATTTCTGATACCAGTCGATTTGGTTCCATCTCTCTCTCTCTCTCTCTCTCATTCCTAATTAGGAAGAGATTACTTTTAACGTAATTTTTTGTGGTAACTTTTAACATTAACTTTTGAGATCTGAATTTAGCAAAGTTATTTAGTTCGTAACGGCGCCTGGTAAAAAAGTGTGTATTGTGTAACGCAGCTGCAGCAAGTGATTTACAGAGGTTTTCACAAGTTGTGTAAGGTAACGTGAAATTTTACTTATTGATACCATGGTATAATAAGTTAGGAAGTTGTGGTATGATAAGGTAGGAAATTTTGAACAAGTGAAATCATTATTGATAAATCTTATGTGTATTTTTGTGTGTTTTTCTATTTACAATTTCTTTATATTTTCACATTTTTATGTTTGTGATGTAACATTTATTTACAAAGCATTGTAAATATTTCTTGGTAATTTAACATTGCATACTTAATTTAACATTGCATACTTGATTTCATTTATTGAGATTTTCTTATTTTAAATCTTGAGTAATTCTTGATAATTTAAATTTTGCTTGATTAATTTAAATTCTTGATAAAATTTTTGTGAATTAATTTTGTTTCATAATTTAATTCAAGAATTGATTAAGTGTTGGGTTATTTTCGAGTAACAATAAATTTTTCAGATTGTGAATTCTAATTAATTGTGAATTCTAATTATAAACTTTGAATTTGAAAATAAATTTTGTATTTAACATTTTTAGAAAAACAGTGTTTCATTTATTGACCATCAGTGAATAGGATTGATTGTGTGCGCATAAGGCAAAGTGATAAACATGTTTTGTTCTTTTAGTTTTGCTAAAGTGAATTAAGACCAGGGAGACAGTTAGAGTTTTTTGATGGAGTGATGCCCTTTTACTCTAGAAGATTTCTAGTTTAATTTTTGATACCTCACACATATTCTGATAGACTTAGTTTGATTTTTCAAGTGATTGATAAGTTTTTTCTTAAGGGATCACTGTTACCTTTAGAGTATTCAGTCGTAACAATTAATGTTATGAGAGTTCAGGTATCTGGCTGAAGTGAGGTATATTTTTGAATCTTGAGATTAGTTGTGTAATAACCAGGTACTTGATACGCATCGTGACATAATATATATATATATATATATATATATATATATATATATATATATATATATATATATATATATATATCTCTTATTTTAAAATTAACTTAAAAGAAAAAAGCATGTACAGTACAGACGGTGAGTCAGCTTCACGACCACTCAGGGCCGAGGAGCAGGGAGTGATAAAACACCCCGACATTAGCACCCGCTAGATCCTCAGCGCCTTCACGAAAAGATTCCGCCCACCCTCTCTAAGCCTTAATCCCGCCTTTGTCAACCATGACAGAGACTTGAAGGTGGGACCAGAGGCTATGTAAGGACTTGACCAGGGGTCATAAGAGGAGGTCGTTATAAGCCAACATCAGAGTAGAGTCCTTGCCAGCTCGGTCTCTGATCACCGTCCCCCTTTCTGACCCTGTCAGAACTTTGTCGTGAACATAGTCCCCTCAAAGTCCCTTGCCTTATTGCAAAGACTGGCCTACACATCAAGACAACGCATCCTACGGGAAAAGGTACAGTCTGGATTTGGATTTGTTGCGACCCTCATTCTTCCACTATAAATTTCACTCTTTCTGATATTTCCGCCCCTTGGAGCTCTGGGAAAACAAGTGGAGTGTTAATGTTTCCATTTCAAGTAACGTAAGCATTTCATAGCATTTGCAACGGCATACTGTTCACTCTCAGCCTCCAGCACTCCCTACATGACCACGAAAGTGTTTTCTTTGCATCAGAGTGAGTAAGTTTGTCTTGCAGAATAGGCGTTTGATGCTGTGTCTACCTGTTTGCCCATGGTGCCAATCCTGAATTCCCGTCATGGAAGAACACTTCAAGAGTAATTCCTGAAGTCTTATATGCCTACGTGGCAGAATTCTGTACATTTACTTATCTTTAGAGGTTCCTCCACAGTGTGATTTTATTTCAGAGTATAATTAAGTCTATAGTTAAGAAATTTCACCACAGATCATAAAGTCTTATGATATTGGGATTATTTGTTTTGTGACTAACGTAATGTCAGTGCCAAGAAGCTAGTGAGGAGCTCCCTTTGCAATATCCTGGTCTTTGTAATGAAACCTAATAAGTGAAGTCTTGCATTTGTTTTGAAAAACATTTTAATGTACTGTTAACCTACTTCTTTTCATGAGTTTAGCCAAGTAGTCAGATGAGTTTAGATTGTGTTTAGGGCTAGATAGACCAACCCCGGGCTAGGATCGTGAATATATATATATATACACTCGTATATATGACAACAAATTAAAATTTCTAATTACTTTGTGGTACATTATGTATGCATACGAATACGAAATTCTATAATGAAAGAAATGAAAGTACAACAAATGCGTAACTATTACACCGCTCAGCAAATGAGCAAAATATGTATCCAAAAGCGAAGCAGCGAGGAATGCCCCCATAAAAACGATGCTCATCAACCACGTTATCGAATATCGATTATGGCAACATAAATGTCTGTGGGGGAAAGAATGACCCTCGAGGAGATTAATATTCTGTTCTTCCCTGCAGGTCGTTTTCTGTTTGCTTGATTGGGTTATTCAACGCCGGTGCTGCAATCCGCGCGACCCCTGCAGCCCGTCTCTGCGAAGGAAACAGTCGTAAATAAAAGTTTTCAATTTGTAAGAAATATATCGGGATACAAGCTTTAATGGATGGGGCTTTTTATATAGTAATTTTGGACGCCCACTGGAACCTGAGTATCACCCAGCGATCCCATAATATTTCCCTGTAAAGCATCTTTTTTAGGGGCCTCAGAAAAATTTTGTATATTTTTTGAAATGCTGAAACCTGTAATTTCGAGAAGGCTGGCGGAAACCAATGTCATAAAAAAACCCTGAACTTATACAATAATCGCTTAAGGTGTATCGTTTTCCGTCAGTAAGTATTAACAAAAAAATTTTTCGAATACAAACTCCGTACTATACCGTAGATTTCACATTTTCCACTCCAATTTCGACGTTTTATAAACGCTAAAGTAGGGTATGATTAGGTGTCAGAACTTCTGCTCGACTGAATGGTCACTGACGTCAACCACACTTTATAAGTTTTACGAAAGGAAACATAATCACGTTTGTTGGCTCTTATATAAGGGTGCATTTTCTTTACTATAACTGTGGAGAGTATACAGGGACTTGACTGTTTTCCTTTTTCTTAAAAAGAGCCAAGGTAGCGAATTATTATTAGGCGCGAATAAATTCCCACGTGGGACAAGACGAAGTCAGCTTGCCTTGCTGAAATTCTCTCATTGTAGTTAAAAATCAAACTAGGTGTTAGGAAAGCGAAATTTAAACATAATGTCTCTAAATACACATAGTATGTAGTTTAGAACAAAAAATGTCCAGGAAAATGTAGAACAGCTGACAGGCCTAGAAGCTAATGTTATTCAAAACTTACCGTTGTTCTCGAAGACTACAATATATGAAGTTCGACCGTTTAGCAAGCAATCTGCTGTAGACAAATGCTTTGCAAACAATGAAGAAGAACGAGAATTATCTGAAAAGTTTTCTTAGTAAAGAAGAAAACTGACTCCGGAAAGGAATGAAACACGAACATGAGGTGGAAGCGTAAATTGTCCTGTGATTTCGTTAGTTTTCCACTACCGATTACGATTGTAGGTCACGTTCACTTTAAATTATGGAGTTCTTTATTCAGTTCTAAGTATCTTAAAGATAATTTCAGTCTGTTTTACAGTTTAAATGGTTATCGATAATAGCAAAATTACCTCATTACACGGCTAAATCTCTCGTCGGAATGTACGCCGTAACCTGTTGCACAGTGTAAAAAAATTGCAAATTCAAAAATTTCTTACAAAAGGTATTCGAAAAAAGGGTAGCCGGTAATAAAGTCACATGAAAAAGTCACACTTTTGGCTAGGAAAAAAGTTACAGGAAAAAAGTCACATTAATTATGGTGGCTATTAAAGCAATTAACGTAATAAAACAAAATACTTTGGATCTTTCCTAGATAGTGACCCCCAAGGGTTTTCGAGGGTCGTTATGTAGGACTAATATTTCTTGGGGGTCATTATCTTTGTGACATTTACAGTCTTTTGTTAATGTTTTTACGGTAATCCCCGATGGGCTTGCACTGAACAGTCCGCAAAGGTGGATACATACTGGTTTAAACCCCTTGGGGGTCACTAACTAGGGAAAATTAATGTGACTTTTTTTTCTGTGACTTTTTTTTAACTTGGTTGAATAAAAGATACCAATTACAAAACTAAAGTAATGTAAATATGGTCTCTGTCAAGGAGATCGCTAATTTTCTAGGTACATAATTAAATGTCAGTTTATGAATTGTACAGTATTTATCCGTTTGGTGATGCGAAATATTATGAAATAACCTGTAAAAATAACATGACTTTTTTAAAAAGAGAGATGATATCTACTATCGTATTTGGAAAGTAGAAAAATGACGAAAGCAGGTATACCTTTCTCTTTTGCTTTTTTTTTAATCTCCATCAGCATTTAATGGTGCTGTAACTTTCTTGCTACTTTTTGAAAGGTATTAAAAGAAGGTTTTATTCCTTCCCTTGTGGAATTTATCATCAGTAGACTGGTTCCTTATTCATTCTGCAAAGTTTTTATTCTGCTTTTCGGTTTTCATTACTTTCTTTTTTCTTGATATTCGTTTATGTTTTTGTTTGTCTTTCATCAAGGCGTGGGTATTATTACTTTTCTTATTGATTACTGATGTATTTTCCATTTTTGTAAAAAATTTCTCACTCTCGTTTTGTTCGTATCTTATCTGAGTTGTAAATTCTTTTTCTTTTTATTCTTTCAAGTCGCCCACTATAAAGTGAAAGTTTCCGCTATTTTTCATTTGCTTTTTAATTCCGTTGTAGTTATCGTTTCCATTTTTTAGTTTTCTGTAAAAGAAAACTATTGAGAAAGTTATCATTCATTCTGTCCGCACTTTTTCCTGTCCGCCCTCAGATCTTAAAAACTACTGAGGCTAGAGGGCTGCAAATTGGTATGTCGATCGTCCACTCTCCAACCATCAAACATACCAAATTGCAGCCCTCTAGCCTCAGTAGTTTTAATTTTATTTAAGGTTAAAGTTAGTCGCGATCGTGCGTCTGGCACCGATATAGGTGCCAACAACACATGCCACCACCGGGGCGTGGCTGAGAGTTTCGTACAGCACTATGCGTTGTACAGAAAACTTGATTGCGCCGAAGAAACTTCGGGTATTTTTTACTTTTTTTTTTTGAGTGCTTATTCTTATTATAGCTCCTTATTCATTTAACTAGGTTCAGTTGTTCATTTTCGTAACATATTTCTATCTATATCACGTCCTTTTTCTATCGCTTTGATAATATGGGAAATTCGGTCTTCGACAGAAATAGCATAATACAAAATAAAAATTAGCTAATTTAGAACATGTTATAGCCAGCAATAATATAGTTTATAATTACGGAAAATCTGCGAAAAAGTGCTTTATTATAAGCCTAAAACTAAGAGGCCTTAGCAAAGAACTGAGGCTTCGGAAATGGAAAAATCTTAGATCACAGGATTTCATATGATAATTTGTACTGGGCCGAGGTGGCATAAAAATCTCGTTTCGACTGTAATTTCATAGGGACAGTTGTTAGCAGAAATATAAAGCGCTAAAACTAATCTTAAATGGTTGAAAATATAAAGAAAATTGTAATGCGCCAAAATGAAGTATTTATGTCTTTGACTAGTAGAAACAGACAGTTGCAACCAACCTAATGAAATATAAAAGGAAAAAGAATGAATTCTAGAAATTCCTATAATTTCCAGAAAAACGCCTTTTTTTTTCTATGAAATCAAAGTTCCGAAAGACATACAGGGTATATTGTATTTGTTGCTGGTAACCATTTCAGGATCTAACCTGACCATCCGTTGATTAGCTTTGTTGATTAGCCAACTAGCAGTATAGTGCATAATTTACTACCATTAAGCTTAAATAATAAAAATTAACTAATATCATAATAGCCATTAAGGGGACCGACGGACCCCCATAAGAGCAATGCATTTTAGGTGTTATTTAAAAGTAAGTCATCTCTCTTATTTTCAGCCGATTTTGATGATTCAAAAACCAGATGAAAGAGAATACATTTAGAAAAATTCGGTAGTAACTTTTTTTAGAGACTTATTTCATCTTCCCTTTTTTAATTTTTTTTTTATTTTTCTTTCTTTTTTCATAATTTTTTTTTTTTCAATTTTGTGACAGTATATGAGAACAAAAAATTACATACTAATATGGTCTCCTATTTGTTCTACCTGCTGGTTTTTGAATGGTAAGAATCTGTCAACATTCAAAAAAGTTGATTTGGTTTTTTTTTTTTTTTTTTTTTTTTGTGAAAAATCAAAGTTTTGGAAAAATGCAATGTAAAGTAGAAATACTATATTTTGAGCTTTTGCTGAAAAAAATACTTATATTTTGAGCTTTTACTGGTAATTGCAAGAATTACCTCACCACCGGAGATCATCAGGATATAATTTTCATTTCCTAGGGGTGTTTATTTACCAGTGGTGAGCTCTTCCCTATGATACAATTATATCCCTCCCTAACTATGGAACGGCGCAAGTGACATTTTAGAAAACTCCAGCATAATCTGGATCATCATTATCTTCTATTCTTTTCCTCTTTCTCGTCAGCTCTGGTGTAGAAGTGATGAGCTGTTGCCTTTCTTGAGAAGTCGATCTGACATCCGCTTTCTCTCAGCATCTCTGTGGCTCAGTACGTTTTTAGTATTGGTTGATATCTTTCCAAAACCGAAGGAGGCCATGGGGCAGGCTTCCAAGTATGTAAAATTATGCTGCATTGCAGTTAGGGCAATTGAAAACTGGACTGTCTTCAGGCCAAAGAATTTTGTTTTATGGAGCCTAGTTCAAATCTTTCAGTGGAAAGACTCATTTGGATTCTGAGTTTTGCCCATTAGGCATCTTTGCAGAAGCTCGTCACTGCACATGTCTCTGAACACATCTCTTACAACCTTCCTCTCCTCTTCATCCAACCTGAAGTACACCTTCATATTGCTGTGGCTTGGTGGTATCTGGCCTTTGGCCACTGCTCTGTTATAAAAACAGTACGATTTCTCACCCTTTGGACATAGATGATGTTTCTTACTTTCATCAGTGCTGCCACAATGATAGAATATGGCCATAATGCTGTCCTTCAGTTCTTGTGCTATTTTTCCAGCACGCCTTCTAACAGCAAATGTAAAGTATTTTGTGAGATGATCTATGACATTTTCCGTTAGCTTGTTCAGGATCGTCAGGAAGGTCACTGTCGCGTGGCAACAGGTCAGCTGACGTACAAGGTTCAGCCAACGATTGCTCATCTTCACAAACACCACTACTGCCGTCACTCGCACCACTTCTACGACGACAGTTATAGGCCTTTTTTAATTACAGTCTAAGCTTAGATACTTTGGGCATCTTGCCAAATAGTTTTTGTGTCACTCAAAGACGTAAACACGAAAGAAATGTCGAAAGTTAGCTTGAGCTCTCTCTCACGGCAACAACGTGATTTCTATTGTTTACTGAAAGGGATTAAAAACAAAACTTGTGAAAAACATAACAGAAAACTTTAGTTTCATTCTTCATATTCGAGGGGGAACAGTCATAGAGTTTCTTAATTTTTTTTTACTTTGATATAAAACAAGAGAGGCGACAATATGTGACGATTGGTGCCTGACCCGACGCATTACATTTATAATTATAATATTTTCGATGTGATAAAGCATGAAAACACTAAAATGACTATCGATATCTTGAAATAGACATATCATAACAAAAGATTAAAAAAAATAGACATATCATAACAAAAGATTAAAAAAAAATTAAAAATTTTTTGGCCAGACCGATCTGGCGGTCCCCTTAAGGCGAAGTCTTCAGTATGATTAAGAAAACGTGTTTTTTCGTACCTACTGCTGTATAAAGGAGAGTTGAATCTTGAACGCGCTGTTTCTTTAATTAGTTAATAGATAACTGAAAAAGTAGCAAATAAAATGTTAAATAAAATACTTAATATAAAAACCTGCTGCTAGATAAAATAAAATAAAATGTAGCTGCAAGGAAATGGTAAAGCAGTCCACCGTGAGAGAAAGCGTACAATTAAATTCGATTAAAGGAAAGAAAAAAGGAGGAAAGAAAGTATGTGACTTTTTTTCTGTAAGCTGAAATCAAAGTGCTGGTGTTTACTTTCCAATAGCGCGTTGAATTTGAGACCAGGTAACAGTTACGAAAATGGGTAAAACATTTTCAACATTACATATCAATGTCGATGATGCAGGAAAAGGGCAAAGCAAATGATGTCGTATTAAAGTAACTTTAGATGACAAGGGTCAAACATAAAAGTAAAAGATTAAAAGAGTAAAACCTTGGGTAAGACTATCATCACTTTTTCAACAACCAGTAGTTTGGATGCTATATATAACATTAAATCTTTGCTAAAGATATGCCTTAAAATCAGAATCTGGTCTTCGTCGTTGTGAGGAATAGATTTGTGAGAGATGTATCAGCGTTGACAACTGCTGAACCCTGTGTTCTCATCCTCCTTTCTAGATGATGCTTCACAGCTTATATATATATATATATATATATATATATATATATATATATATATATATATATATATATATACATACATATATATATATATATATTTTTTTTTTTTTTTTTTTTTTTTTTTTTTGAGCTATGGAAAATATCCGTAGTCGATATAGTTGACGCTAACTGTTGCTGGTGAAAGCTCATATTTTTCATTCCCAACCAGAGGTCACAGTTCGAATATGGCTACCTACAAAAAACAAGTAAAAAATGGGCCGAAGTTTTTTTCGGCGCAATAGAGTTTTCTGTACAGCGTATAATGCTGTATGAAACTCTCAGCCGCGGCCCGGTGGTGGACTGTGTTGTTGGCACATAAATCGGTGCCAGACGCATGATCATGGCTAAATTTAACCTTAAATAAGATAGAAACTACCGAAGCTAGAAGGCTGCAATTTCGTACGTTTGATGATTTGAGGGTGGATGATCAACATACCAATTTGCAGCCCTCTAGCCTCAGTACATTTTAAGATCTGAGGCCGGATAGAAAAAGTTCGGACGGACAGACAGTTTTCGTCTATAGAACACTAAAAAAGGTAATAATGGTTTGTTTAAATATGATTAAGTTTTAACGTTTTATTAATGTTATGTTTTGGTGAAATGCATTACGCCAACCCGTAAAATAAAGAGTAAAAGGCTCATTAAATGAGTCCTAAAAACGTGCGTGGCATTTAATTGAAAAATTTCAGGTCCCACGAAATCGGTCGACTTTCATTAAAAGTGAAGAATCGGAATCTCTCTCGTCCTCTCGGCCTCTTCACGAGTGCTGGAGGAAAATTGCTGGAAAGTCACAGTTTTCGTTTGTTTTTTGATAATGGCGTCCCGAAATTTGGTCTAAGAAATGTTTCTGCCTAAGATAATATATATATATATATATATATATATATATATATATATATATATATATATATATATATATATATATATATATATATATATATATATATACATACAATATATATACTATATAAATATATGTATATTATATATACATACATACATACATACATATATATATATATATATATATATATATATATATATATATAATATATATATATATATATATATATATATATATATATATATATATATATATATATATATATATATATATATTATATATATATATATATATATACACGCGCATATCGTAAGCAGAAACTTTTCAAGAAAAGAAAGGCTTTGTTGTCAAAAGTTAAACCCTCCGCATTATAAAATGTTTGATTATTACTGAATATGATATTACCTCCTCTAATTCAGTTATTCAGACCCGTTAGTTAAACAAACGACATTGGGACATCCACAATGAAACTTGTGGTATCAGGAGTAAACAAGAATTTTTCAATATTTTTGATAACTTGAGTCTCAAGTTTCATTTTGGTGGAGGTGAGCGCTTAAAAGCAATATTTTAACAACGATGTGATTTCTAGTGTAATAGTTTGCCTGTGGGATATGATATTAAAACATCACTTATTGTATAAAAATCATATTATTCAAGCTTGAATAATAAATATAAATAGAAAAATGTATACTACTGTATTTGCTGTAATATATATTTATGTGTCGTCTATTGAAAGTAGAAATAAATTTATAGGATCATAAATGCCATCCCCGACTCCAACCCTTTTCCTTTTGAGAATTATTTCCCAATATACTTTCTTTCCTTGTTTGCTGAAAAGTCAGTACCATGCATAGACACATTTCAAATAATTTGAAGTGACGGAAGACAACAGATTACCATAATTTGTTCTTTTTAGTCTTGTGTAAAAGAAAACTATTTTGACGGCTTTGTCTGTCCGTCTGCACTTTTTCTGTCCGCACTTTTTCTGTCCGCCCTCAGATCTTAAAGTTGATTGAGGCTAGAGGTCTGCCCTCCAATCATAAAACATACCAAATTGAAACCCTCTAGCCTGAGTAGTTTTTATTTTATTTAGGTTAAAGTGAGCCGTAATCGTGCGTCTGGCAAAGCTATAGGACAGACCACCACGGCCATGGCTGAAAGCTTCATGGACCGCAGCCCATGTAGCATATATACGATGTTCCGAAAACTCGATTGCTCCGAAGAAACTTCGGGCATTTTTTACCTGTTTATTTTGCGTTTAAGTAAAAACATCTTTGGGAAGGTCAGTAAAAGTAAAGATTCCAGAAATTGGGCCAATGCAAGACATTACAAATTACAACATTTTCGATATTAGGAACCTCAGAATCAGAGGTTTGTAATCCCACATTCTAAGCCACCTTCACCAAGGGTATCTAATCATAACGCCTACGCAAGGAATCTGGGCAATAGGGGTTTATATGTGCGTCTCGCAAACTGGCATAGGCACTTACACACGAAGGCCTTCACAACACGTAAGCATTTATAGAAAGCGATTCCGAACCATAAGCAGATCCCTTAATCAGCTGTCCCTTTCTCCACCAATACCTCTCCTCCCACGAACCGTGGGTTACCTACTCTCTTCAAGAATACGATTTGAAAAGAACCTCTAAGCCTATTTAGGTTGAGGCATTCGTGGCTCCACGGTATTCAAACGGCCTAATGTATAGCAGGTTTCTCTTCCTGAGCAAATCGTCGTTACATAAATGGAGTGAGTGAATGTTATAATAATTTTATAGGGATCTATTATAATCGATGTGTTCGGCGGTTCTGAATTATCCCATACCAATAACTCTATTCAGAATCAGTCAGACATTTCGGATTAACTCTGGTTCTCTTTAGATTTCTTTCAAATTTAACCTGGAATTCAATGGTGAGAACTCTAAAGGGAGGATTTTACCTGCAGTAATATAATTCCAAACGAATTTGTATATTAAAACACAAAATTAGGAATTTTGATAAGTTTAGGTAGTTGGCGAAATATTTAAACGTATGATAGGTGTTGTTTGATATACCTCTCTCTCTCTCTCTCTCTCTCTCTCTCTCTCTCTCTCTCTCTCTCTCTCTCTCTCTCTCTCTCTCTCATACACACTTACACATGCACTTTTTGTAACTCTTTTTTTTATTGTAAAATAAAATATTTCATAATTATACATTATGTTTAGCTAACTGAACCCTAATATCCGTAGGAAGAGTTACCGACTATACTTATGTGAATATAACTATAAGCTGTCAGTAGAATAATATAATTCTTGATGGTTTCTTTAGATCAGTTCATATCACCTACACACAAACAATAAAACAAGATATAAGAACTACTAGGATTTGTTTACATAACATCAAATGGTAAAGAAATCCTCATTTTTATCTCTGAAAAGCTGAATACTTTCGCTGGTGAAATCAATGAGCCAGTAGCTTTGGCAACAAAACAAATACAAAGCTCCTTCGTCCCTACATACATTGATTATGGATACGAGTTACGGAATTCTTTAAAAACGTAAAATGGCAGAACAAAATAGCAGTTCACCATTAATGTTAGCCATAAACAGTAGCCGAGTATTTTTATGAAAAGTACACTGGGGGATTTCATTCGAAATAACAAATAAAACTGCAAACGGTTAATCCTCGTGCAATATTTGATGTGAAGCTTTACTATTAATCTCCTTTCCATCTCTCTCTCTCTCTCTCTCTCTCTCTCTCTCTCTCTCTCTCTCTCTCTCTCTCTCTCTCTCTCTCTCTATCAGTTTAAACCTTGAAAGACCATCTGTCGAATCCCACTAGGGCAAGGAAGCACGGGCGCAGTGCTTGAAAGTTTATTATCCTCTGTTGGCGTCAGCAGAGAGTTAGGTAGCTGGTCGATAACAGGCCAAAAGTAGAGGTGGCATATTCCATTTCAGCAACCATTATTTAGTGCAAATCCCTTGACAAGACTCCTTCAAAATAATTTTATTTATGCTTTGTGCCTGGACGGTTTATTTTACTTTTATATATTTAATGGTAATACCCTACTGATGTAGGACATCCCATTACTCCTAAGCTGTCAGCATTATGATAACATAATTCCTGATTGGTCTGTACACTCTTTAAGAGCTTTCCTGTAATATACGTAAAACAGAAGAATGGGACTATTAAATTCCTTACGCTAGTACACCATTTTTATCTTTGCATCTCCTGCCTTTTCTGAAATCGCCATGTTCATCTTGAAGTATTTTATCACTTCCCTCCTGCCCCTGAAAAGTAAGTTTACTGTATATTATAGTCATGAAAGACATAAATGCAGCGACTCTAAAATGACCTTTCTTTGATGTCTTTGTTATGAAACCCATTTCCCGAATGTCGGGGCTTTTGTTTCCTTCACTCCAGATTCTGAAGAAAAGTTTGGTTAGTGTGCGAGGCGACATATCGTTTTGAGCTGCAATCATTTCAGCAGTAATTCCGTCAGTGCCCGTTGCTTTCCACCTCAAGTTTCTTTATTACTGGGTACACTTCAAAAACCAGTTAATTCATTTATAACTATATTTAGGTTCTCCCAGTTTCAGATTTATCTTCAAATATAGTACTATACATAACTCTTGCTACTCTGAGTATTTTTAATGAGCATTTTTCTCATGCATTACGTTGCAAAATTATTCAAGTTTTAAGTATTGGTAAATCAGTTTTGGTCCAAAGTAAGACTGACATAAAAGCTATGTATTATTAAAACTTATTTCATCTACGTAAACCTGAATTAACTTAAACTGAAATACTGATTTTTTTTCGACGAAAATATGTTAAAAATAAGAAATAAAACCTAGTGAATTTGGTCATATGAATAGGGGAGATGTAAACTGAACAATCGAACTGAGGTCACTGTCTTTACCTAACAAGGGGAATGAGATTCACAGTTTTTGACGTCTGGGAGAGGTGTCGTGTTATCACAATACCCTCTCTGAAAGAGAGAGAGAGAGAGAGAGTTTGCAGGACGATATTTGAATCATTATGGCCAAGGCTCCATTGCCATTTCTCAGATAAATGTGATAGATGGAGATTCGTGATATACAACAGGTGAATGTGGAGCCCATTAATCGTAGAGGAATAAATAAAACATTATATTGTTAAATTTACTGTCATAAAAATACTTTTCCACCCACTGACAGACTGAATGCACGATTATGCATTCCTGCATTCATCATTAATTTCTTGTGGAAGACTTTCCAGTTTATCCGTGAAAGAAATTTCTCGTTACTCTTAGAACCACTCCTCAACTTTTCAGAAGACGACTCCTCTCGAGAGTCAGTTTCTCCTCGTAAACTTTTAGTTTCCTGCAAAAGAAAACTATTGTGCCGGCTTTGTCTGTCCGTCCGCACTTTTTTTCTGTCCGTACTTTTTCTGTCCGCCCTCAGATCTTAAAACTACTGAGGTTAGGGGGATGCAAATTATGTTGATCATCTACCCTCCAGTCATCAAACATACCAAATTATAGCCCTCTAGCCTCAGTAGTTTTAATTTATTTAAGGTTTACGTTAGCCATAATCGTGCTTCTGGCAACGTTATAGGATCGGCCACCAACGGGCCGTGGTTAAAGTTATATGGGCGTCAGCTCATACATCATTATACCGAGACCACCGAAAGAGAGCTCTACTTTCGGTGGCCTCGATTATACCACTGTAGCATCTGTACAGAAAACTCGATTGCATTTTTTACTTGTTTTCCTTTTTCTGAGATTCTGATTACGGTAAATTTCCCGAAACTGGAGATAAGTTCGGCTCGATGTTTATTCAGTTTAGTCAATTTGGGCTTTTTAAACATAGAAATCTGGTTTGAAGAAAATGAGCGCAAAGAAATGTAATTCTTGCATTCAGTATGTTTTGACATCTTTAAGTTCATTCTACCTCTATGTATGTTTACCATCCCACACTTTTTGCTTTGTTAATCCTAATCCACCAGGGAAACGACTCACTAGCATTTAGTTTGCTTTGTGAATATGAATATATGTATATATATATCATATATATATATATATATATATATATATATATATATATATATATATATATATATATGTATATATATATATATATATATATATATATATATATATATATATATATATATATATATACATATATACATACATATATATATATATGTAGAATCTACTGGTCACTTTTACCAGACACATATGTAATTCTAATAGCCACAATGCCCTCTTAACTTCTCGAATTCTTCGCGCTTTTTTGGATATGCTTGTAACTACGAAGCCGAAAATATCCAGACGGAAGAAATTGAAGAGCCTGTGAATAGCGGTCGCGAGAATCGAACCCGCGTTACCATATTCACAAGGAGGTCGCGTTGCCGACCCAAAAAGCAATAAAAACGATTGCCCACTTGGCTACGATGGTGAGGATGGGTCTATTCCAGCTCTAACAAAATATATCTGAAAACGACAGGTATATGTATGTACGAGAGGCGATAGACTTTTATCCTTCTCGTAGCCAGGTCGGCAACGCGACCTCCTTGTGAATATGGTAACGCGGGTTCGATTCTCGCGACCGCTATTCACAGGCTCTTCAATTTCTTCCGTCTGGATATTTTCGGCTTCGTAGTTACAAGCATATCCAAAAAAGCGCGAAGAATTCGAGAAGTTAAGAGGGCATTGTGGCTATTAGAATTACATATATATATATATATATATATATATATATATATATATATATATATATATATATATATATATATATATATATATATATATATATATATCTTATTTTAAAGTTAACTTAAAAGAAAAAACCATGTACAGTACAGACGGTGAGTCAACTTCACCACCACCCAGAGCCGAGGAGCGATCAAAACACCCCCGACATTAGCACCCGCTAAATCCTCAGCGCCTTCACGAAAAGATTCCGCCCCTCCTCTCTAAGCCTTAATCCCGCCTTTGTCAACCTTGACAGAGACTTGAAGGTGGGACCAGAGGCTATGTAAGGACTTGACCTGGGGTCATAAGAGGAGTTCGTTAAAAGCCAGCATCAGAGTAGAGTCCTTGCCAGCTAGGTCTCTGATCACCCTCCCCCTTTCTGACCCTGTCAGAACTTTGTCGTGAACATAGTCCCCCCAAAGTGCCTTGCCTTATTGCAAAGTCTGGCCTACACATCAAGACAACGCATCCTACGGGAAAAGGTACAGTCTGGATTTGGATTTGTTACGACCCTCATTCTTCCACTATAAATTTCATTCTTTCTGATATTTCCGCCCCTTGGAGCTCCGGGAAAACAAGTGGAGTGTTAATGTTTCCATTTCAAGTAACGTAAGCATTTCATAGCATTTGCAACGGCATACTGTTCACTCTCAGCCTCCAGCACTCCCTACATGACCACGAAAGTGTTTTCTTTGCATCAGAGTGAGTAAGTTTGTCTTGCAGAATAGGCGTTTGATGCTGTGTCTACCTGTTTGCCCATGGTGCCAATTCCTGAATTCCCGTCATGGAAGAACACTTCAAGAGTAATTCCTGAAGTCTTATATGCCTACGTGGCAGAATTCTGTACATTTACTTATCTTTAGAGGTTCCTCCACAGTGTGATTTTATTTCAGAGTATAATTAATTCTATAGTTAAAAAATTTCACCACAGATCATAAAGTCTTATGATATTGGGATTATTTCTTTTGTGACTAACGTAATGTCAGTGCCAAGAAGCTAGTGAGGAGCTCCCTTTGCAATATCCTGGTCTTTGTAATGAAACCTAATTAGTGAAGTCTTGCATTTCTTTTGAAAAACATTTTAATGTACTGTTAACCTACTTCTTTTCATGAGTTTAGCCAAGTAGTGAGATGAGTTTAGATTGTGTTTAGGGCTAGATAGACCAACCCCGGGCTAGGATCGTGAATATATATATATATATATATATATATATATATATATATATATATATATATATATATATATATATATATACATATATATATATATATATATATATATATATATATATATATATATATATATACTCGTATATATGACAACAAATTAAAATTACTAATTACTTTGTGGTACATTATGTATGCATACGAATACGAAATACGAAATTCTATAATGAAAGAAATGAAAGTACAACAAATGCGTAACTATTACACCGCTCAGCAAATGAGCAAAATATGTATCCAAAAGCGAAGCAGCGAGGAATGCCCCCATAAAAACGATGCTCATCAACCACGTTATCGAATATCGATTATGGCAACATAAATGTCTGTTTGGGAAAGAATGACCCTCGAGGAGACTAATATTCTGTTCCTCCCTGCAGGTCGTTTTCTGTTTGCTTGATTGGGTTATTCAACGCCGGTGCTGCAATCCGCGCGACCCCTGCAGCCCGTCTCTGCGAAGGAAACAGTCGTAAATAAAAGTTTTCAATTTGTAAGAAATATATCGGGATACAAGCTTTAATGGATGGGGCTTTTTATCTAGAAATTTTGACGCCCACTGCAACCTGAGGATCACCCAGCGATCCCATAATATTTCCCTGTAAAGCATCTTTTTTAGGGGCCTCAGAAAAATTTTGTATATTTTTTGAAATGCTGAAACCTGTAATTTCGAGAAGGCTGGCGGAAACCAATATCACAAAAAAACTCTGAACTTATACAATAATCGCTTAAGGTGTATCGTTTTCCGTCAGTAAGTATTAACAAAAAATTTTTTCGAATACAAACTTCGTACTATACCGTAATTTTCACATTTTCCACTCCAATTTCGACGTTTTATAAACGCTAAAGTAGGGTATGATTAGGTTTCTGAACTTCTGCTCGACTGAATGGTCACTGACGTCAACCACACTTTATAAGTTTTACGAAAGGAAACATAATCACGTTTGTTGGCTCTTATATAAGGGTGCATTTTCTTTACTATAACTGTGGAGAGTATACAGGGACTTGACTGTTTTCCTTTTTCTTAAAAAGAGCCAAGGTAGCGAATTATTATTTAGGCGCGAATAAATTCCCACGTGGGACAAGACGAAGTCAGCTTGCCTTGCTGAAATTCTCTCAGTGTAGTTAAAAATCGAATTAGGTGTTAGGAAAGCGAAATTTAAACATAATGTCTCTAAATACACATAGTATGTAGTTTAGAACAAAAAATGTCCAGGAAAATGTAGAACAGCTGACAGGCCTAGAAGCTAATGTTATTCAAAACTTACCGTTGTTCTCGAAGACTACAATATATGAAGTTCGACCGTTTAGCAAGCAATCTGCTGTAGACAAATGCTTTGCAAACAATGAAGAAGAACGAGAATTATCTGAAAAGTTTTCTTAGTAAAGAAGAAAACTGACTCCGGAAAGGAATGAAACACGAACATGAGGTGGAAGCGTAAATTGTCCTGTGATTTCGTTAGTTTTCCACTACCGATTACGATTGTAGGTCACGTTCACTTTAAATTATGGAGTTCTTTATTCAGTTCTAAGTATCTTAAAGATAATTTCAGTCTGTTTTACAGTTTAAATGGTTATCGATAATAGCAAAATTACCTCATTACACGGCTAAATCTCTCGTCGGAATGTACGCCGTAACCTGTTGCACAGTGTAAAAAAATTGCAAATTCAAAAATTTCTTACAAAAGGTATTCGAAAAAAGGGTAGCCGGTAATAAAGTCACATGAAAAAGTCACACTTTTGGCTAGGAAAAAAGTTACAGGAAAAAAGTCACATTAATTATGGTGGCTATTAAAGCAATTAACGTAATAAAACAAAATACTTTGGATCTTTCCTAGATAGTGACCCCCAAGGGTTTTCGAGGGTCGTTATGTAGGACTAATATTTCTTGGGGGTCATTATCTTTGTGACATTTACAGTCTTTTGTTAATGTTTTTACGGTAATCCCCGATGGGCTTGCACTGAACAGTCCGCAAAGGTGGATACATACTGGTTTAAACCCCTTGGGGGTCACTAACTAGGGAAAATTAATGTGACTTTTTTTTCTGTGACTTTTTTTTTTAACTTGGTTGAATAAAAGATACCAATTACAAAACTAAAGTAATGTAAATATGGTCTCTGAAAAGGAGATCGCTAATTTTCTAGGTACATAATTAAATGTCAGTTTATGAATTGTACAATATTTATCCGTTTGGTGATGCGAAATATTATGAAATAACCTGTAAAAATAACATGACTTTTTTAAAAAGAGAGATGATATCTACTATCGTATTTGGGAAGTAGAAAAATGACGAAAGCAGGTATACCTGTCTCTTTTGCTTTTTTTTAATCTCCATCAGGATTTAATGGTGCTGTAACTTTCTTGCTACTTTTTGAAAGGTGTTAAAGGAAGGTTTTATTCCTTCCCTTGCGGAATTTATCATCAGTAGACTGGTTCCTTATTCATTCTGCAAAGTTTTTATTCTGCTTTTCGGTTTTCATTACTTTCTTTTGTCTTGATATTCGTTTATGTTTTTATTTGTCTTTCATCAACACGTGGGTATTATTACTTTTCTTATTGATTACTGATTTATTTTCCCTTTTTGTAAAAAATTTCTCACTCATTTTGTTCGTATCTTATCTTAGTTGTTAATTCTGCTTCTTTTTATTCTTTCAAGTCGCCCACTATAAAGTGAAAGTTTCCGCTATTTTTCATTTGTTTTTTAATTCCGTTGTAGTTATCGTTTCCATTTTTTAGTTTTCTGTAAAAGAAAACTATTGAGAAAGTTATCATTCTGTCTGTCCGCACTTTTTCCTGTCTGCCCTCAGATCTTAAAAACTTACCGAGGCTAGAGGGCTGCAAATTGGTATGTTGATCATCCACCCTCCAACCATCAAACATACTAAATTGCAGCCCTCTAGCCTTAGTAGTTTTAATTTTATTTAAGGTTAAAGTTAGTCGTGATCGTGCGTCTGGCACCGATATAGGTGCCAACAACACAGGCCACCACCGGGGCGTGGCTGAGAGTTTCGTACAGCACTATGCGTTGTACAGAAAACTTGATTGCGCCGAAGAAACTTCCGGGTATTTTTTCCTTTTTTTTTTTTTTTTAGTGCTTATTCTTATTATAGCTCCTTATTCATTTAGCTAGGTTCAGTTGTTCATTTTCGTAACATATTTCTATCTATATCACGTCCTTTTTCTATCGCTTTGATAATATGGGAAATTCGGTCTTCGACAGAAATAGCATAATACAAAATAAAAATGAGCTAATTTAGAACATGTTATAGCCAGCAATAATATAGTTTATAATTACGGAAAATCTGCGAAAAAGTGCTTTATTATAAGCCTAAAACTAAGAGGCCTTAGCAAAGAACTGAGTCTTCGGAAATGGAAAAATCTTAGATCACAGGATTTCATCTGATAATTTGTACTGGGCCGAGGTGGCATAAAAAACTCGTTTCGACTGTAATTTCATAGGGACAGTTGTTAGCAGAAATATAAAGTGCTAAAACTAAACTTAAATGGTTGAAAATATAAAGAAAATTGTATTGCGCCAAAATGAAGTATATATGTCTTTGACTAGTAGAAACAGACAGTTGCAACCAGCGCAATGAAAGATAAAAGGAAAAAGAATGAATTCTAGAAATTCCTATAATTTCCAGAAAAACGCCTTTTTTTTTCTATGAAATCAAAGTTCCGAAAGACATACAGGGAATATTGTATTTGTTGCTGGTAACCATTTCAGGATCTAACCTGACCATCCGTTGATTAGCTTTGTTGATTAGCCAACTAGCAGTATAGTGCATAATTTACTACCATTAAGCTTAAATAATAAAAATTAACTAATATCATAATAGCCATTAAGGGGACCGACGGACCCCCATAAGAGCAATGCATTTTAGGTGTTATTTAAAAGTAAGTCATCTCTCTTATATTCAACCGATTTTGATGATTCAAAAACCAGATGAAAGAGAATCCAATTAGAAAAATTCGGTAGTAACTTTTTTTAGAGACTTGTTTCATCTTCCCTTTTTAAAATTTTTTTTATTTTTCTTTCTTTTTTCATAATTTTTTTATTTTTTTTATTTTGTGACAGTATATGAGAAAAAAAATTACATACAAATATGCTCTCCTATTTGTTCTACCTGCTGGTTTTTGAATGGTAAGAATATGTCAACATTCAAAAAAGTTGATTTTTTTTTTTTTTTTTTTTTTTTTTGTGAAAAATCAAAGTTTTGGGAAAATGCAATGTAAAGTAGAAATACTATATTTTGAGCTTTTGCTGAAAAAAATACTTATATTTTGAGCTTTTGCTGGTAATTGCAAGAATTACCTCACCACCGGAGATCATCAGGATATATTTTTCATTTCCTAGGGGTGTTTATTTACCAGTGGTGAGCTCTTCCCTATGATCCAGTTATATCCCTCCCTAACTATGGAACGGCGCAGGTGACATTTTAGAAAACTCCAGCATAATCTGGATCATCATTATCTTCTATTCTTTTCCTCTTTCTCGTCAGCTCTGGTGTAGAAGTGTTGAGCTGTTGCTTTTCTCTTTTCTTGAGAAGTCGATCTGACATCCGGTTTCTCTCAGCATCTCTGTGGCTCAGTACGTTTGCAGTATTGGTTGATAACTTTCCAAAACCGAAGGAGGCCATGGGGCAGTCTTCCAAGTATGTAAAATTATGCTGCATTGCAGTTAGGGCAATTGAAAACTGGACTGTCTTCAGGCCAAAGAATTTTGTTTTATGGAGCCTAGTTCAAATCTTTGAGTGGAAAGACTCATTTGGATTCTGAGTTTTGCCCATTAGGCATCTTTGCAGAAGCTCGTCATTGCATATATCTCTGGACACATCTCTTACAACCTTCCTCTCCTCTTCATCCAACCTGAAGTACACCTTCATATTGCTGTGGCTTGGCGGTATCTGGCCCTTGGCCACTGCTGTGTTATAACAACAGTACGATTTCTCACCCTTTGGACATAGATGATGTTTCTTACTTTCATCAGTGCTGCCACAATGATAGAATATGGCCACAATGCTGTCCTTCGGCTCTTTTGCTGTTTTTCCAGCACACCTTCTAACAGCAAATGTAAAGTATTTTGTGAGGTGATCTATGACATTTTCCGTTAGCTTATTCAGTATCTTCAGGAAGGTCACTGTCGCGTGGCAACAAGTCAGCTGACGTACAAGGTTCAGCCAACGATTGCTCATCTTCACGAACACCACTGCTGCCGTCACTCACACCGCTTCTACGACGACAACTATAGGCCTTTTTTAATTTCAGTCTAAGCTTAGATACTTTGGTTATCTTGCCAAGTAGTTTTTGTGTCACTCAAAGACGTAAACACGAAAGAAATGTCGAAAGTTAGCTTGAGCTTGCTCGTACGACAACAACGTGATTTCTATTGTTTACTGAAAGGGATGAGAAACAAAATTTGTGAAAAACATAACAGAAATCGTGTTTCATTTTACATATTCAAGGGGGAACTGTCATAGAATTTCTTAATTTTTTTTTACTTTGATGTAAGACAAGAGAGGCGACAATATGTGACGATTGGTGCCTGACCCGACGAATTACATTTATAATTATGATATTTTCGATGTGATAAAGCATGAAAATACTAAAATGACTATCGACATCTTGAAATAGTCACATCAAACTATCATAACAAAAGATTAAAAAAAATTGAAAATTTTTGGCCAGACCGATCTGGCGTCCCCTTAAGACGAAGTCTTCAGTACTGCTGTATAAAGGAGAGTTGAATCTTGAACGCGTTGTTTCTTTAATTAGTTAATAGATAACTGAAAAAGTAGCAAATAAAATAAAACTTAGTTGCAAGGAAATGGTAAAGCAGTCTACCGTGAGAGAAAGCGTGCAATTAAATTCGATTAAAGGAGAGAAAAAAGGAGGAAAGAAAGTAGGTGACTTTTTTTCTGTAATCTGAAATCAAAGTTCTGCTGCGCGCGTTGAATTTGAGACCTGGTAACACTTACGAAAATACCGTAGACATTTTCATCATTACATATCAATGTCGATGATGCAGGAAAAGGGCAAAGAAAATGATGTATTAAAGTAACTTTAGATGACAAGGGTCAAACATAAAAGAAAAAGATTAAAAGAGTAAAAACCTTGGATAAGACTATCATCACTTTTTCAACAACCAGTAGTTTGGATGCTATATATAACATTACATCTTTGCTAAAGATATGCCTTAAAAACAGAATCTGGTCTTCCTCGTTGTGAGGAATAGATTTGTGAGAGATGTATTATCAGCATTGACAACTGCTGAACCCTGTGTTCTCTTCCTCCTTTCTAGATGATGTTTGACAGCCTATATTTATTTATCTATTTTCTTTTTTTGGAGCTATAGAAAATATCCGTTGTCAATATAGTTGACGCTAACTGTGACTGCTGAAAGCTCATATTTTTGATTCCCAACCAGAGGTCACAATTCAAATATGGCTGCCTAGAAAAAACAAGTAAAAAATGGGCCGAAGTTTTTTTCGGCGCAATAGAGTTTTCTGTACAGCGTATAATGCTGCATGAAACTCTCAGCCCTGATCCATGAAACTCTCAGCCGCAGCCCATGAAACTTTCAGCCGCGACCCGGTGGTGGCCTATGTTGTTGGCACCTATAGCGGTGCCAGACACACGATCATGGCTAACTTTAACCTTAAATAAAATAAAAACTACTGAGGCTAGAGAGATGCAGTTTGGTATGTTTGATGATTGGAGGGTGGATGATCAACTTACCAATTTGTAGCCCTCTAGCCTCAGTAGGTTTTAAGATCTGAGGCCGGATAGAAAAAGTTCGGACGGACAGACGAAGCCATCTCAACAGTTTTCTTCTACAGAAAACTAAAAAAGATAATAAAGGTTTGTTTGAACATGACTAAGTTTTAATGTTCTATTAATGTTATATTTTTGGTGAAATGCATTACGCCAACCCGTAAAATAAAGAGTAAGAGCCTCGTTAAAGGAGTCCTAAAAACGTGCGTGGCATTTAATTGAAAAATTTCAGGTCACACGAAATCGGTCGACTTTCATTAAAAGTGAAGAATCGGAATCTCTCTCGTCCTCTCGGGCTCTTCACGAGTGCTGGAGGAAAATTGCTGGAAAGTCACAGTTTTCGTTTGTTTTTTGATAATGGCGTCCCGAAATGTTTCTGCCTAAGATATATATATATATATATATATATATATATATATATATATATATATATATATATATATATATATATATATATATATACAATATATATATATGTATATTATATATATATATATATATATATATATATATATATATATATATATATATATATATATATATATATATATATACACACACACACACACGCACATATCGTAAGCAGAATCTTTTCTTAGATTAAATTTCGGCACGCCATTTTACATTATATATATATATATATATATATATATATATATATATATATATATATATATATATATATATATATATATATATATATATATATATATTGTAAAGGAAGCCTTTGTTGTCAAAACTTAAACCCTCCGCATTATAAAATGTTTGACTATCACTGAATATAATGTTACCTCCTCTAATTCAGTTATTCAGACCCTTTAGTTAAACAAACGACATTGGGACATCCACAATGAAACTTGTGGTATCAGGAATAAACAAGAAGTTTTCAAGACTTTTGATAACTTGAGTCTCAAATTTCATTTTGGTGGAGGTGAGCGCTTAAAAAATATTTTAACAACGATGTGATCTCTAGTGTAGTAGTTTTCCTGTTGCATATGATATTAAAACATCATTTAATGTATAAAAATCATATTATTCAAGCTTGAATAATAAATATACATAGAAAAATGTATACAACTGTATTTGCTCTCATATATATTTATGTGTCGTCTATTGAAAGTAGAAATAAATTTATAGTACCATAAATGCCACCCCCGACTCCAGCCCTTTTCGTTTTGAGAATTATTTCCCAATATACTTTCTTTCCTTGTTTGCTGAAAAGTCAGTACCATGCATAGACACATTTCAAATAATTTTGAGTGATGGAAGACAACAGATTACCATAATTTGTTCTTTTTAGTCTTATGTAAAAGAAAACTATTTTGACGGCTTTGTCTGTCCGTCCGCACTTTTGTCTGTCCGCACTTTTTCTGTCCGCCCTCAGATCTTAAAGTCGATTGAGGCTAGAGGTCTGCCCTCCAATCATAAAACATACCAAAATGAAACCCTCCAGCCTCAGTAGTTTTTATTTAAGGTTAAAGTGAGCCATAATCGTGCGTCTGGCAAAGCTATAGGACAGACCACCACGGGCCATGGCTGAAAGCTTCATGGGCCGCAGCTCATGTAACATTATACGATATTCAGAAAACTCGATTGCTGCGAAGAAACTTCGGGACATTTTTTACCTGTTTATTTTGCGTTTTAAGTAAAAACTTCTTTGGGAAGGTCAGTAAAAGTAAAGATTCTAGAAATTGGGCCAATGCAAGACATTGCAAATTACAACATTTTCGATATTATGAACCTCAGAATCAGAGGTTTGTAAATGTTGCCAATGCCGCATATCCTCTTCTCCCCTTCCCACATTCTAAGCCACCTTCACCAAGGGTATCTAATCATAACGCCTACGCCAGGAATCTGGGCAATAGGTTTATATGTGCGTCTCGCAAACTGGCAGAGGCACTTACACACGAAGGCCTTCACAACACGTAAGCATTTATAGAAAGCGATTCCGAACCATAAGCAGATCCCTTAATCAGCTGGCCCTTTCTCCACCAATACCTCTCCCCCCAAGATCCGTGGGTTACCTACTCTCTTCAAGAATACGATTTGAAAAGAACCTCTAAGCCTATTTAGGTTGAGGCATTCGTGGCTCACGGTATTCAAACGGCCTAATGTATAGCAGGTTTCTCTTCCTGAGCAAATCGTCGTTACATAAATGGAGTGAGTGAATGTTATAATAATTTTATAGGGATCTATTTATAATCGATGTGTTCGGCGGTTCTGAATTATCCCATACCAGTAACTCTATTCAGAATCAGTCAGACATTTGGGATTAACTCTGGTTCTCTTTAGATTTCTTTCAAATTTAACCAGGAATTCAATGGTGAGAACTCTAAAGGGAGGATTTTACCTGCAGTAATATAATTCCAAACGAATTTGTATATCAAAACACAAAATTAGGAATTTTGATAAGTTTAGGTAGTTGGCGAAATATTTAAACGTATGATAGGTGTTGTTTGATCTGTTAGATTTTGTGCTATCATTGCATCTCTCTCTCTCTCTCTCTCTCTCTCTCTCTCTCTCTCTCTCTCTCTCTCTCTCTCTCTCTCTCGCTCCAAACACACTTACACAGACATACATGCGCTTTTTGTAACTTTTTTTTTTATTGTCAAACAAAATATTTCATAATTATACATTATGTTTAGCTAACTGAACCCTAATATCCGTAGGAAGAGTTACCGACTATACTTATGTAAATATTACCGTAAGCAGTCAATAGAACAATATAATTCTTGATGGTTTCTTTATATCAGTTCATTTCACCTACACACAAACAATAAAACAAGATATAAGAACTACTAGGATTTGTTTACATAACATCAAATGTAAAGAAATCCTCTTTTTTATCTCTGAAAAGCTCAATACTTTCGCTGGTGAAATCGATGAGCCAGTAGCTTTGACAACAAAACAAATACAAACCGCCTTCGTCCCTACATAAATTACATTGATTATGGATACGAGTTACGAAATTCTTTAAAAACGTAAAATGGCAGAACAAAATAGCAGTTCACCATTAATGTTAGCCATAAACAATAGCCGAGTATTTTTATTAAAAGTACGCTGGGGGATTTCATTCGAGATAACAAATGAAACTGCGAACAGTTAATCCTCGTACAATATTTGATGTGAAGCTTTTCTATTAATCTTCCTACCATCTCTCTCTCTCTCTCTCTCTCTCTCTCTCTCTCTCTCTCTCTCTCTCTCTCTCTCTCTCTCTCTCTCTCTCTCTCTCTCTCTCTCTATATATATATATATATATATATATATATATATATATATATATATATATATATATATATATATATATATATATATATATATATTCAGTTCAAACCTTGAAAGACCATCTACCGAATCTCACTAGGGCAAGCAAGCACGGGCGCAGTGCCTGAAAGTTTATTATCCTCTGTTGGCGTCAGGAAAGTGTTAGGTAGCTGGTCGATAATAGGTAAAAAAGTAGAGGTGACATATTCCCTTTCAGTAACTATTATTTAGTGCAAAATCCCTTGACAAGACTCCTTCAAAATAATTTTATCTATGCTTTGTGCCTGGATGGCTTTTTTTTTTAGTTTTATATATTTAATGGTAATACCGTACTGATGTAGGACATCCCATTACTGTAAGCTGTCAGTATTATGATAATATAATTCCTGATTGGCGTGTACACTCTGTAAGTGCTTTCCTGTAATATACTTAAAACAGAGGAAGGGGATTATTAAATTCCTTACGCTAGTACACCATTGTTATCTTTGCATCTCCTGCCTTTTCTGAAATCGCCATGTTCATCTTGAAGTATTTTATCACTTCCCTCCTGCCCATGAAGAGTAAGTTTATTGTATATTATAGTCATGACAGACATAAATGCAGTGACTCTAAAATGACCTTTCTTTGGTGTCTTTGTTATGAAACCCATTTCCCGAATGTCGGCGCTTTTGTTTCCTTCACTCCAGGTTTTGAAGAAAAGTTTGGTTAGTGTGCGGGGCGACATTTCGTTTTGAGCTGAAATCATTTCAGCAGTAATTCCGTCAATGCCCGTTGCTTTCCACCTCAAAAGTTTCTTTATTACTGGTTACATTTCAAAACCAGTTAATTCATTCATAACTACATTTAGCTTCTCCCAGGCTTTTAGTATATCAATCAAATTAGACCCTAAATTCCTTATTTATGAATTGGCATAAAATTCATTTCTAGCGGGGACTTCTTTCCTTTCTTAGTTGCCCAGCTTTTCCACGGGTAAATTCCTCTTTATCTTCTCTAGGACCATTTCTGACACCAAGGCCACCTCTTGAATATATGACCTTGTCAGCATCAGCCAACTGATTTTCCTGGTATTCCATCTTGTCTCCACCTGTCGTTTTTTACCTTTATCATGTACATTTGAATATTTTTTCACTTTATCTTGCTTTCTGTATATCTTATAGATTTGTATGTAATTACGTTTCGCTATTTATACTCTTTCAACCTCTGGTTGATTGCTTTTAATTTCCGCTTCATTATAGCGATAAAAGGTTAGTTATCACTACCGACATTAGCTCTTTTATAGCTCCAAACATTCTTCATCGTTACCAATTAATGGTTATATAATCAGTGTGGTTACTTGAGTGACCATTGTATTTTCGGATGCCCTTGTGCTGGAAAAGGGCGTCTCCAATCACGAAATTATCTGCAGCACAAAAGCTGATAATTAAATCACAATGTCGTTCGTAGCGTCTTCTGCGCCTTCTTTACCAATTGCATCCTCTGCACTTCCAGTGTTCCTACCAACGTTTGGATTCTTATCACCAACAACAATTCGTTAATCTTCTTGTATTTTATATGTACTATTCTGCAGTTCTAATGAAGATTCATCTCTTAATTTTAGTTTTCTGTGAAAGAAAACTATTGAGACGGCTTTGTCTGTCCTTCCGCACTTTTTCTGTCCACCCTCAGATCTTAAAAATTACTGAGGCTAGAGGGCTACAAATTGGTATGTTAATCATCCACCCTCCAATCATCAAACATACCAGATTGCAGCCCTGTAGCCTAAGTAGTTTTTATTTTATTTAAGATTAAAGCTAACGACGATCGTGCGTCTGGCAACTCTATAGGACAAACCACCACCTGGCCGTGGCTGAAAGTTTCATGGGCCGCGGCTAATACAACATTATACGCTGTACAGAAAACTAGAATGCGTCGAAGAAACTTCCGCGCATTGTTAACTTGTTTGTTTTTGTTTCGGGCACGGCGGTTGGGATGAGTATATGCATTGGTGCTTAGCATACTGCAATGCCAACATTACTCTGGTTTGATTTAAATCTTATAATCAGTGACCTGTTGCTCACTGCACTCCCGTCAGTGAATGCCTTATATACATTTGGCCGTAAGATTATGTGCACGCCTTCTCTACCAAATACATCTGCTCTTGCTGAATGAAAATGGATGTATCAGTAAGGAAATAAGAAATTAATTTATGAAATTAAGTACAGAGATAAATAGACATAGAAACGCGTAATATACTATTTGTTTTTTACCCTTTCCTTTACTGGTCATACTTTAATTATGATATTCCAATTACCTAACGTGTAATAACTGATAGTAACATTATTGTCTACACCGGTTCTTCAATAACCCTTCAACAGCCAACGTTATATATCTCATATAGGTAATTTAGGTTATCTCGGCAATCTGTGTATTCCAAATGATATTATCAGTCATAGACTATTAATCTTGGTTATTCTTTTTTTAGTGAGTGCGAGGGCAAACTCCAATAAATTCATTGACATTCTGGGATCCCTCATCAGTGTTGTATTGCAGATAACTTGTTATCTGGAAGAAAAAAGAAACATTAGGAACCTATATTTATTTTCCTAAGAGTATTATATTGAAGGGCTTTGTGCGGTTTAGTAATCTGTCACTGAGTTGGACTTTACGTAGTGATATTAGAAATGAATTAAAAGTCTTATCAGATAGCAAAATGAAGAGCATGTACTTTCTTCATTTTTAGGTCAAAAAGTTTCTTTTTTTTTTTTTTTGTAGTCAAGAGAACGGGTAAAAACAAATCTGATAGAGATTGCCATCTTCAAGTAGCCATTTCAAAACGTCTTGAAAGTCTATTAGAGTATGTTTTACTTTTTGTAAAATCTTAATAATGTATCTTAAATCCTAACTTATTAAAAATGTGCATTATAACAAGTTGAACAATAGGCCATCAGAACAGGTGAATTATGGCAACTAAAAATAATGAAAAGCTATAATGTTGCTACCTTAGGATATAATGATCATAGCAAAAACTATCCTATCTTCCTGGATTTGTTTTTTTGTACTTTGAATCTTAGTCTAACAAGTAAAAAATGCGCCGAAATATCTTGGGCGCAATAGAGTTTTCTGTACAGCCGCTACAGTGTATAATCAAGGCCACCGAAAATAGATCTATCTCTCGGTGATCGCGGTGTAATGCTGTATGATCCGCGGCCCATGAAACCTTAACCACGGGCCGGTGGTGGCCTATCTATATCGTTTCCAGAAGCACGATAATGGCTAACGTTAACCTTAAATAAAATAAAAACTACTGAGGCTAGAGGGCTGCAATTTGGTAAGTTTGATAATTGGAGGGTGGATTATCAACATACCAATTTGCAGCCCTCTAGCCTCAGTAGTTTTTAAGTTTTGAGGGCCAAGAAAAAGTGCGGACAAAAAAAAGGGCAGACAGAATAAAGTGCGGGTGGATAGACAAAGCCGGCACAATAGTTTTTTTTCTGCAGAAAACTAATAAAAACCTGGTCATGAAAAACACGATGGGAAAATTAAAATATAATCGCTGTTTGCCTTATTTTTTTAGTTTGTTTTGACATAATTCCCCATCCTATAATGCATTCATATGTTCACGTAGAACAAATCACTGCGACTGTTTTAATTAAATTCGATAGAGACTGTAAACTTAGAAACAATCCGGCTAAAAACGAAGAAAAAAGTATTAAAATAACATTTTCATTGAAATCTCAATAAAATTATTTCCCTCTTGTTGTTTGCTTTAATTTATATTTCTGCTTGCAAAGGACTTCTCTTCATTATTTACAAGTGTAGATAAAAAAGAAGAGTATAACCATTTTAATATTGTTGCGGCCTTTCCTGTTAAAGCATAGAAATATTATATCTTCACACTGAGTATCTTTCATTTTTCTAACAAGAAGGGATTCAGATCTTTAAAGACATATAAAGTTTGAAACGACTCCTATTTTCAGAAATGGTCTTACCAGTTTACGAGTAGAAAGAAAAGCAGTACAGTCACTGGCAACATCAGCATTTGCTAAAATAAAACTTATAAAAATAAAGGAAGTCTTATCGCCAGTGTGTAGAAAAAGAAAGCAAGTGTACAGGAAACCAATAACCAATGCCAGAACATTGAATACAGATAATATTTGTGACATCGCAAGAATTCACGACGCCTCAGGAATCGGAACCGAGTCCAAGACTATTTGTAAGAGTGATTTATGCTCTATCGCAGTTTGCCAGTGGGAAAGATTTATGGGAACAGCTTTACGCAGACAAATTGGTCATATTAGCATAGGCAAAGGATGAACAGTGAATTGGAGTAATGACAAGAACAGAGAGGGAAGGCATCAAAGTGGATGGAAAAAAAAAACATAACAACTGAAGCGTTATATTGCTGTGAAGTTGGAGAAGAGCAAATCCCGACCAGAAACAAGCGTGATCGACAGATGAATCAGATAACCTATTTTGAACATGAAGGGACAAGAATCGAAGTAACAAGTGAAACTAGCACGGCTTTTGGGGAGATTGAAAGCTTTTGACAGGAAATGGAGAGATGTCAGTGCACTGTTTGTTTTCTCCCTTTCCACAGAAAGAATATTATTCTCTCTTCGCACACAGAGAAAATGAAGATAAGATTTAGGTTTGAGGAGGAATGGGAAATTGTCAGACACGATGGAAATTTAAATGGAAAGGCGGGTATTGGCATTTTCGTGAGGCAAAGCCAACAGAAGCTGAGCAAACGACTAGGATGATTTATTATGTGCTAAGGACTGGGCAGTCGACCAGAGGAAAAAAAAAAAGTTTTCATTGTTATGATACATAAGACAGATCCCCGTCGAGCGGTAGTGCCGTCAGTGTGCTGCTTCAGGTCATGCCCTGTAGGCATTACTAAAGGATATATCCAGCGTCCCCCGGCCCGTAGCTGCACCTAATTTTTAACCTTTTACTTTACCTCCATTACCAATTCTTTTCTTCACTCGTATGTTTATTCCCCCAAACTAATATTTCTTAATGCAGCTGTGGCCTTTCGTCGCAGTTCCTACTTTAGAGCCTAGCTTTAAATCCTTTATGTTCTATTTCTTTTTATTTTGCTGTCTGATCACTCCAACTCCTTCTTTTCTCTGTCTTAAGTGCTGAGTGACCGGAAGTGCCCCCGTGATTGGCATGGCAGCCTAAATTTAATAAAACCAAAAATCACATCATAAGATTGAGATTACGCTTTGTCTCTACTAATTAGAAACCATTTTACATATACAGCACAAGAATTACGTGACAATGAGAATTTCCCTCATTAACAACAAAATGAACAAGATATTAAACCCCCATCAATTAACCAGCTAATACTGAAGACGCTTATACCTCTCGCCAATATGAAAGAAAAATATCGAGGCTCTGAATAAAAAAACATAACTTATAAATAAAGAAATAACTTCTAATCATCAGTTGAATAAACACACACACAGAGAGAGAGAGAGAGAGAGAGAGAGAGAGAGAGAGAGAGAGAGAGAGAGAGAGAGAGAGAGAGAGAGAGAGATGTTTATTTTATGAAAATTGAGATGCATGTATACACCTGAATTCACAGGTAAAATCCTCGACGTGTCCGTGCAGAGGTAAGATAGATTGTTCTCATGAAGGAAACATGCTTCATGAATCATTACTGTGCCACGGTCCCCAGACAACCCTAACTCCCCTTTACGCCGATATAAAGGGATCCAAAGGAAGACAAATACCTGGAAAAGATCCTGCCTTCCGCTCTGAGGAAATGCTGGTGCTGCAACACTGCTATGTAAAAAAAAAAAAAAATGGGAGGCCTGGACTTCAACGCGGGACCCGAGGGAAAAACTTACAAACTGATTTGATTACAAAACAGGTAATAACTTTTTGGATTCTCTCTCTCTCACTCTCTCTCTCTCTCTCTCTCTCTCTCTCTCTCATACATACATACATACATACATACACACACACACACACACGCACATATATATATATATATATATATATATATATATATATATATATATATATATATATATATATATATATATATATATGTATGTATGTATGTCGAGATAAGAAGGCCCATAAAACACTATTCTTATCTCCATATTACACTTTGGTATTACAGTAAAAGACGTTCATATGTGTGTGTGTATATATATATATATATATATATATATATATATATATATATATATATATATATATATATATATATATATATATATATATATATATATATATTCAGGCGTTTAATGCTATACTTACACTCTCGTTCTGATCACAGAAGAGTAACAAACCTTTGGAATCCAAAGATAGAATCTTCGGCGTGTCCGTGGCGGGGTAAGATAGATTTTCCTTATGAAGGGGACGTGCTTCATTAATCATTACTGTGACATACTTCCCAGACAGTCATAATTCCCCATAACGCCGAAATAAAGTTATTCAAAGGAAGCCAGACATATCTGGAAAAGATAACGCCTTCCCATTCGGAGGACATGTTGCTGTGGCAACACTTACATGTCGAAAAAACGTGAGTTTTAGACGCCCAAATGGGATCTGAGGGAAAGAAAAGTAAGATACTGATTTAGTTACAACGTAGGCAGTAACTTTTTGGGTTCTCTCTCTCTCTCTCTCTCTCTCTCTCTCTCTCTCTCTCTCTCTCTCTCTCTCTCTCTCTCTCTCTTCCGTTTCTCGGCAAGAATACGGGGGATTAAGTTGCTATCCGCAGTCCACACACAGACACATGCAAACACACGCACATACACATACACACTCACATATATATACACAAATATATTCATATATATATATATACAGTATATATCTAGCTTATATATATATATATATATATATATATATATATATATATATATATATATATATATATATATTAAATATATATGTATGTACGTATATTTAGGTTCGTGGGCACCTCAGTATAAGTAGCCGTCCTTTTCGTTTTTACACAATCCCTATTAAATCTAGCTTTCATATATATATATATATATATATATATATATATATATATATATATATATATATATATATATATATATATATATATTATATATATATATATATATATAGATATATATGTATGTATGGAAGCTAGATTTAATCGGGGTTGAGGTGCCCACGAACCTAAAAGGATATAAAATGTATATGCCAAATCCAGTTGTATATATGAACATAAATAACAAGTGCCTATAAATGACCGAAAAATTACCCTAAAGAGGGAGGCTATTTGGCAGCTTTGATGTAGAAAGAGTGTGGGCGTGCTACCGGAATAAGTATCATTGGAAATAACTCAATATAAAAGGATCTCTTCTAATAGTGTCCAATGATCGAGGGAGAATATAGCATTAACAGATAAATATTATTGTAATCATTAATTCTATAAAAAGTGTATTACGAATAAATTAAGTTAATTACGATAAAATTACACTCTATGCAATTTAAATAATTAGCAACTGCATTATCTCTTTACAAGAGTTCATTTGCAAATGAACCAGGTGTTTACACGGCGGGTGTGAGATACATTTAGGAGTCGATTAAATCGTTAATAAAGGATAATGAATTCAAATAAGCTTATGCATTGACTGAACCAGTTACCCACGTTGTGGTGTTCATAACGTGTGGCTGCTAATGTCTGAGAACGTAGTTGGGCCTCTTAAATATTATGCACTTATTAAACGTAAATTTAGGCCTTTATTGCATATCACTGGTTCACCACTGATATATATATATATATATATATATATATATATATATATATATATATATATATATATATATATATGTGTGTGTGTGTGTGTGTGTGTGTGTGTGTATATATATACTCGTATATTCAGCATATAATGCCATACTCAGTTTCTAATTCTGGTTATATGAGAGGCGCAAAGTCCCTTGGAAATTCTTTGTTTCCCATAACAAATTAAGACTTTAGCATGTAAGGAAAGTCTCTTAGTTAATAATCTCACTTCTAATGTCTTACAAAATATTTTGCAACTTAGTAAATATTTTCTAGTGTATTTGTTCAGTAAAATAGAAGTGATGATATTGCAATTAGGGGACATTCATGTAACTGAGGTAGTTATTTGGGAAAGGAAGGTTCTTCTAACATCACGAATTTTACATTTCATATGCATTTGTCTACCATTTTGGAATGTACGTTCCACCTAATTATCGACGCAGACTTCTCTTCTCAAAGCTATTTGCTGCAAAAGAAATTTGGAGGACTTACATTAATCTCATTCTTATGTTTACGTCTTGGGCTTCAACTAATTGGAACTGCAAAGGGTCATTTGCTCTCAACGACTAAAAAACTAAATGGAGGTAGATTTCCACACACATGCCTTTCATTATTACGTAATTAAAAGGAATTGGAATAGAAGCTCTAAGGACCTATTAATGTGAGAGATCTCTTAGCCGTGGTTGATAGCGGTCGTTGATTTTAAAAAGGAAACTAAGCGAAACTTTGATGAAAGGATCTTAAATCCTACAGACGCTCACGCGCACACATACTGTACAAACACATAAGCACGCACACATATGTATGTGTGTGTGTATATATATATATATATATATATATATATATATATATATATATATATATATATATATATATATATATATATATATATATATATATGTATGTTTGTTTGTGATTGTCTGTCATGTGACAATTAAAAAATGAAAATACTGCTTCAGTATTTACCAGAGAATTATCTTGATATTAGTCTCTTTTACCTCATTAAAGCAGCGTTCCTAATATAAATTTAATTTCCCAGGCGCGAGATCTCCATACCTTCTCTTTCCATGCTCCATAGGGCTGTAATAAAAACAAAAAACATGAACCAAGCATATGAATAATAGCTATAAAATATGCTGTTACTATTTCGTCTTTTTTACCAGATTCTCGGAGGGACGAGAAGCGCTAGAAAGTGTTGGTTAATAGGCGTGAAAGAGGTCTTCGAAAGAGAGTGAGTTGATACCCGTGAGGCTAAGTATGTGCGTATTTCTATAGGTGGTTAAAGTACACAGTGGTCTGGAAGTTTATGCATAAATGGTTCATCCTTTATTCAGTAGTTAGAAGGTGAATATGACAAATATGACAGTGCTCTTTCCGCCGCTTTTCCTCTGGAATCACTTCCCGGTATCTATCTATCTATCTATCTATCTATCTATCTATCTATCTATCTATCTATCTATCTATCTATCTATCTATATATATATATATATATATATATATATATATATATATATATGTGTGTGTGTGTGTGTGTATGTGTATGTGTGTATGTGTGTGTTCAAACACTTCAGCGTCCGGGAAGTGATTCCAGAGGAAAAGCGGCGGAAAGAGCACTGTCATATTCGGCTTCTAACTACTGGATAAAGGATGAACCATTTATGCATAAACTTCCAGACCATTGGGTACTTTAACCACCTACAGAAACACGCACATACTTTGCCTCACGAGTATCAACTCACTTTCTTTCAAAGACCTCTTTCACGCCTATTAACCAACACTATATATATATATATATATATATATATATATATATATATATATATATATATATATATATATATATATATTTATATATATATATATATATATATATATATATATATATATATATATATATATTATGAAATTTGTAGCTTCGTGATTGTATATAAATCACGGTGTGATAAAAATTTCATAACATGAGCTGCGTGTTCCAAATGTACCAATGAGCTATCATGGTGGAGGAGGGTTAATACCGAAGCCAAGTACAATTTCCCCGCTCTTGACGGGTAAATAAGTACGGCAGATTCGGGATTAACTTATACCTCTCTTGGTGGCTCAATGGTTTGACCGTCGAATGAGTCGTTGGAAGGTATTGTGTCGAGGGATCGAGACCGGCGGTGCCGATCCATTTATCACTTAAAAAAATTCCCCTTCGGTGATAATTCCCCATCGGGGATATTCCCGAAGTGGCGTGAATTGGATATTAAACGATATTTGTAGCTTCAAGGATATATATATATATATATATATATATATATATATATATATATATATATATATATATATATATATATATATATATATATATATGTGTGTGTGTGTGTGTGTGTTTGTGTGTGTTTGTGTGCGTGTCCGTGTGCATCTGCGGGACTGTTATTTTCTAGAATAATATCATGTAAAAACTCTAGACAAGAGATATTCCATTGGTGGTAACATAGCAAGAGGAACAGACAAATCAATTTATCACTAAGTGAATTTAACCTTAAATTTCTTAATTGTTGCGTTAATGGAGTAATATGCCGAGGGAAAGTTTACCCTGATGTTCCGTAGCAGCACGGAAATGGAACGAGAGATTTCCTTTTCATAACTTGGATAACAGTTTGGGAAAGTTCAAGATGGAGTCGGAAACTTCCTCCAACTGTAACAGGGCAATTTAACACATCCAGCGGAAATGGCGCAGAGTAAGCGATGCGTGTGATAATTCTTTAATGAGTGCCAAGTCAGTTCCGTTCACTTTGTGAATAGAAATGGTCATATTACACATTAACTTTCGTTTGCAAGAATAGTGGTTTAGTGATATTTACGTTTTATCACGCATTGCCAAGGGTCTTATGTGCATAAACAATATTTTAATTTACCTACCCCTACAATGTTTTATAAATATTTTATTCCTAGGAAAAAACTTTATATTTGACATGCTTAAGTGATACCCGGCCAATTGATAAGAGAAATGAAGTTCGTTATCCCAGAACTGTCTTCATCATCTTTCTGTGTCCTGGCATGTGATTTCATTATATTCCTTGCAAAAATGTTATCATCTTTAAGACGCAGCTTCATTAATTCATTTGCAAAGACATAAGAAAAATTATGTTTAGTTAACAAATAAGCAAAAATAATGTACTAAAATTACTGTACAATAAACTAGTAGTTGATTTATGAGGTGATCCCTCATCAAAACTGGTATATTTTTTCATTCTTCCATGAGATTCTTTGTATTTCAGTGGAAGGATTTTATAGAAACGTGAATCACGGAAGTCCTGTCAACAGTAACGATGAACTCCCGATAAACTGAAATTTCATGAATGTTTAAAACAGTACATCTGAAGTGAGTGACGCGATGCAAAGTGCTGAAACGCGAGCTCTGTGGAGGGAATCGATAAGGTAAAAAAAAAAAAAAAGAATAAAAAATGCGCCGAAGTTATCTGTACCTCGTATAACGCTGTATGAAACTCTCAGCCACGGCCCATGAAACTCTCAGCCGCAGGCCATGAAACTTTCACCCACGGCCTGGTTGTGGCCTGTGTTGTTGGCACCTATAGCGGTGCCAGACGCAAGATCATGTCTAACTTTAACCTTAAATAAAATAAAAATTACTGAGGCTAGAGGGCTGTAATCAGGTATGTACACACAATGTAACACATGTTTTGTTTATTTGTATTTTTTGGTGTTTATTTATGTATTTTATGCCACTGAATTCAAAAATCAAATTCGTTTTGATGTAATACCGATGGTTTTTAATTTATTCTTGATTTCACATTTTCTCGTTCTATACCCAACTTTTCTCTACAGCAGTATGTTGGTTCAACCTATTCTAATATTCTAAGGATAATTACACCACAATACGTACTTTTTCATGTCTTGAAAGGTATCTAGGAAGTACAATATTAGTTAGAATAAAAAGAAACAATACAATTCTGCACTTTAAATGCTTTGATAACTCTTTCCTTAAGATCAGAAGTGTTTTGACGATCGAGATTTTCTAGAGTGCATACTTTCATCTTTCCTGACTAGAGACCATATGTGATCTCCCATCATAGCAGTATCCCTTCATCCTTGATACTGAGGCTCTGAAGTCGTTCTTGGTACGAAAGCTTCCTCCATTTCTTGGCTGCTGCTACTTGCTGACTCTTCAGATGAAATAGCCATTGCACCTTCCATCTGAAAGGAAAGAAATAACTACATATAGCAACTTAAACAAAGACTTGAATAAGGTTAGTATTCCATACATCTTTAGGAAAATGAATGCATAGCTAGTAAATACTTAATGTTCAAGTTAATTAAAAGTAAGACTTTTGGAGAGTATGATAAGTATACTTACATTTTGTGGTGGTTGTGGTGCTGGAAAGGTACCATCATGTGGGATAGGGGCTCTAGATGATGGGATGTCTGGATACTGAAGAGCTTGTCTTCCTTTCACTTTTCTGTACCTTGTCACATCAGTCATACAGAAGTAACAATCATCGTGATGGTTCTTCGGCTTTCTCCATACTCTGGGAACGGCAAAAGGCATTGTCCTTCCTGTACCCCTTAACCATCCTTCTAGAGTAGATCGGCAGCATCCACATATCACATGAGGGGCCCATGGTTTGTCCTGGTCACCCATGGGCATTTCGAAATAGAGTCTGTACGCTATCCACAATTTGGCACCTTCCACGATCTTATGTAATACCTGTTTTTTCCAATATAATAACCACACACATAGCAAAATGAATCTGGAGAATTTGTACAGCCTCTAGTAGCCATCCTGAAGATAGCAGAACTTAGTAATTGATTTATCTCAAAGAGAAAATTAGATATTCACTTGGTAGCAGAACATATAACAGTTCCGAATATATATAACATTGATATATTTCCATAACGGTCGATGATACAGAAAAAATAACTACATTTTTGGAATCAGCAGAGGAAAGTGATCAATAAACAGCAACAAAAATAAAATAAACAATACTTTTGTAAAAATTTGTTACCTTGTAATTGGAGGGTGGATGATCAACATACCAATTTGCAGTCCTCAAGCTTCAGTGGTTTTTAAGATCTGAGGACGGACAGAAAAAGTGCGGACGGACAGATAAATAGCTATCTCAATAGTTTTCTTTTACAGAAAGCTAAAAAGATGTTTTTCGTGCGTGGGATTTTGGAGTTTTTCAGAGCCTGTCAGTCGAACGTTACAGAGAGAAATATTTCTACCCGGAAGTTCTATCTTCTTTATTAATCCTAAAATCGGGGATTGCTATTTGGGTTTTCACGAGATTTTCCTGATTAATTAACTAATTCGATCTCAAGCACTTAATTGGAGTTATACTATGAGGCTCAGTGGGATGTCAAATCATGAGACGTGCCTGGAAATTAGAAATAAAATCAGAGAATGCCAGGTTCCATATCCAGGATCAGTTGAAGGACGCGGTCGGAATAATCACTATTGTCCCAAGCAGAAATTGGCAATAATAGGAGCGATTCCAGATGTAAGCATTATTCGGAAAGAATATCCATCAACAACTAAAGAAGCCCTAATGTATGTATGTATATATATATATATATATATATATATATATATATATATATATATATATATATATATATATATATATATATATATAATGTGTATGCGTATGTAGAAAAAAGATTCCAACCTTGACAACTGGCATCAATTTTAACAGTCTCTTATTAACAGCGCCTACGAGAAATTCATGGAGAAAACCGGTGAAGGAAAAAAGTGTTTTCGGAATGTTAATTGTCACTGTTAAGAAAACAGAGGAAAGTAATTATTTTAATTTACTGACTTTATAAATTCTTAAGGGACGACATTCAAACCGAGAGAGAGAGAGAGGGAGAGAGACTAGATGAATCAGATATTTCAAGATGTTCGTACTTTCTCTATGTTTACGGTTATCAGAAAGCGAAGGAGAAAAGATTTCAAAATCCGTCGACATTTCATGAGTGTATACAAGTTCATCGCGTCGTTTTTCACTGAATGGCCCTTGAAAATGGTTATGGTAACATCTCCATCTTTTTTTATCATTGTCATTATCTTCCTTTCCCCCATCGTTATCCTTCACGTTTTCTCCTTTATAGAGGACCGGATAACCTTGTTTTTCTACGATCAATTTGCAATGCCTGGATTTTGCTTGGAAAGAATGTCTTTAAAAGAAAAAAACCAGGGATCGATGAAAAAATGTAACATCGTCTAAACTTTTTCATATTTTCATTAATTGTAAGAGTCTTTGTAATTGAAAGTATTCATGTTTCTTTATCTGTCTTTTTTGCATCCTGGGTCTTTTTACAAGGGCATTATCTTATAAGAAACTATCTATGCATCCCCCAACAGTGTTATTGAAATAAATACATTACTTCTGTTCGCTATTTGTCCCAATTACTCTGTTTTTAGCTATTATGAAAATACCCTTCAATCCGTTTAAGTGAATATTTGAATAACATACTCTCACTAAGTTTTTTTTTGTGTAGGAATATATAAAATTCTAATTTGAATTTCATGCTTTCATAATCACTGATGTTCCTTCTTGAAACTTTTGATATATAACATAAAAAAAACAATCTTTGTACTTCCCATTTATTATTCTGTTAGGCTTTGAAGAGGCGGAACTCTATATATATATATATATATATATATATATATATATATATATATATATATATATATATATATATATATATATATATATATATATATATATATATATACCGCATTTGCCGACGTATAAGACGCACCCTATTTCACAAGGATATTTTGTGAAAAAGAAAAAAATGTTGTGTTTCATCATACGCTTAATGAAAGAGATTTTAAAGTTATTTTGCAGAGAAAAATGTTTGATTCTGTGCATGAAATATAATATTGTGAGAGTAAACTGGAATAAAGTATGAAATCATATGTAAATTTACACTCATCTTTAAGGGAAACTAAATGAAATTTACCATAAAAAAACAACGTTTAACATAGCGCCGGCCTGGTGGCCTGTAGCGGTAACACATAAACGTTGTTTATTTATGGTATATTTCATTTACTTTCCTTTAAAGGCGAGTGTAAATTTACATATGATTTCATACTTTATTCCAGTAACACAATGTATAGTAATAATTAGGCTTGTTTTTCATTTGTTTATTGTTAGCAACAATTTTTGTGCCTACCCAGTATACTCGCCGAAGGCTGAGCCCTGCGGTGGGTCTCCCATCCGCAATACGGCCGCATTGGACGCAATGCAGTTTTTTAGTACACTTAAAGATAAAAAAGTACGTCTATTACGCTGGCAAATGCGGAACACACACACACACAAATATATATATATATATATATATATATATAATATATATATATATATATATATATATATATATATATATATATATATATACACATATATATAGTTATATTTATATTTATATTTATATTTATATTTATATTTATATTTATATTTATATGTAATGAGGGCTCCTGCGATCATTCACTCGATATGTGTGAAAGGGCATGAGTATAAAAAAAGCACCCTTCCAAATGACATAGATAAATAGCTTACCAGTACCAAAGTCTAATACAAGATAAGTCTGTTCGTGGGCAGGTGGTGACGTCACCTAGCCTGAGTATCCAAAATTATAGAAAACGGAGTGATTAATGGGGGACTTTTATTTTTATCTGTTATTTTGTCCACTTCTCAGCCACACTAACTTTATTAATTTCAAGTATATCATACTTATTTAAAGAAAAAATAATATAAATAGTATGATTGAAATATATACGTAAAAAAATTTTCTTTTATTAGACTTTGACCAGTACATCAGTAGAAAAAATTACCCCTTTTCGGCTGCACGTGGCACAATGATATATCAGCGTTATTACAGACAGGGGATCATTCCAGTAATTTTTATGCCTCATATATATATATATATACACACACATATATATACAGTGTATATACATATATATATAGATTATATATATATATATATATATATATATATATATATATATATATATATAAATATATTATGTATATATCGCTTAATCTTCCCATGATGTATAAACTATTAATACATTGTCAGTGAAAACGGAGACGTATATTAGGTAAAGTATTATTAGCCACTCTCCTCCCAACATTTTGTAATATATAATAAACTCTAGGCAAAAACATTAAAGGAATATTGCAATGATCTTGTTGCTATATTAAACTACGGTACAAAAGTACATTATATGCTCGAATAATTTGCATACACTAAATGTTAAAAATATATATTTGGTGTGTTTCTTCTTCCTACATTTGATATATATTTTTTTTTTTTGAAGACGAGCACTTTTTGAGCAGTTCTCGATAAATGTTTACAGTTGATATAATTCATAGCAGATATTTTACCATAATATATAATTTTCTTGTAATTTTAATCTTATTTAAATCAAATACTTGTATTATTTAGGTTTTCTTAAATAGTTTCATATCATAAGAAAAAGCCCAGTATTTTTAATTTTCTCTAAAAGGAAACTATTGTACCGGCTTTGTCTGTCCATCCGCACTTTATTCTGTCCGCCCTCAGATCTTATAAACTACTGAGGCTAGAGGGCTGCAAATTGGTATGTTGATCATCCACCCTCCAATCATCAAACAAACCAAATTGCTGCCCTCTAGCCTCAGTAGTTTTCATCTTATTTAAGGTTAAAGTTAGCCATAATTGTGCTTCTGGGAATGATATAGGATAGGCCACCACTGGGCCGTGGATAAAGTTTCATGGGCCGCGGCTCATACAGCATTATACTGAGACCACCGAAAGATAGATCTGTTTTCGGTGGCCTTGATTATACGGTGTAGCGGCTGCACGGAAAACTTGATTGCGCCGAAGAGACTTCGGCGCATTTTTTACTTGTTTATTTCTTAATTGGTAACCTACTGAAAATACCCTGTATATGGGAACACAGTTGTCAAGAGATATATATCATCTTGATCGCTCCCTCTCATTCCCGCTCTCTCTCTCTCTCCGTACTTTTTCAATATATTATGCCTTTTTTAAAGGTAGATAATACTAATTAACAGCTAAACCGTAAACATGAACAATTAAGTTTCCATTTGGTTTTTGTGTAATGAAGTGTTTTGATTATCAAATAAAAGAAATAAATTTGGCTAATAAGTAAGACATTTTTATGATACATCGTATTTCTCAGGATCTCAACCATCATTAACTCGACTCCTTCATGCGAAAGACCAGTATCCAATTAATATTTCGCCTTCCTCTTCTTTTATAATTTTTTTTTTAGGTTTTACGACATATCCCGGAAAGAACATATCACCGTAATTATAGGCTACCTTCTTTTTTATGGATTTTAATTGACGCAGGAAGATGTCTATACCAAGTGATTACTTCCAGTATTCCATTACTTTTGCTGTTGTTGTAAAGTTAAATATACCTTAGTTTAACCAGACCACTGAGCTGATTAACAGCTCGCGTAGGGCTGGCCCGAAGGATTAGACTTATTTTACGTGGCTAAGAACCAATTGGTTATCTAGCAACGGGACCTACAGCTTATTATGGAATCCGAACCACATTATAGCGAGATTTGAATTTCTATCGCCAGAAATAAATTAATCTAATGCTTCATTGGACGGCCGGAGACTCGAACTCGGGCCTAGCAGAGTGTTAGTCGACAACTTTGCCGAATCGTTGTTGTTGTAACCCCAGTCTAAATGTACTAATCAATTAATCATTGTTTAGATTTCTTTCCTTATCTCGATAGGCCCCAAGATGACAGTAACAGCCTAATGCTATATATATATATATATATATATATATATATATATATATATATATATATATATATATATATATATATATATATATATATATATATATATATATATATATATATATACTCCAACACCAGAGCTGCAGCTCTCGAAATCGTACTCGTAGGCGTCCAGGGAAAGGGACTCGATACAATTGATAGTTTGTTGCTAATGCGGGATAAAGTTAGTCCGTTGTTTACATCCAACGTCTTTTACAAGTATTCTTGCCCCAGGTGTAACCAGGGAACTTACGTTGGATGTACCAAAAGACTGCTGAGGGTACGCATAGACGCCCATAGAGGAGTTGGCTTCAAAACCGGAAGCAGATTGTCCAACCCAGAACAGTCCAATATAAGGAACCATTCCAAATTATGGAAAACATCCATAGACAACAAAGATTTTCGAACAATAGGACAAACAGAAAGACGGCGACTTAACAACTTTAGAGTCCATAATGATGAAATTAACTGTTCCATCATTAAATGCCCAAACATCATCTACTCAACTGTTTATTGCTTGATGGCCCTATTTGCCTTATCGTTACCTTGTTTTTTCCTTTTTATCTATTTTTGTTTTATTTTGTATTTTTCTCTCCTTGTTTCAATAGTTTCGTTTTACCTACCGTCTGGGTAGGTCAGGTCCTTCTTTTAGTGTCATGGTGTCTTTGTTAATTAACATTTTAAATGAGATAGTACTGCAGTGTTTTTAATTAGTTGTTGTAGTAAATGTTTTTATAAATAATTATTGAGAGGCAACTCGCTGTATTTCAGCCTTGAAAATGCAACAATGTAGTTATGAAACGTCGGCATTAGCAATAAACTATCAACTGTATTGAGTGCCTTTTCCTGGACGCCTACGAGTATATATATATACGAGTATATATATATATATATATATATATATATATATATATATATATATATATATATATATATATATATATATATATATATATGTGTGTGTGTGTGTGTGTGTGTGTGTGTGTGTGTATGTATGTATGTATATATATATATATATATATATATATATATATATATATATATATATATATATTTGTATATAGATAGATAGATAGATAGATATTTTATTGACCATTCTCCACAGAAACATCAAATACAATATTATGAAATTACACAACGGTCCAAATACATAAACTCATTTCACAAATTACATTTCCTAAAAAGGAAAAAGAAAATTAAAAAGAACTGTATTCAAAACAAATGGCAACAATAATTAATATTAATTTTTTAATAACACAAAAGAGATCATATCGAGAGCTGTTGAGAATATCCAATTCCATATCACATAGCAACACTAATATACAATAGACTAATAAACATCACACATTCAGATTAGACTGGAAATGCGTTAAAATTGTAACACAAAATGAAGTCAGCTGGGCGAGGCACAATGAGAGAGTTTGCATCTTATTATTTGAAAACCTTCAAAATTAAGCTTGCGATATGACAAACATTTGCATAGTTTGATCTTTCTATCATCAAGTCGCTCATTGATGAGATATCATACTGGGTCCGAATCTGGTAGGTCCTGGGGCATGCTTCGATTACATGTTGCTCAGTTTTTATTTGGCCACACACACACAACCTCTCCTCTACAGGTAACCGGCCCCTACCTCTTCTGTTCCAACGGCCAACCTCAATAGCAAGAGAATGGGAACTCAGTCTTAATCTTGTCCACTCCATTCTCTCCAACTCATTTACATTGGTTTTTTTTTGCTATAAATGTCACGAACGTTAAATTCTGAATTGATGTTTTTATAGAAAGTTAATCTACCCGAGTTTGAGGTAGTTACTTCATGTTTCAATCTTTCAGATGCTTGCATTACATCGTCAATATCATTATCTAACAAGTCTCTTATATAACGTGAGGTAGGGGTATTAAATTCCAAAATTAGATTAATTACATGGCCCAGTGGATCGTCTCCCATTGTACCACGCTCCACCCAAGCTTTAGCGAAAAACTGTCTCTGCTTTGACCTGACCAGTGAACGAAAATCAACAAGACCGAGTTCGACCAAGCAAAGAGAACTTGTAGTGGTTTTCCTTACACCTAACAGTTGCTTTATGCACCATAATTATAATTTTTCCATGGGTCTCAAATCACCGTTAATCCAAGATTCATTTCCATACATTAATGCTGGTAACAAAGCCGAATGAAAAACCCTTTTCTTAATATAAAAAGGAACATCATTATTTTTATTTAAGAATGAAATAAATTTTAAAACATGACACATTCTAGATTGTGCTTCTGCTTTCACTGATTGATGATATAGAGCCATCAGCAGTAAAAATACATCCTAAATATACATATTGCTCTTAGGGATCAACAACAATACTCCCTACAACCATTGGCTCCTCATCGCGTCCATTGCCATTTATCACAAAAAATTTAGTCTTACTACTATTTATTTTCATTCCATGAGAGCTACAAAACTGATTGAGTAAATTTAACTTTTCCATCATACCACGCCTGGTTGTTGTTGAAAGGAATATCGTGTCGTCATCCATAAGGACAAGGATGTGTAACCAAGCCAGAAAGCCATCAATACCACAATTATTTTTAATTAATCTTATAAGATCGTCCACAAAAATGACAAACAATAGACATGAGGTTGGTGACCCCTGGCGAACACCAATTGTCGAAGCAATTAGAGTTGTCCCAACAATACTATTGGTAATTTTGTACATAGAAATAAGTGCTACTATCATTACAGATCCACAACCTAGTCTTTTCAGTATCAAAAATAAAGCACGCCTTGGTACTCTGTCATAAGCTTGTTGGAAATCAATAAATGTCACAAAAAGTTTGAATTTTTTCCTCTTTGCAAGGTCAATCAACAATCGTAAAGATATAATATGCTCCAAACACCCCCTTCCCCCCTGCGACCCCGCCTGCTCCCTGCATGGAGTAAACCAAAGAGAGAGTCGGGCACACAGAACTGCATCATACAATTTAGCTATTGAGTTTATCACATTTATTGCCCGATAATTTTTAACCAATAACCTTGAACCACGTTTAAAGACAGTAAACAACTTTGCATTAATCCACGATACAGGATACAATGAGGACATAAATATATTGTTAAACAAGGCTACTATACTCGTACATAAAATCCAAGACACAGGTAACATTTTATATAATCCAGGGGGCACTCCATCAGGTCCGCTCGCTTTCCCACTCTTCAAACGCTTGATTTGTAATTGTACTTCATGGCATGAAATAGGATCATCGAAAATGGGTACATATATATCAGTTTGTAAGTCATCAAGATTCTCAATCGTATCCCCCGAGTGGCCATACAGCTGTGTGAAGTGTTAAACAAATTCCTGATCTGATGGTGAAGAAGCATTACCAAAGTCAGTTGAATTGGTATTTAACTCTCCGCGCCAATTAATAGCACGCCAAATTGTAGCACTATCATTCTCACTTAAAAGGCGTTCCTAACTACCGATTTACTTGCGCACTCGTAGAATATAGTACCCAGATCACCTTCAAAATTGTCAATACTTCCATCAAAAGTAGGTTCTCTATGTTTCGCCAACTCACTGACAAACAATTCTTGATTCATTTGTTCTGACATTATAGGCGGAGTCACATATTTATTAGTAGCTTTACTTTGCAACACTGCATGACCACCGAGCTGAGACGCTCTTTCTTTTATATCAGTTAAATCGAGGCCAGGGCATATAAAGGCTAAGGATATGGGTGCATGATTAGAAGGTAATCTCAAATCCTGGATTATATCGAAACTCTTAACAATGTGTAGCCTATGTACTCATGAGATATCAAACAAGAATCAAGCTCAGACACCCACAGTTGTCCTTGCCTATAAGTAAGACCTCCCTTGAATTGCCTGCAAGACGTTTGAAGATTGTTAACAACCAAAAGTTTTTCATCTACACAAATCCCGAGTAACATCCTCCCATTGTTTTTCTTGTATGTAAATTTCGTTGAATTCTATGGCTTTTTGAGTGTTGATCAACTTCTTATTAATTTTTGACAATATTTTCTGAATCTTCTAAGTTCTTCCAGATTCAGCTGATGGACAAAAAAACGAAGATTAACTCTCTGTTCTATTTACTATAAACACAACACCACACCTGTTCCGTCACTCGTCGTGACCTCTTCAAAGTGTATAATCTGGACATGTTGTTGTCATTGATTAAGCTGGCCTTATGTCAGGACGGGCTTTTGCTCATAGAGCAGCCCGTAAAATTTGGACATAGCGTCTTGTTGTTTTGTTATAGTGTGCGGACGAATATGTAGCGTCCAAAACAATACTACTACTATAAATCATTATAATATCAATAAGTACAAAATAAACAATTTTGATTTGATTAGAGTTATGTATTAAAGTTACAATACAGTAAAATTTATAATAAAACATAATTTACTTTGTGAAAAATAATGAACACAAAATCACGCGTTCTGGTGGCAACAAACAAAACAGAAATGGAAATGTAGGTGTACGGATTACAGGGATAGGAGGAGTTGAAAGCGGGGTGGGGGTGGGGTGGGGGAGGAGAGAGAAAGCGTGTGATTTAAAAGGTGTTACTGCCGTTGTTATGGTTTTCTTATATTAGCGTTGTGTGTTGTAGGGTATCTGCTGGATGCGAGTGATCTTTCCGCTTATAGTTGTCTGTTCAATGTACGTTTATGTAATAAAATGCAAACAGAATCAGCTATGATTAATCTATGGCGACTATGTTCTGTGTAGATGATATCTGTATCCTCCACTAGCTCATGTAAGTATATATATATATATATATATATATATATATATATATATATATATATATATATATATATATATGTATATATGTATATATGTATATATATATATATATATATATATATATATATATATATATATATATATATATATATATATATATATAATGTTTCCGTGGGGCGCAGTGGTAAGGTTCTCACATACCAGTCGAGAGGCTTGGGTTCAAATCCCGCCACTCACTGGTGGCTTGGGGATGGCACCATTGCATAAACCCAGTGGCGCGATACTTATCGCGCATTTACTTTAGATAGCTGTAATCCATCCTTGCGTTTACATTTTATCCCTTATCAAATTGCCCATCCAGCGATGCTGACGATCAGTCTCTGCTCTAGTCGATGGCTAAAATGCATTTCGGACGTGGGTTAGGCAGATCGGCTTGAAATGGCATGTATGTAGGACACTTTAGCGATTTATATTTCTCCCATCTCACCTTCAAATTTATAAAAAAAAAAAAAAAAAAACTGCCTTAATTTATTAGTGGTAAAGCTGAATATATACCGAAATGTCTTGAAGATTGTTATTTCCTGTGACTGTAAAGATGTACTTTTTAAAGGTCCATGAGAGTAAAAACTCTCTCTCTCTCTCTCTCTCTCTCTCTCTCTCTCTCTCTCTCTCTCTCTCTCTCTCCCTCTCTCTCTCTCTCTCTCTCTCTCCGTATCTTATTAATTTTTGCTTTTCTAAAGTTGATTTTATACATCGACAGCCGCATTACATGGTCCATGAGCATGAGCTCTCTCTCTCTCTCTCTCTCTCTCTCTCTCTCTCTCTCTCTCTCTCTCTCTCTCTCTCTCTCTCTTATTAATTTTTGCTTTTCTAAAGTTGATTCCTTACATCAACAGCCGCATTACATGGTACATGAGAGTGAACTCTCTCTCTCTCTCTCTCTCTCTCTCTCTCTCTCTCTCTCTCTCTCTCTCTCTCTCTCTCTCTCTCTCTCTCTCTCTCTCGCTGCATCTTATTAATTTTTGCTTTTCTGAAGTTGAGTTTATTCATCAACAGCCGGATTACTTTTGATTTATAACCTAAAGCACGTAATTCATTTTATTCTTACAAAGATTCTAATTTAGAACCAAGTGTGACCACTGACCTTTCGACCAAATCTTGCCAAAACAACTCGGAGTTTGTTTTGCAATGGGCTCAGTAGGTAAAGCAGCGCCACTTAATTAAGATTTACTTTGCTCAGAGTAAACCTTCCTTAATTCACCATACATAGTAATGCCTCCGACTTCTGTTTGGTATTTTATAATAAGCGGGTTTAGCATGCTTATGCTTCCAATAAAGAAATTGAAGTAAGGTTTAATCCTTTTATATATCTTCAGCACTTTACATTTTTTCCAGTAACCCGTACTTTTCTAAAGGTAATATTTAGATATAGGCGAAGACAGTGACATTCAAATTATTTATTTATCTGCAGTAATAGAAAATATGAGAGACCTCAGTATTACGCTTATATAAGAATTATTATAAAAAATGCGAGGGCCATCACTGGAGAAATAGATTACTTCGGAAATAATGATTAATATAGGATAGGACTTTTAATAAGAACAGCATTCGTAAAAAACGTACTGAAACGAAGTATGACAGCATCATCCTCCGCCTTCATCTAATGCAGGATTTTTCAGCTCGTTGATACGATACAAAAGCTGCTGGCAACACCGTCCTTTTGAAGACTAACCGCCCACCATCAACCGTCCCAAAGTCCTTTCACTTTGAAGACAACAGTGAGTGAGCGTTGACTCATCCGGGTTATTGGGGCGCAATGAGAGAATGTGATGGCTGGGAAAATAGAGATTTACTGGTATTTTCTCGGAGGGGAGCTCATCTTTGGCACTACAGTCAAAGGCAGAGATAGATAAGACGTGAGGTTTATTTTGAATAAGCGAAAAAGAGGTGAATAGGCCTTAGTACAAGTGATTGTTGGAAAATTTAAGATATTCTTTCGGATGGACGTATCATCACTTCACATACCTGAAGCCAGAACTTGAGAAGAAAGTATGGCGAGGGAGAATTATTCATTGATCTAACACCTACAAACCAAATATAAGAAAGTGACAGAGGACGAAAAATCATATGGTAGACAGCAGTCAATCGACGTATATACGGACCTACTTTTATAATAAAAAAAAATAAATAACTAATAGAGAAAAATACTTTATGATCGTGAATTGAATGGGGTAATTTATAATATTTTCTATCTACGTACATTTTCCTAACAATTATATAAATTCATTAACATTCATAAACTTTATATCAAACATTAATATCATCAGAATCTCACCAATCCTCCCAGTTTATTAAATTTCAATGAATATTGTCCAGAAGAAGAAAAAGAAATAGCTTATAAACCTAATAATTATTATCTACGTATATTTCTAAAAAGAATCGTACAAGATTTTTAGATTGCATTTCAGTCTCTTTTCCTTTATCCTTTAGGCCCCAATACCTCTGTAGAATGAACTGTTTGCTGCTAGCGTGAGTAATTAGATTCTAATTGAAAAATATTCTTGGAGCCAATTTGTTTTCAAAATCACCATTACGGGAAATCAGCTGACCAACACATGAATTATGTGAAGAATCAACCTTAGAAATAAAAGGATATACGTGATTTTGATACAGTCCATACTTATTGCCTTGCTGTTTTACCATTGGTAAGGTGAAAGTGAGCAATAACGACAAATAATCACATTTTAATCATACTTTCAGCGGAGTTAATTGAAAAATTAAAAGCTGGATTGCTGCTCCTGCAACCGCAACATCTGTACAAATTAGTATTTGCAATTGCACCTTCGGCTAGGGACCTCATTTTTGAAGGGAAACGAACAGACAACATTAACTGATGCTTATGACTTTTATGCCTATCTGAAAGCTTTTCTTTTACCGTATAGTAGCCCATAAATATGGCTTTTGACTTTCATTCTACATTTTAGTTACATTTACTTGCTGTACTTGATATCTAGATGTGAAGCATAATAATTTTCAGAATGTTGGCTGATGTACAAGATATGTGTATATATATATATATATATATATATATATATATATATATATATGTGTGTGTGTGTGTGTGTATACATACACATATACATGTGTATATATCTATATATTTATGCATGTATATACACATACTGTATATATTATATAATTTATATATATATATATATATATATATATATATATATATATATATATATATATATATATATATATATATATATATATATATATATAACTAGTACATCAGCCAACATTCTGAAAATTATTGTTTCATATCTAGATATCAAGTGCAGTAAGTAAATTATATATATATATATATACTAGTTTATATATATATATATATATATATATATATATATATATATATATGTATATATACTAGTACATCAGCCAGCATTCTGAAAATTATTATGTTTCATATCTAGATATCAAGTGCAGTAAGTAAATTATATAATATATATATATATATATATATATATATATATATATATATATATATATATATGTATATGTATATATATATGTATATATATACACATATATACACATATATATGTATGTATGATGTATGTATATATATGTATGTGTGTATGTATATACTGTATATGTATGTGAGTATATATATATATTATATATATAATATATATATATATATATATAATATATATATATATGTATATATATAATCTTTAAGTGATAATATCTTCTTGATTGTTGGGGTTAAACTACCTTTTATTTCACTTATCAAAATACATTCCTATCTTTATAATTTTTCCCGTAAAAACTAAAATATATTAACCAAAAGGCCAATTCTGAATGGCCTAGTTTGAAAAGCAATCAGAGGTTTTGAAGATTGCTTATGGCAACATGAGCAAATTATTCCCAGGATAATATAACCAACACTGCAGCATTATTCTCGAAATTCAGAGTAAATGAATATGATATCGCTAACACCTGCAGGTCTTCATCTCATGCAGCCTACGCAGCCGGTAACTAGGCAAATATCAAACTCTGCATAAGCACTCTGCATTAGTGGGGATTTATTATCCGAATGGAATCAAGACAATTCATCAACTGAGGATACATTCCCAAGCCAGCACACCCCTGTTTTTAGCATCAGAGCTCAAGGAATATACGAGTAATGCACAGTAATACGCTGCACGGGCGTCCAAGTTATCTTCATATGTCAAGGCGATTTTACAACAGCACACACACACACGTATCCGCAACATCAGTTTCTTTCAGAAGTGCTAGATATCTAGTAAGGCAATGATTGGCAGGAAAATACTGTGAGGTAACATAAAATAGATTTCTGCTACAGCTGCTTTTAGAGGAAGCTTGAGAAAGAGGGAAGGCGCGATAGGTGGATGATTGTTTTGATAACTAGGTGTCTCTCTTCTTTAACTAAAATGATCACACTAAAGCTAAATCACAGAATTCTATAAAAAAAAAATAAATAAAAAATCCGCTGAAGTTTTTTCGCCGCAATCGAGTTTTCTGTACAGCATATAATGTATGAAACTCTCAGCCAAGGCCCATGAAACTTTCACCCCGGCCTGGTGGTTGCCTGTGTTCTTGGCACTTATAGCGGTGCCAGACGCACGATCCATGGCTAACTTTAACCTTGAATAAAATAAAAACTACTGAGACTAGAGGGCTGCAGTTTGGTACGTTTGATGATTGGAGGGTGGATTATCAACATACCAATTTGCAGCCCTCTAGCCACAGTGGTTTTTAAGATCTGAAGGCGAACAGAAAAAGTGCGAGCGGACAGACAGATAGCCATCTCAATAGTTTTCTTTTACAGAAAACTAAAAATCTTAAATTCAGAGTTAAACATTTAATACTGAATGCAAGCCAAATTGTTACAAAAGATAACATCGGTCACTTAAACATTTAGCCCAAAACGTAATACTCACAGCAGAAAGACTGTGATGAAACAACAAAGGTGTTTTAGGGAACAATGAAATATTTAATATAATGAAAAGTTGTAGAAATGAAATGTCAGCAACACCGACTACCTACCTTTTGCTTGACTTTCAGTAACTCGGATAATGTTGCTGACCACTATATTCACCTACAAAGTTGCTTGATTTTCAACTACTTTTCAGCCCACAGCTTTTCACTACACACAATGATACACAAACATTATATATATATATATATATATATATATATATATATATATATATATATATATATATATATATATATATATATATATATATATATATATATATATATATATAGAGAGAGAGAGAGAGAGAGAGAGAGAGAGAGAGAGAGAGAGAGAGAGAGAGAGAGAGAGAGAGAAAGGCTTATAGTTTGCATGCTGATCTCCAGAACATTGGGTTTAAAGTTAAGTATACCTTAGTTTAACCAAACCACTGAGCTGATTAACAGCTCTCCTAGTGCTGGCCCGAAGGACCAGACTTATTTTACGTGGCTGAGAACCAATTGGTTGCCTAGCAACAGGACCTACAGCTTATTGTGGAATCCGAACAACATTATACCGAGAAATGAATTTCCATCACCAGAAATAAATTCCTCTAATTCTTCATTGGCCGGTCGTAGATTCGAACTCGGGCCCTGCAGAGTGCTAGCCGAGAACGGTACCGACCAGTTCAACGAAGAATCTGGAACATTGGGTTTGAATATAATATATATATATATATATATATATATATATATATATATATATATATATATATATATATATATATATCTTGCACAAGTAAGTGTTTCACCAGATAGTGTGTTTTGTAATAGGATCGCCTTTCAGAATTCTGTTTGTCAAGTGTGTATGGAAAAGAAAGTATTTGCGAAGTACCTTTCATCTCAGCATCCCTAATCGGTACGAGAGATGAACCTCGAAAAACGCCTACACCACCTCGATTTTTTTAAAGTAGAAAAAAGTCATTCCCCAGCTTTGCCTACTTCAAAGCAACATATGTAGGAACATGCCTAAAACCTCAAGGTGGTTGAATGAAGTTCTACAGACAATTAGTGTAGCACTGAATGACCTCATAGGTCCCAGCGCTTGGCCTGTGGCCTAAATTTTATATTCCATTCTACCTACATTCCATGAACAATTAGTCCTCAGCAAAAAGCCAGACAGGATTCGTTAATCCCTTATTCGCAATGGATAATGAGACAGCAAGATAGGGAAATCCATCCAAATTGAAATATAAAGTTCAGTATCCAGTGAAAAGGAATGATATCATGCCATTAAACAGCATATGAAACAATCATAAAGAAGTAATACAGGCATTAAAAAATATTCCCGAAGGGGTTACCCATTGTAACCTAGAGGATAGGTCGACATTAATATATTCAGTTTCCCCGCTTAATGCTGCTATTAATCATAAATAAAGAAATTTCTCTCGGAGTAAAGTAAAAATTGATCAGAGTTCCTCATTGGACGAGTGGGTACCGTTCTCAGTTAGCACTCAGCTGGCCCCGCGTTCGTATCTCCGACTGGCCAATGAAGAGTTAGAGGAATTTATTTCTGGTGATAGAAATTCATTTCTCACTGTAATGTGGTTCGGATTCCACAATAAACTGTAGGTCCCGTTGCTAGTTAACCAATTGGTTCTTAGCCACGTAAAATGAATCTGATCCTTCGGGCTAGCCCTAGGGGAGCTGTTAATCAGCTCAGTGGTCTGGTTAAACTAAGGTATACTTAACTTATTTAAGTATAATCATTCTGTTCCCTTCTCGATTGAAAACTGTGAATTCCTCAAAAAACTTTACTGATAGAAAAAACAGAACTATGCGGAGATTTATATAGAATATCATAAATATTTAGATGCCATTGCTTAAGGCTTCATCAAATCTCAGGATGCGACCCACGAGTTCACGAATTTCCTCACCTGACTGCAAGGTCTGATATCATGCGCAAGGAGACAAGGCTTAACCAACTTCTGATAGCTAAGACTCTCAATTAGCAAGCAAAAAACCACGTGATAATTTACATATTTATTCTGATTATATTTTACCTTGACATGGAGACCTGTTAAAAACCTACGAGTAAGTAAATAGAGGAGTGAGATATCAGCCTCTGAAAAGAATAGAAGATGAGTTAAAGGTTTGCGATAATGAAGCGAGAATAAATAATAATATCGGATACAGCAGCTATGCCTCCGAGAGGGATGTGTCTACATGTGCAATAACAGCTCAGGGACTTGACCTTTCGTCAACGAGGATTTAAGTTCTGAAATGACTATTTATAAAAATTAACCTTACACAAACTGTTGCTGCATTATTCTGTGTTGAGATAGGTAACGCTAAGGCTTTTATTATATGTATTCACCTGGAAAACTAAAATTTACGTTTTTGCGGTGTACATAAACAAAGCGTGGTGGCAAATATCACGGAGGAAAACTTATCAAAATTCGTGAATAACGAATATATATATATATATATATATATATATATATATATATATATATATATATATATAATATATACATTGGTGTGACCAGTTTTTGCAGTATGCTAATTCGCTACATAATAACATTAAATTTACTTATGAATTAGAAAATAATAACCAATTATCCTTTTTAGACACCATCGTCATCCGTGAAGAAAAGAGATTTCATACTGGTGTGTTCCGCAAGAAAACCTTTACTGGTCTTGGGCAGAATTTTTACAGTTCGTGCTTTTATAATTTTAAATTGAATTCCCTGTCCACTCTCCTCCACAGGGCCATAACACTTACATCCGACTGGCATCTTTTTCACAAGGAAATAGGTTTTCTTTATGATTATTTTAAATCCAACTGCTATCCATCCAATTTATTTTTAAAGTATGTTAAGAGAGCATTGGATAAGTCCTTTCACCCTCCTGCTACCACACACTTGGCACATAAATTAACATATTATATAAGTTTTCCGTTCACGCATGACACCTCTTTCCTACCCAATCTAAAAAGGATTTTAACGAATTATTTTCCTGCAGTTGACGTGAAGCTCATATTTAAGAACCCAAGAACTATTGGCGGTATGTTTCGTCACAAAGAAAAACTGCCCCCTTTAATGCAGTCCGGTGTTGTTTATTTATTTACTTGCTGTCAATGCCATTGTCAGACATAATGGGAAACACACGCCGACTGCTTAAGGTCAGATGTGACGCACATATTGGCGTTAGCTTTCGCACTGGGTGCTAGTTGTCTAATCCCGAAACATCCAATATTAGAAACCACATAAAACTATGCAAAAGTAAAATAAACTATAATGATTTTAAGATTATACTAACTAGTCAACACGAACACCACCTCCCTATTCTTGAATCGTTAGCGATCAAAAAGCTTGTTCCCTCTTTGAACAATCATTCCTCGTCCACGCCCCTGTATATAGCTTAAACCACACCCCACCTTATGTTTATTGTTTTTCATACAGCAACTGAACTTCGAGGAATAAGGTCTGTTAGTTAAAAATTTTCTATTTCTTTCTCTCTTTTTTTTTTTTTAACAATTTTATTTTAGGTTTACCTTTTTTAATGATGTTTTACTTTATCATATTTTATTTGTACATATATCCTAAATCTTCTTGCTGTATTTGTATATTTTACTTTGTATTTTTAGCCTTGAGGATGAGACAAGGATCTCGAAACGTAGGCCGCCCTGAATAAAGGAAAACCATGTACCAAGCTGTCTGCTTTAGTGCCTTCTTGCTATATATATATATATATATATATATATATATATATATATATATATATATATATATATATATATATATATATATATATATATATATATACATACATACATATACATACATACATATATATACATATATATATATATATATATATATATATATATATATATATATATATATATATATATATATAATATAGTTTGTATGTTCAAGACGGGAGCCTTGAGGTTAGGAAGAAATGCTAAAAATATTGGAATTGCCTCAAGGTAAGTTACAGATACCAAATGTACAACTTAGTTCTTGCAAAAATAGAAGGAAGACTTTTCATATATATATATATATATATATATATATATATATATATATATATATATATATATATATATATATATATATATATATATATATATATATATATGGCTACCGAGAGAATGAGACAGAGACAGAGACAGAAAGAAGCAGAGACAAAGGAACAAATAAGTCTCCAGGTTCCTCCAGAATATGAAGATAGAGTAAAAGATTTTGTATTTTTTACGTTTCCCCACTTTCCTTTCTCTCTTGATACTGAAAGAGTGCTTGGAAGTTTTGGATGCATTTGGATTTTCCTCAGAAACTACTTTAAAAAGAATCTTTTTTTTTTTCTTTCAGTAAGTGGAATCCTTTTATAGCCGAGAGGATGCGCTGAAAGAGAAGCATTTTATTTTTTCTCTCTAATTTTCTTTCTTTATTTTTTTTTTATTTGTCATTCAAGTAAATAGATCCTGTGCAAAATAACCAGCCGTTTCGTATGTGGTCCACTTAAATCTATATTTAGCATTACAATGAAAGATTCAATGTATTGTGCTAAAAATATCACGTAACATAGAATCAGATACCTTGTCATGGATATTGAAGACTCAGACACGAATAAAGGAATTTCATTTGTCTTTCTTTTCTAAAAAAAAGAAAGACAAAGAAAGAAGTCAAGGTACTGTATCCCTCAAACCAAATAAGTATTTCACATTTCGCCACAACTAGCTGCGAAGCAACCACTGGCTGGTTGCATTTCATTAAAATGTAATTCAAAAACATTATTAGTTCTTGTAGACTTGATGCAAAATCTTACACTCTTTTAATTAAATCAGTTATTATGAACTTTTAAGATTTTTCACTGACAAGACATGTTTAAATTTGATTTATTTTTAAAAATAAGTGAAAAGATTTATACTGTAATTGTCGTTAAAGCGAGAATAGTCTGTTTTCTAAAGAAAAATTTATATATATATATATATATATATATATATATATATATATATATATATATATATATATATATATATATATATATATATATATATATATATGTGTGTGTGTGTGTGTGTGTGTGTGTGTGTGTGTGTTTGTGTGTGTGTTTTGTGTATGTGAGTGGGTGTTAGTGGTTGCAATTTTATATAAAAAAATCATAGAAGAAATAAGGTAAGAGATTGACAATGACAATTGTGGTTTGTTGCAAAGGTAGTTAACCCTTAAATAACGGTGCCTTCAGGGAGGAGTGACCTCTGCTACCAGAGATTTATCATTACCCATCTCCCTAAGAGAGTTATCAGTTATATAACTATTGGAAGTTAAAGGTATGGCGATTTCTGCCCGCTTACAATATTATTTTCATCCCTTATGATGGGGCCACAACTCTCAATTGACGCGAAGAACTCAACAGTGGCTCGAATATACTGTATTTGGTCATCCACCGACCTCTGTTAAAACAAAAAGGAGAGTTGGGACATTCGTCGACATTAGACCCAGTGAATAGGATTTTAAAACCAAAATGGCATTGTTTCCCCATGTGTTGGACACAGCATGGGAGCCGGTGGCCTCCCTTCAAAGATTAATAGTGCAGGTATCTGGAGACAATGAACTAGACCTGTTTCCTCGTCAGCGAAAAAAGGCCAGAATTATAGATAAAGAATTCTACATATGGAAATCAGATTTTGGAATCAAACAAAGGTGTGCTCCGGGAGACGACCTCCCTGAAGATCTATGCTGTCTTATGGAGACGTGTTTTGTCAGAATCGACAAACAGACAATTATGAAGGTGATGTAAAAGTGGTATGCAAATTGGGTTTAGTGTGATATGAATAAGGTTGCCGATAGAAATATGAAAATGGAAAAATGGAAGAAAAATGAGACAAGACCTAAATGTTTGGCGCGAGTATGTTAATAATTTAACTATATCCGCAATTCCGTGTTTCTTCTTATGAATAACAGTGCCGTTACACATGCTGGAAAGCGACAATAAGAGATACTTGTAATTGTGTCAGCATCTTATTCCAAAGGTTTTCTAAAGAATGACAATTTATGAATTCCTTGAAATCTTGGAATGTAGCGTAGACAGTTTTGTTCCCGTTCCTGAATATATCATACTGTGTCTATTCAACTGAATTACTTGTACATTAAGAAGGAAGTCAAGCAGAAATTTCTAAACTTTTCCACTAATCTTAGCTTATTAGAAAGTAAATTTTTTTCTGACAAGGTCAATAATCTCCTGAATCATCATGTTGTGAATCATATAATCCGAGTTGTAGTCTATCTCTGCTCCGATATATAACATTTTGTTTCTTAACGGTACGAAGAGTTGTTGTAGGTTTCATTTTTATTAGCGGAAGGTTTTACCAGGAAAGTAATAATAACAATGTTATGTTGCCGTCGATGCCCCTCCACCCAGCACATGTTTTTCTACTCTTTTTCTCACATTTTTATTTACGTAGTAAGAGTTCTTCCCGGAAGAAAATGTAATTTCGGCTAATTATTTCTTTGGCTTTCACTCCTCCGTGGAAAGGCTCATTTTTAGTATTTTTTATTTTAACCATAATTTTTTGCTAGTTTTTGGGTGTCCATTATAATTAAGGTTGATTATTACTGTTTCTTCTAAAAGGATGGCAAATATATTAATCCCAGGTGTTGGTCCGCCTTTATTAGTTGCCGGTGTGTTTTTTCATCAATGAAAATGTTTGCATTTTGTTGGCGAATACTACGTTGCCACTCAAATCCCTCCCGCTACTTAGTGCCTGCTTTGCCGGAAGAGTGACATAACTCAAAAATTGCTATTTTTCAGGAGAAGCATTTCAGAGTTTAAAACTCTCTATACTCTCTATAGATTAATAGTGACATGTCATGCCCTCTAGAGGTTCATATTACAAATATAAATAAGACGTTTTTACCACAATATTAAACAAAGAACGGGCTATCTGCTAGTATCAATAACTCAAAAAACACATTTTTTGAGTTGTCACTCTTCTGGCAAATGAGCGAATTATGAAATAAATTTAAAAAGGTGAATTATATAAGGTTCCAAAATATCCATTTGAAAGAAAATGCAATAACTTTATGAAAACAGAACTAAGAGTAAGCATTAAATTTGTGTCTTTGTTAACCAATTTTCTTAAAAACGTCCCAGGAATAATCCAACGTTTTGTGATGAAGGTTTCAGCTATGAAGATAACGTGACCAAGTCACTGCAAGGTGTAGGAAGGATTTTTCTAAAGAAATCAAAACTTTCAAAGTTGTCATTTAAGGTCTTTTTTCAAATTTACCTTTTAGTTTTCTGTAAAAGAAAACTATTGAGATGGCTTTGTCTGCCCGTCCGCACTTTTTTTTTGTCAGCCCTCAGATCTTAAAAACTACTGAGGCTGGAGAGCTGCAAATTGGCATGTTGATCATCCACCCTCCAATCATCAAACATACCAAATTGAAGCATTCTAGTCTCAGTAGTTTTTATTATATTTAAGGTTAAAGTTAGCCATACTCGTACTTCTGGCACCGATATAGGTACCAATAACACAGGCCACCACCAGACCTTGGCTGAGTTTCATGGCCGAGACTAAGAATTTCATGGGCCGTGGCTGAGGCCACTACCGGACCGTGGCTGAGTTTCATGGGCCGCGGTTGAAAGTTTCATATAGCATTATATGCTGTACAGAAAACTCGATTGCGCCGAGGAAACTTCAGATAATTTTTTACTTTCTTTTATTTTTCTCATGCTTAATACTATTGTAAAGAAAAAAAATTTTTCAGAATTCTTCATTAGACGAGAGTAGGAACAAACAAACGTAAGCATTTTCAGTAGACAAATTTTAGACTATTTTGTAAATTTCTCAACTGCAATTTGCGCTTAATCTCGTGAATCATTAAAGGATTTGATGTATTTCAGCTGTGCATTAACCAGAAATCTTAGTCGGGAGTTGCTACGCCTTTAATATCGAAGTGATTTTGTCATGACTGTCTCGAATTCAAGAGGACTACATCTATCAGTCTTCTTCGCGAATTCTTAATCTGTGTGAACATTTTCTTGATATACTCTCTTTGAAAATTTCCAATTTATATTCACATGCCTATTTCTACATTGATTTCGAATAATTGTTCTTATCTCTTTAGAAACATACTAATTTTGCATGTGAAGAATGACAATGAATTATAGTTATAAAAAGGCAACATCAATCAGTGTCACCTTCTTTGGACCACATCTTATAATGGTTAATCGATCAATCTGCCAGTGGATAGATGCCATGGCTGATTTACTTTCTTTTCGTGACGTCTCCAAAGAAATCTCGGAAACAGCGTGATAGAATACAAATTTATTAGAGCATGATTTTCTTTCAGTTTTTTTTTTTTCTCAACGGTAATAAGAAGGATTGAAACAAACAGTATTGAGATAATTTTCCAAACGGAAGATTCTGATTCTAAACTTCATTGTCACCGATTGTAAAGTCATGTCGTCTATCGAACCTTGATGAAAATCGGATAAAAATGATCTATTCCAAAGGCTCTCAAACAGAAATTTCATAATAATGAGGCGATTTTGTTGCTATGCTACTTTCACAGTTACAGACAGACGGTTCTAATCTTGTGACGAAGAGAGTCGGGAAGAAAGATACTAATTAAAAGCTAATACCTGACTAAGAGGAGCCTGGGCAATTATGGAACTTTCTAGTACAGTTATCAGCGCGTAACTTTTACATTATGCTGACCAGCAAAACTGCCCGACTCGAAAAAAAACTGTCTCATAGATATGACACTCGTGGGAAGTTTCACCAAGAACATTTCAAAGTTTTTGATGTGCTATTTAGGAAATAATTAGAAATAATGGTATTTTGTGAGACTAAGTTTTACACGTTATAATTTGTAGTAGCTCGAAATTCATTTTGCGAACTTTCATATATCATTTCTTTTTGGTTGGTAATATGTGAAATACTCAGAAGTTATTAATAATAGAGAAACACGAGTAAAGTTATGAAAGAGTAGATTGATGGTGTTTGCGTTTCCTAAAAGAATACTTATTAGTATCAGTATTCTTAACGTGTGAATGGAAGCCAAAAACATATTGAGAATAAACCAGACATATCAACCGACGTCAACAAAACAAAAACAGTCCTGAAATAACAGGACAGGAAATACTTCAATGAGCTCAAGCCCCTAGAGACGGAAATTGCAGTTGCAGACATGAATAAGTTAAGTATATCTTAGTTTAACCAGACCACTGAGCTGTTTAACAGCTCTCCTAGGGCTGGCCCGAAGGATTAGACTTATTTTACGTGGCTAAGAACCAACTGGTTACCTAACAACGAGACTACAGCTTATTGTGGAATCCGAACCACATTATGACGAGAAGGGAATTTCTATCACCAGAAATAAATTCCTCTAATTCTTCATTGGCCGGTCTGAGAGTCGAACGCTGGGTCAACAGCGTGCTAGCCGAAAGCTCTACCGACCCCTCCAATGAAGAACTTCAGGCGGGAGTAGTGTGATATATAAAGATACATTGAGAAGCTGATGAAATCCCCATTTCTTTCCGGTATTCACCGGCCTCATTCAAAGCTCGAAGTGTAAGCCTGAGAACTGATAGCAAGAAGCACTAATTGCCCAGGGAATTAAGAATCATGGAAATGAAAATGTATTCGAGGATGATGATTGATGACGATGGAAAGCGCAAAGCCGAGGAATTAAGACTTGCAATTAACGCACTGAACAACAGTATTCAAATGGAACAAATCTCTAGCAATGGCTGGACTGTCGGTGCGTACCTACTGGATCGGATTTGTAGCAAAACCTAGAAGTATACTAGCAAACACAATAGGTTACATGAAGTCTAGAACAAACCAGACGTTAAAGCATCGAATACTTACGAGTACTGGTGACGTAACTGGAATAATTCATAGACTCATATATGAGTAATTACGAAAAAAAATGCAAATTAGTTGAAATTTACTCAGAGTTTGTGAAGGAAGATTTTTCTTTCCTTTCTGTGAAGCGCTGGAGTTTTCTTTCAACATTTGTCAACAAGTATCTTTCCGAACAACGTTTGCTTTCATTTGCTTGAATCTTGATGGAAGTACAATATATGTTTCATTCTTCAAATGGGGAAACATTTTCCATTACGTATGAGAGGAAAGCAACAAGGTTTTTACTTCCCCTGCCAAAAAAGGCTGACCCAATGGCATTCTTGGAAAATTAGCAAAAATAGAAATGGGACATTACAAAGCGTAAGATTACCTGTGAAAGAAATGATAAAGCTATCCCTTAAAGGAGAAAATTTACTTACAGTGAATAAACGTGAGAGTCCAACAACATACTGGCATGTTATAAAATAGTGTAGAGGCTTTCGTTGGTCTAAATTTTGAGGCCAGTAAAATGAAAATGGAAGAATATTAAGGAAAAGAAAGAAATAAAGACTGAGCAATGAATAGACTCCTTTTCTTCTATGGTGTCGTTTTGATCAACTACATTAAAACACTTCTACAAATAATTCTTTGCTAAATACATGTAACCAATTATTTGAGCAAATATTACTCTTACATCGATCAAAATTCTTCTTTGTTTTTGAAGCCTCTTCTGAAATGTTCATTAGATATCAATCTGAATTCTGGAAAAATAAAATGACTGAGTGTTTTCTCGTCGACGAAAAGGAACATCATTTATAAGGTGAGGCTATGATAAATCAGTAAGTCTTGGCAAACTCTCCCCTCTAGAAACTCTTTCCAAAACCAAAGTTTTAGAGAATACTGTAATAAAAATAAGCCTCTGCAAAAGTGACTAGGTTATTTCATTGCATGAAATGTCGCTTGAAAAGAAAAAGTACGTGTAGAGAGACAAACAGATAGACAAAGAGACAGGCAGAGTTTCATCAGTCCACCAAACCTCGATGAATATAAAATGAAAATTATCTACTTTAAAGACTCAAACGGCAGTTTAAAAATACTGACGTGATTTAGCTGTAATGTTAAAAGATTTACTCCACTGTCACAGATTGTTTTAGTTTTCTGTATAAGGAAACTATTGAGATGGCAATTTTTCTCTCCGTTCCGCACTTTTTCTGTCCGCCCTCAGGTCTTAAAAATTACTGAGGTAAGAGGGCTGCAAATTGCCATGTTGATCACACACCCTCCAATCACCAAACACACCAAATTGCAGTCCTGTAACCTCTGTAGTTTTTATTGCATTTAAGGTTAAAGTTAGTCATGATCGTGCGTCTGGCACCGCTATAGGTGCCAACAACACAGGCCACCACCGGGCTGAGGTTGAAAGTTTCATGGGCCGCGACTGAGAGTTTCATACAGCATTATACGCTATACAGAAAACTCGATTGCGCCGAAGAAACTTCGTCGCATTTTTTACTTGTTTATATAGTGACGAAGAGAATCGGAACGAATGAAGCTATCTAGAAGGTAAACTTGGCTGGGAAGATCTTGGGGAACTATGGAACTTTTTAGCATAGTTATAAACATGTCACTTTTACATTATGCTGATTACCAAAACTTCTCGACTCGCAAAGAGCTGTCTCAAAGATAAGACAACCGTGAAAAGTTTCATCAAGAACTCTTCAGAGTTTCTGGTCTCTAATGTCGTATGTCTGTCCTCTTTAGTAAATAATTAGAAATATTGGCATTTTGCCAGACAAGTTTACCTTATAATTTGCACTAGCTCAGAATTCATTCTGATAAGTTTCATATATCGTATCTTTGTAGCTATTAATTACTGGATACTTGAAATACTCAGAGGTCATTAATTATATTATGGAAAAATCCGAACAAAGATCAGGTTTTTTTTTTTTTTTTTTTTCATTTTCCATCCTTTTGGAGGACAAATCGTCACACATTTTAATTGTGACAGTTCACGGCTCTTTCCCTTAAACATGATCATATTTGTGAAAATAATTGGTTAAGGAGTAAAGCCCTAGTGATGAGGAAGAACGCTCTCGATCATCTACTGATTCTTGTACCAAAATAGCAGATTCCTGTCTCCATTTTTATTCATATCACTCTTATTCCCCCTCTGTTTCTCACCTTCACAGCACCTACATGTTTGCCTGGTTATCATACATAACAATCTTAGTTATCAGCCTGACACCAAACATTCTCAGGATCATAGTTCCCTCACTTCCTATTTCATCCTCCATATTCGATCTCCGCAAATCAGCCTTCACTTGAACCCTTTCCTGCTGGATGCAAGTCAGCCCAGTGCATTGTCTAGAGAAGTGACGGATGCTGTTTTCACCCCAGTTTCGGGGGCTTACAATGGGTGTGACTTCTGGAAACCGAGGTGGTATTCATTATTATTCACATCCATAAGAGGTCATTGTGATAATATAATGATCACTGTAAAACGAAGAGACATCAACAGCTGGAGCTTAAATAATAACTCTTTCTTAATGACGACGATGCTGCTCTGCCATGGGCTAGAAGAATTCCTCTGTGTGTGAATAATTTGCATTTGGTTATCCACCGATGCATTTCATTTACAATGGGGGAATGAATCTCGTGGGAGTAGATTATTCAACAAGTTGAGAGACTGCACTTTGCGAAATGTAAAGCCTTAAAAATCCCATTGCAGTACTAGTTGAGGGTTCCAGAATTTTACATGATAACAAACTTAAACAATGCCTAATATTCAAAATCTACTCCCTCGAGTTTCATTCCTCCATTGTAAATGAAATGCATCGGTGGATGACCAAATATCAAATATTCACGCTTGTGGAATTCTTCTAGCCCAGGGCAAAGCAGCATCATCGTCATTGAGAAAGAGTTATCATTTAAGCTCCAGCTGTTGATGTATCTTCGTTTTACAGTGAGCATATCACAATGACCTCTTATGGATGTGAATAATAATGAATACCACCTCGGTTACCAGAAGTCACACCCATTGTACGTCCCCAAAACTGTCCCTTAAATATCCCATGAAAGCGATCTCCATGGACAGTTTCAAATTACAATAAATATTTATGACATGTCCAAGCTGAATATAATTTATAAATGGTATCTTGAAAGTCGACAGTAGCTAATATTATCAGAGACAGAGAGAAAATGCTATTTGCAGTTAGTCTTCAAGATTTAACAGAAAAAATAAGTCCAGGTAAGAGTCATGATTACAACACAGTAGTTGTTCGATATTTGTATGTTAATTTCCAAGTGTGAAATCCTTATTCCGGTTGTATTTTCACTGCAATCTTCCTCAAATATCCCTCCTGATCTTAAAAGAAGTTTTCTGTTCATAGGTGGCTGACTGAGGCAGAAGGGTAAAAGACATCAGGAATGATGAGCCAAACACAACCGTTGATCTCATTACAGACCGTTTTAATACACTGTTAACTAAATGATAAAACAGTTGGTATGGGAAACCTCAGTCTGATAAAACAGTTGGTATGGGAAACCTCAGTCTGATAAAGCTGCTCATCAGTGAATGCCAATGGCCTGCGCAAAAGGCCTGCGGCAACTTGCCTTGTTTAAGAGAAGTAGCCTGTGCTAATATGGTGGCTTAATCTAAAGCGACGGGCCTTTGCATTGAAGTTGAAACTCAGAACAAAGATAGTAAAAACTGCCCACACTACTTGAGTGTCGAGTCATTTAATAGGCATCTCATCTTGTATCTTGACCATCAGATGTATGAAAAGGCCTTCTGTTAGGAGACTTCATTCCAAGGAGACCTGTCATGATGTTAGCGGTCATACACTTACGGATGCTGTTTCTCATGAGTGGAAATGTGGCGATATTAAAACCCTCACCAGAAAAACCCGTCCCATCAACAATGCTTAATTGCCCCCTTGAAGAGAACAAGTAATTAATACGCAGAAGTTTCTTCGGCGCAATCGAGTTTTCTGTACAGCCGCTACAGCGTATAATCAAGGCCACTGAAAATAAATCTATCCTTCGGTGATCTCGGTATAATGCTGTATGAGCCGCGGCCCATGAAACTTTAACCACGGCCTGGTGGTGGACTATCCGTATCGCTGCCAGAAGCACGATTATGGCTAACTTTAACCTTAAATAAAATTTAAAAACTACTGAGGCTAGAGGGCTGCGATTTGGTATGTTTGATGATTGGAGGGTGGATGATCAATATACCAATTTGCAGCCCTCTAGCCTCAGTAGTTTTTAAGATCTGAAGGCGGACAGAAAAAGTGCGGCCAGACAGACAAAGCCGGCACAATAGTTTTCTTTTACAAAAAACTAAAAATGACCAACCAAAAGTCGAACCTTTTCAAGACTGCACTGTACCAGCAATATCAGCTCTAATTTTCTGGAGTAACAGTATAAAGGGATTTTTTTTACAGCAGTTTGTGTACGTAACTCATTTTATGATGATATTATTATAATAATATAGCTTAAATATATTTTTACGTTGATTTTAGTAAATTTTGGTTAGTAGCAACTTCTGCCTTTTTCTTTCTTTAGACAAATTGAGAGAGAAAAGAAACTGTTCAAGTTCTCTCTAGCGTTCAGTAGTGTCCCAATGGTCTTGCAAACACGTTAAAGCCCTGCAATATCTTAGCGTCGCTGTTTAATCACATGAGCTGTGCAAAGCACTAATTGTGCTTTAACCTACTTTTTATACCTTTGGCTATATAAATTAAAGTTCTGTCACTTAGTCAATTTACTGCTATAACAATTTTAGTAGAATTCCTACTCGCAAGATTAAAGCAATTTTTGCCAGCTGATGTCGATTATTCAGTCACTGACTTGCCCTGGTTTTTATAGGGTTAATTCCACCTTTTGTCTCGTTTGTTGTTGTTTGGTGAGTTAGGTCTACCAACTTTGTCACGTAGTGGATTTCTGAATAATCCGTTTTGTAGCGTAATACAGAGTTCTTGATATTTAACCTGAATTCATTTCACTGTTAAATCTGTGTGCTGTGATTACATCGATAAACTAATCGTGAAATCTGGTGTGTACAAGGACAGACAGACAATACTTTTGTCTGTACCAGCGCTGATTAATGTTAGCCCATTGTACCATATTATTCCTCTTAATATTGTCTTCTTCATTACCGTATTGTTCAGTATTCTTTAGAGATTATGTATCTTCATTTCATCATTTATCGTTTCGTAAACTTGAAGATGTAATCTTTTCATGAGAATTTTTTTTCTTATCAGTCTTGTTTTGTGTAGGTTGTTGTTGGCTTGTCAAATTTTTCTGCTCCTTAGGATCGTGAAGACCACAAGGCTAAGGTAGACTTCTGAGTGACCGAGAATCTATTCTAAAGGTGTTTTAGCGCTGACATTTCTAATAAACTCCGTGAATTCTGAGTGACCGAGAATCTATTCTAAAGGTGTTTTAGCGCTGACATTTCTAATAAACTCCGTGAATTCTTTTGTTTACAATGTTTATGAGAAGGCGAAATAAACATAAACTAGTGCCTTTAGGTAGCGAGTAATGGAGGAAAACTAGTCATTTAAAAGATATTTGGATGGAAGGTAATTTTTTCTCTGTCAAAACAGGTTAATAATCTCTTTAAAAACGATGTATATAAAACTCCATGACCATGGTATGAAGTTTCATGAGTAAGGATTGTAAGAACGCCAGCTGTTCATAGTAGACGGGAAATCACCTCATTTCTTTCAGCTATCCTAGTCGAAGGAAATAAATGTATTAGTTATATCTCCAGAAATAAAACTCCTTCACAACAGTAAAAAGGATAAATCACCGGAAGTTTATTAGTAGCAAATAAATCAATATAAATATCAAGTACACTAAGATAAAAAAAAATAAAAAAACATCAGGATAATTATAATTATAAGTAACGGAAATATGAAAATATAATTAAGAATAATTGAAACGTATTAGTCTTCATATTATTTACAAGCCGTCCACAAAACAAGAAGGGTCCTAAAAAATGAAAGGAATTACCTGACAATACCCAAGACCTTAGAGACGGAAATTTCTATATAGATATAGAAGTTGCATGGTGGAGGTTTAATTATGTAAAGACGATGATTGCAACATTGAATGATACAATTACCAGTTGATGAGACCCCCACTTCTTTTTGGCACTCACCGCTGTCATTCCTACCTCGCAAGTTTGAGTTTGGTGACTGGTGATCAAGAAGCATTAATCGCCAAGGAAATGAAGAATCTTAGCAATAATCTTTGACGATGTATGCTAACATGAAAATATATTCCAGGATGATGATTAATGATGTGCAAATAAGCCCAAAGCCGATGGATTAAGACACGCAATTAACACACTGAACAAGTCTTGAATTGCAGTAATTCTTTGGCAGTGCTCGAGGAGTCGGTACCTGAAGACTGTATCTCCCTAGTATTTAACATATCAAGACATTAGGTTGAGTGAAAACTACCTCAAACCAGACGTAGAAATATGAACGAGTTATGGTTACACCACCGAAATAACTAGGGTAATTTCTGAAAGAAATGCTTTTCACCCACTTTAATCCCTCCCGCTCACAAACACATAACTTAGGTATAGATCAATTACAAATTCATTAAAATTTGCTTAGATTTTGTGAGTGAAGACATTCTTTCTGTCTGTGCCCATCTAAACACTGATCACTTAAAGGAATCTGAAATCTTTTCTCAGAATTTCGTTTCATCTATAAACACATCTTTCCGCACATTAAGCTTCATCGTTCAAGTAGGGATAGATTTTCCGCGTCACCAGAGAGGAATGTAGCAAAATTGTTATGTCCCCCGCAAAAAAAAAAAAAAAAAAAAAAAAAATTGGCCGATGACATTTTTCAGAACATAACAAAAGAATGAATAGGTAATTATGAAGCTTAAGTTTCTTTAAAACGAAGATTTACACAAAGTGAATGATAGTGAGAGAGAACCACTACATACTGACAAAGATAAAAAAGAAGTTACCAAACAACACAATAAAAGAAGTACTTAGCTTTACAGACTATACGATGGAAATTGTTAGCTCCAGAGAGCTATGTGATTGCAAATAATTTTTGTTCCTCGAGGATGACCAAACTTGTACAACAATACAACAGCACAAAAATTTTATTTTTGGGGGGTTGGGGGGCGCGAGAGAAACGTTGTATTGTACTTTATTTGCGAATGATATTCAGATACGAACAAAGGATTGCACTTCTCGGTTCCCTTTAAGTGTGTTATATTTTGTTAGCAGAAAAAATCAATCGCTCAATTATTCCATTTTACTAACGGAAGAAACCGGAATTGCAACAATTTCTGAAAAATCTAAGTTAAAACCCCTGCTTGACTATTTTTATCTGATCAAAACAAATTCTTTAGCAGACTCCCATACACAGTGTGTTATTTCTGTGATCTCGATATTTTTATCTATTTCGTTTTTATCTTGTTAGGGTACAGAACTCCATATGTTGCTTCGCAGTTTTTATTATCCTGCTTTGATTTACATTTAATGTTCCCTTGACCACTACTCCGTTATATCAGTTACATTTCCATACCGAATTTTCTTTCGGTTCACACACATTTTACTGAATTTCTAGTTTCTTTAATCATCGGACATTGCATCCCAGCAGTGGTTCCCAAAAAGCAGCAATTAATATGATATCGGTCGAACAAGGGCCCTTCCATTGTTATCGTTACTATTATTAATCAAACAAAACGGCCGTCTGGATGTCGTTGAGTTTATATTACAGTGTTCCAGTCTCTCGAATGAGTTTCTTTGTAGCAACAGGTAAGTTACGTAAGAGCTGTCCAAAGCTCATTTATTCCCTGAAGTTTCGGCAGTAATCTACTATTGACCGAAATTTGAATGAAGCCATATTTACACCCGCAAGTAGGCTTACAGAAATTCTGGTAGATTTTTGATTAGTTGTTAAAACCGGGGAGGGCTTCTCCCACTGGCTGAATAACTCATCTTGGCGAGTCTGGCTGACCGACGAAGACGCTGATTGGCTGGCGCCAGGTCCCGGGAGTTCTGATCATAGGGCGTGCTGACTGAAGTAGTAGGCGGCTAAAGTGTTATCTTAGGGGCGCGCCTTACCGCTCTCCTGACGGTAATAGAGAGAAAATGGGTCTCCAAGGTCACGTTCTACCATGGTTTCCATCCGAGAATTGCGAGGGCCTTCTTACATGGGAAATGGGGATGGTCGTTGTTATATAATTTAGCTGGTGCTACAAAGAAACTCATTCGAGAGACTGAGGAACTGCCATATAAACTCAACCGCATCAAGACTGCCATTCTGTTTAATGGCGTTTGTTTGAAAGAGGGTCTTCTTCCGAATTATTATTATTATTATTATTATTATTATTATTATTATTATTATTATTATTATTATTATTATTATTATTTATAAAGTAGAATTACACCATTTCCTACTAAAAACCTTTTATACAGGATACAGAGAAAAATGACAAGTAAGAGAGAGAGTAATGCATCCACAATAAGCTTGCATTGGAAAGATTGACTTTACATATATAATAAAATTGACGAAAAACATTTGGAAAATTGCGATCGCTTGCCTTTATTGTCAGAAACATTAGGGTCTAGTAAATGGCAAGAGAGTAACATGAAATGAGGAATATTCGATTTCTCCTGCGAAATTAGCTGAGAGAGAGAGAGAGAGAGAGAGAGAGAGAGAGAGAGAGAGAGAGAGAGAGAGAGAGAGAGGGAGAGAGAGAGAGAGAGAGAGAGAGAGAGAGAGAGAGAGAAACCATCAGGACTACTCACTCCGTTTCTGAAAGATTAATATTCAGTATAGAGGCCGCCAAGGAACAAAGAGGTCCTTGAACTCTTCGCAGCTAGGATCGTGATTGATTAATTGTGGGTTATCTGGCGTCACAACTACCAGGGTCACTGACGCCGAGAGAGCCTTCCTAGAGGACAGACCATTTATCTCTTAGAGAATGGAACTCCAGGCCTGTAGTGGTCGCTGGAATGTGTGGTTGGTAGCTCCTGGCATAACGTGTATAATACAGAATCTAGTGAAATATGGTTTCCACTACTCTGGTGCCAAAAAGGCACTAAGGGCAATACAGAACTGAAAGTAATATACTCCACTGAAGACATTGTTTCTAAAGTAATAAACGGATTTTTCCTTTCCATAAACAGACAAGAAACGTGTGAATCTCTTGTACCAAGGTCTTTATAAAAGCATAAGACGAAAAAAGTCAAGAGGCCATTTTCTATAGGCTAACATTTTACGACAATAATATGGAATGGAAGAAAATGGAAAGGAAAGAAATAGAGACTAGGCAAGGAAAAGGATCCCAATTATTTTTTGGTATTGTTTTTATCAAATAAATAAATAGAATCTTAACAATAATTATTTGTCAAATAAGTGAAATTATTTTTTTTTAGGAGATATTACTCACACCGTTCAATATTCCTTTTTATCTTTCTTTAAAACTCTTCTGAAGTGATCATTAAATATTAATTTGAATTCTGAACAAACAAAATTACTTGGCTTTCATTTATCGAGGGAAAAGGAACATCTTTTATGAAGTGAGACTATGGAAAATCTGGAAGGCCTGACAAACTCACCACAAACTCTTTCCCAAACCAAACTCTTAGAGAAGCAGAATATAATAATAAGAATCATCCGGAACAGTAATTAGGATTTTTAATTGCATAAAATATTGTTTGAAAGGATAAAATGCGCATTGAGAGAGAGAGAGAGAGAGTTTTTTCATTCATTTGGAAACCGATTCTATATGTCCCAATATGTCACATTTAATGCTTTTAGATATGAAAAATTCTCTCTCTCTCTCTCTCTCTCTCTCTCTCTCTCTCTCTCTCTCTCTCTCTCTCTCTCTCTCTCTCTCTCTCTCTGTCTGTCACTTTATATTTATTTGTGTCCTGTATAAAACCTTTATTGTGGCAAATAAAACAGGAAGTCAGTATAAATTGCGAGAATTAAAAACTTGTCATGGTTATATAATTCGCCTTAACTATATTCAGAAACCGAAATAACGGAATGTTGGTTTTAACCAAAACAGCAAAAGGAGATTGTTTTACAATTTATACAGTCTTGAACCTTAACACCGAAAAAAGACCCAAGTGAAATATCTCTTTGCAATGCTTATGAGGAGGCGAAAAGAAATGTGGACCAATTACTTTTGTCCAGCGGCTAAGGAAAGGTAAGATTTGGGCTTTATTATTGTTTTACAAAACAAGTTAAACCCTATTTAAAAATTATACAAAACTTCAGCTGATCGGCTCATTTTTTTCAAGTTATCTAATGACGTGAATGTGATAAAATGTAATTGTTAGCTATTGCTTCTGACATGAAAACCCTTCGTAATTATTATGAAGATTAATTAAGAGAAAGTTGCTATGAGTATGTACAAAAATACCCAAAAGAAATATCAAGTACTCGAAAAGATGAAAAAGAAACAAAAAGTACATTGTACTAATTGTAAGCACCATCACTGTGTAAAGAGAGGCCGAAGCCATAATTGAGAGTAAACCAAACTGTCCCATTATTTGTAATTTATCAACAAAACAAGAAGAGTCCCAAACAAAAAACGTTACAGAACATATCTCAAACTGCTGAAACAAAAGGTTACAGGATATATTTCAAATGGCTGAAGCAAGACGGTACAGGCACATACTGAAACTGCTACAAAAAAACGTTGCAGGACATATTATAAACTGCTGAAACAAAAAGTTACAGGATACATTTGAAATGGCTGAAGCAAAACATTACAGGACATATTTTAAATTGCTAGAGCCCCTTTGAGACGGAAATTTCTATACAGCTCTAAGAGTTTCAGACATGAGGCTTGAAATATAAAGACGATGAAGGTAAAAGAAAATTTGAGTCATGTCTAGAAATCAAGAAAATGAAGAATCTTATCAAAACTCCTTGACGATGGATACTAACATGAAAATCTATGATGATTAATGATGTGCAAAAAAGCGCAAAGCCGAGAGATTAAGACATGCAATTAACATATTGAACAACAGCCTTCATATGGAGCAATTCTCTAGTAATGCTCCGGCTGTCAATGATTCCATACTGGATCGCTGTCATAGGATACCCTAGAAGTAAGCATTAGAAGGCTAAAAGCTGAGTGAGAACTAGGCGTTAAGAACGATTTATTAGGGCACCCTTGAAGCTAGGGTAATTTTTTTAAAGAAATACCATTCCTTTCCTTAAAACCTTCACTATTACAGACACAAGTAATGTGGGTAATAATAAAATACAATTAGATTAAACTTCGCTTGGATATTGTGAGGGAATATTTTTTAATTTCGCTGTTCTTTCCATCTAAACACTAGTCACCGAAGTGAAATACTGAATGTCTTTCAACATTCCGTTTCATCTGTAAACACATCTCTCTACGCAAAACGATTGTTTACATTTGCTTGAATATCGATGGAAATACAAATACTGGGTTTCATCTTTCGAATGGAGACAGATTTTCCGTTTTATGTGAGAGGAAAGTAAAAGGAAAAGTCTTACGTCCCCTGCCAACAAAGACCGTCCTGTTGGTATTTTTCAGAAAAGTAGAAAAGCTGAAAATGAGGACTAACGAATGAGCATGAGAGTCCCACAACATACTGGCAGGGAGAGGAAAAAACTGTTATCAAACAATACGATAAAAAAAATGCTTAGCTTTATAAACTGCACGGTGGAATTGTTGGCTCTAGAGAGTTACGTGATTGCAAATAATTTTTGTTCCGTGAGAATGACCAAACTGCCACAACAATCCAGCGGCACAAAAGTTAATTTTTAAAGAGACATTTGGCTTAATTTGATTTGCAATGATATTTAAAAATGAACATAAAGAATTTCACTTCTCGAGTCCGTTCGAGTGTGCTATATTTCGTTAGTAGAAAACAATATTTCGTTATTCAATAATGTAGTTTTACAAACGGAACTCAAAACCTTATTTAACTGTTTTAGTTTTCTGTAAAAGAAAACTATTGTGCCGGCTTTGTCTCTCCGTCCGCACTTTATTCTGTCCGCAATTTTTTTCTGTCCGCCCTCAGATCTTAAAAACTACTGAGGCTAGAGGGCTGCAAATTGATATGTTGCTCATCCACCCTCCAATCATCAAACATACCAAATCGCAGCCCTCTAGCCTCAGTAGTTTTATTTTATTTAAGGTCAAAGTTATCCATGATCGTGCTTCTGGCAGCGATATAGGATATGCCACCACAGGGCCGTGGTTAAAGTTCCATGGGCCGCGGCTCATACAGAATTATACCGAGACTACCGAAAGATAGATCTATTTTCGGTGGCCTTGATTATACGCCGTACAGAAAACTCGTTTGCACCGAAGAAATTTCGGCTCATTTTTAACTTGTTCAAATATACAAATCCTTAACTGAATCTAAAATACAATGTTTTATTTCTAAGATCTTGATATCTTACCTTATTCTTATTAAGTTCTTAAGATACAAGACTACCTATATTGTAAGGCATTTTTTTTTTTATAATACTGCTTCGGTTTCATTCAATATTTCCTTGACCCGTACTCCCTTCTTTTTGTTTTTGGATATCGTTCAGGTAAAAAATATATATCCATACCTAATTTTATTTCGTTTCACTAAATGTATATTACCTCGCCATTTATTTCGTATGCTCATTGGATATTGCATCCCAGTTGCGGTTCTAAAACAGTAGCAACTTAAAAGACATTGGTCTGAGAAAGGGTCTTGAATTATTATTATAATTATTATTACTATTATTATTATTGAAAGGGACTGCCCCATACAACTTTTATAAAGCACACAGAGAGAAAAATGTCACGTGCGTATGAGAGAGAGAGAGAGAGAGAGAGAGAGAGAGAGAGAGAGAGAGAGAGAGAGAGACAAGCCATCAAGTGTACTCACTTCGTTTCTGAGAGATTAATATATGTCGGCCGTCTAAGAACAAAGCGGCCCTTTAACCCTTCGGGGCTAGGGACCGTGACCCTTTCTAGAGCACAGACCATCCATCTCTAGAGAAAGTTATTTCAGGCCTGTAGTCGTCGCTGGAATGTGTGGATGGTAGCTTTTGGCGTAGCGGGTACGAGGGAACGAAATCTTATGAAATATGGTCTTCACTGCTCTAGTGAGTATTTGGGAAAGTTCACTAAATTCCAGTGATTTAATTCGGTGAATACGCGCAGTAAGAATTTGTAATTATTTATTAAATGATTTTATCCTAATATCGGCGTTGTTTTTTAAATACAAGCAAATGACAGCAATAAATATTTAAATGCTAAAAGTCAATAAGGGCAATACAGAACGGCTATTAATAAATTCCTCTGAAGAGATATTGCATCTTTGAGTGAGAAAGGATTTTTCACTTTAATAATCAGACACACAAAAATAAACCTCTTATATTAAGGTCTTTTATAGCAGCACAGCACAAAAAAATAACGTCTAGAAATTTTGTTGGTTTAAATTTTAAGAGGACTATTATTGATAAGGAAGAAGTAGAGAGTGGGAAAAAAGTTTCCCATTCTTTTCTGGTGTTGTTTTAATCAAATAAGGAAAAATATTCATGGAAACAATTTCCTGATAAATTTGTATAGCATTTTTAGTTTTCTGTAAAAGAAAACTATTGAGATGGCTATTTGTCTGTCCGTCCTCACTTTTTCTGTCCGCCCTCAGACTTAATAAACTACTGGGGCTAGATAGCTGCAATTTGGTATGTTGATCATCCACCGTCCAATCATCAAACACACCAAATTGTAGCCCTCTAACCTCAGTAGTGTTTATTTTATTTAAGGTTAATGTTAGCTATGGATCGTTCGTCTGGCACTGCTGTGGTGCCAGCCGCCGACCCATCTTCGCTTGACCACACCTGGGGAGCAACTGAGCAATTCGCGGTCGTGGCTGAGAATTTCATACTGCAGCACATCGAGAGTTTCATAACGAATTATACGCTGTATAGAAAACTCGATTATGCCAAAGAAGCTTCGGGACATTTTTTACTTGTTTAAGTAGATATTACCCTTATATCTGTCAAATCCTCTCTTTATCATTCTTTAAAGTCCTTCTGAAGTACCAATGAAAAATCATATTTGAACAAATAAAACGATGAGGCTTTTATTTATCTTAAACAAAAAATCTTTCTCGAGGTGATTCCATGGCAAACCATGAAGCCCTGGCAAACTCTCCATTAACTCTTTCCGAAGATAAAATTTTAGAGAAGAAAAATATGACCGTAAGAAGCATCTAGAAAAGTAAATGGGACATCCATTGCATAAAATACCTTTTGAAAGGAATAGGTGCTCGTGTATAGAAAGAGAGATGGAGTTCCATCATGCCTTTTGGTGGCAGATTTTCTGGAGAGGATTTTGATTGAAGTAAAACTCAACCGCTTGTCCCATGTGTTGCTTTCGGATATGAATATTTTTTATTAGTATGAATATTGTAACTGGGACTAAATGATACATCTCACGATTGGAGATGAAATAGTCGTGATAGGATAAGTGCATGGCTTCAGTATCTACTGCTCACGATTGGAGATGAAATAGTCGTGATAGGATAAGTGCATGGCTTCAGTATCTACTGAGACGGAAATACAAATACCAAATATTCCAGTCATTTTATCCTTACTGATACTGATGGAATAGTCTTTGTGGCTAGATACCACTAACATTTCTTCTCTACCTGATGTTTCCCATTTCCATATAAAAATGACTTCTATTTTTTACATAATTATTTCTGATAACCTCACTACCAGAACCATTCTTTTATATTGGATCGGCATATGTTACCGTTAGCTTACATTTCAGTTAATGCTGCTCTTATTGGGTGAAGAAGATGCAGATGTCGTAAATACACCGACAAAGCATTGGAAAATATTTTCTATCTTTACATGAAATGTGTAGGTTCACCTTCACTAAAACTTGAAGGGAAGCATAATCCTTCAACTACACGAAGATTTCGACTATGGACATTCGTAGAATTTACGTCCAGGAAGTGTGTAGATAAGAGGAAAGACTAAAATTTAAATACAAAAAAATAACAAGTCATCAAAATGCAAAAGAAGAAAAATAGAAAAAAAAAAAAAAAGATAAGTAAAAAAAAAAAATAAAAATAAATATAAAAAATAAAAAAGATTATGTACAGTTTTACAAATTGTTATACATGTATTGATCAGAATTAGCTTAGAAGGAATTCAGTGAGGATTTTCATGTTGTTAAATTAGAATAGAAAAATATCTGGGGAGAAATAAAACAGTACAGAAAAACTTTTAGGATAAGTCGTGGAATTATTCCAGAGAGAAAAATATAAATGTTACAGATAAAATAAACTGACTCCGAGCTGGACTAGACGTCTAGACGGGAGTTCATCATCTCCAGACTCTTGTTGGCAGACAGGAAAAATATGTGGGTATGCATATCATTTTAGAATGATAAATGATAATAAGTAAATCGCTTTGCATGCCTTAGAGAATCAATATTAAGAAAATTCGTGTGACTTCTATCAAAGCGTGAGGCAGCAGAAGTGAAAATTAGGCCTTAATGTGACCGATAGAATGTCTTAAGATATAAGCATCAGTAAAGATGACAACCAAAAATATCTCACTCTTGATGGCAAAGTTGTTTGTATGAAAAAATATGATGAAAGTTGACATTGATTGCACAGTCATTTCAATATAAAGACTGGCATGAATACCGTAAAAATATGACATTAACAAATACGGAAGAATTACATAATAAAAATGAGGAGGAGAATTATTTTTACCCGTTTCCTTTTTGCATTCCATTTGGTCTTTTATCAGAATCTGATTTTCACACGAGAAGCTTAAACCGAAATGCAGTAGAAGATAATACGGGATATTTTTATGACATCTTGGTAAATTACAATTCTCTTCGATCTCTGGACCAGATTTTCGTAAGAAAAATCGTTTATAACAGGTGTTTATTTGTTTCCTTCAAACCGTATAATACTGTTTGTTTTAACTAAGATCTAATTGCCATTTGAAATTAAAGTTATGATAAAGAAAAGGTTAGGATCTCACATTGCCTCTCTTACACACACACACACACACACACACACACACACACACACACACACACACACACACACACACACACACACACCTTTAGCGCGCACGTCACATTTAAATTCACATAGTACAAATAACAAATGGGAGAAATTTAACAATAAACGAAGTAATCTATAACGCAGTAAAAAGAATTAGAGAGCTCATTATGGAAGTAAAAAGGCGAAATATAATTACTTTTTAAGAGTGTTTTGAGGTTTCAGAATTTTCATACTAACGTCGGAGTGAAACAAATAACTTTTTTTTTATCATAGTTTGACCACTGAATGGAGTTAGAGAAGAGAAGTTGCTGACTGGTGAAAACTTAAGAAGAATGGTGAAAGTGAACTACATCGCACTCAGGCATTCATAATAACATATTATTATTTAAATTACTAAATATTTTAAACATTCACAGATATCTTAACTAGGGTTAAAGTGCTAAGTTTATAGGACCGTTTGCCCTGAAAATAGTATTCGAAATACAAGGTTATACATTTGTTCAATATGCTTCGGAAAGTTAGGTTAGTTATTCCACTCCTTACTTGGTTTGTTACGTTACTGAATACCGATTTCATGCATATGAAACATTATAAAAATTGTAAAATACTGAAATTGTTTATGCAGTTTTAAAATTTCACCTTCATAATAATGTTTTACAACTGAATGCGGGGAGACTTTATGACTTTATTTACAACTGAAAATCAAGGGAAGTAAAAACCTGCAAACTCAAGTGGAACACGCAAATGGAGGATAAAAGCATTGTATCACAATTATCAATGGAATATCACTATGCAATAACTGATATAATTGACAGAAGGTTTTTCGAAAAATGTAAGACAAATAATCTTCATTCATGAAAAGTAGTACGCGGTCGTCAAAAGGCCTGATTTTTTTTTCAAGCCTTTTTCTCTAATTTGTCTTTCTTTCACAGATGATTCCTATGTTTTTGAGAAACGTCATTCCAGCAAAAAAGTAATTTTCACTTTTCTCTAGTATTTAAGTTTCTTAGGAGGGATGAGACTCCTTCAAAAAATATCAGTCTCTTTTTTTTAGCAAGAGATAAAACTATGAAGCTTTTGAAAATAATTGTGATGAAGTTAGTGCCGAAATAAACGTTTCTGAAGTCAGAGTAGAAAATTAAATCATGAAACTGCTCCAAAACTGTAATTCAGTTACTGCAGCTTTTGAAATGAAATACTACATGCCATGTGGATGAATGTCCTTTTCTCGGCAGCTGTTCATTAGAGGTGTCCGATAAACCATAGCAAAAAGCAGGTTTTTTTTTTTTAATTGGTTTTTATGCTTTTAATGATGATGATCATGATGTTCACAGTATTTGGAAAATTCAGTTCTTGAGAACTTCGGTCGTTGGGATTCAGGATGCTCTCTGTCAGTGCATGTGAGCGTGTGTATATGTATATATATATATATATATATATATATATATATATATATATATATATATATATATATATATATATATATAATATATATATATATATCAAATATAAGGGAGTCCATAAAAAGGCCAAAATGTGGGAAAGAAAGGCTCTATTTCAGAGACCAAATTGTCTCTCTCCTCAGGCTTCACTATTTGCGTGAGGAGAGAGAAAGTTCGGTCTCTGAAATATAGCCTTTGTTTTCCACATTTTGGCCTTTTTATGGGCTCCCTTATATTTGGTGGAATTCTGTTTTAACAGAAAATATTTTAAGTTATATATACTATATATATATATATATATATATATATATATATATTATATGTATATATATGTATAGGCTATACAAGTATATATATATATATATATATATATATATATATATATATATATATATATATATATATATATGTATATGCGTGTGTGTGTGTGTGTGCGTGTAAGTGAGTATTACTTGCATTGGGCCTCGAGCTTGGCTTGTTAGCGCCAGCTGTCATGTGGGTCAGTATCTTTTTACTTTAAAGATAGATTCATTATCACAAAGTTGACCCTGGTTATGCTGAGTACCAGACATCTTTAACTCCAGGTAAATGGGTAGAGGAGTTGGGTGCTTTTTCTCTTCGACTTCATTGCATTTCCATGCTCGCCGTTTCTTTGTTTGTTCAAGGTTATCTAGTTCATTTACTCTCTCTCTCTCTCTCTCTCTCTCTCTCTCTCTCTCTCTCTCTCTCTCTCTCTCTCTCTCTCTCTCTCGTTTCGATGGATAGACAATTATTCCTTATTGAATATTAATTGCTTTCCACCACAGTATAATTCGGTTATTTGGATGGCATTCCTATTTATATTGAAGTCTCGTTGTTCAGTAGCCCCTTAAATGTACTGATTATTATCCGCATAATTTAAAGTTTGTTCAATGATTAGATTGATAATCATTTACTCTATGAATTTTGCACATCAAGTAGTGTTATGAGTTTACGAAGAGCAAAATGGGGCATTTATCAAAAAACATTAGAGTAGGAAGTCAACTACTTCAAATTTTGAGTGAATAACACCTTAGCCTTTCAGAAGTTAAGTATATATTAGTTTAACCAGTCCACTGAGCTGATTAACAGCTCTCCTAGGGCTGGCCCGAAGGATTAGGTTTATTTTACGTGGCTAAGAACCAACTGGCTACCTAGCAACGGGACTACAGCTTATTGTGGAATCCGAACCACATTATGACGGGATATAAATTTCTGTCACCAGAAATAAATTCCTCTAATTCTTCATTGGCCGATCGGAGAGTCGAACGCTGAGCCAACAGCGTGCTACCCCTCCAATGAAGAACTTTAGCCTTTTAGAAGTGACATGGGTAAGTTGAAGAATTGAGCTAAAGGACATCAAGACACGTGGGAGAAGGTGGTCTTATAGGCAAGGATTCAAGAATCAGAGAGCATATTAACTAATGCCAACCTCATGACAGCCAGAATGGATGTTTCCCCGTCAAACTTTTGAAGATCCCCATGCAAAAGGAAGTAGAGAAATCTGCGCCGATCCGGCCCATATTGTAGGCCTCAGCGCATGATGCATAGACATCTCTAACGTGGTAAAATTTATTTTCATTAGGAGGCCTCAGGGGCGAAGCCGGTCAAGTAGCTGTTCAGGTAGCTGTCACACACCCAAACTGTAATGAAGCCTTTAAATTGCTGACGGGGTGCTAATAGATAAAGACAAGCCCACAGAATTGGATCAGTTCCGTTTCACATAGTAATGTTCATCACAATGGCAGAGATCATTTGCTACAGTCACTTTCGGCCTGTTATCGAAAGCAAAATAGTGCTTGGAATGTCTGTATAACTGCATTCAAACCGAAAATATGTCACTTGGGCGTACAAAAAAAGGGATTCAAAGTACTGTGCAACATCTTAACAAGTGAAAAATGCGCCGAAGTTTCTTGGGCGCAATCGAGTTTTCAGTACAGTGGATAATGCTGTATGAGCCATGGCCCATGAGGCTTTCAGCCACGGCCAGTCGTATAGCGTTGCCAGACGCACGATTATGGCTAACTTTAACCTTAAATAAAATAAAAACTATTGAGATCAGAGGGCTGCAATTTGGTAAACTTGATGATTTGTAGCCCTCTACCCTCAGTATTTAAAATCTGGGGGTGGACAGAAAAAGTGCGGACGGACAGACAAAGCCGTCACAATACTTTTCTTTTGGAGAAAACTAAAAACTAAAAAGGAATGTCACTGAAGGAGTCCATCCCACCCATTCTTCCTCTTCACGGTGTAACTCGTCCAACTCAAGTTAATCACCACAACCGCTTACACTCTTACCCACCAAATGGCAGCTGTTCAGCCTCTAACCTCAACAAGGACAAAAATGGCCATTTTAATGTGCTTTTTGTCATGGAAAGTGGATCGAAAAAGTCTTCCAACCTATATGTGGCAAGAGGGGTACGCATTTATGAATTGAATCTTTGCTTTGTATACGTGAAACTCGGTCACCATGTATTATATTTTGGGGCAATACTACCGTCATAATTATGATGCTCCTCGTGTCTTTGTTTTTAGACATTAATGAATGCTATCCGTATAAATGTCGTCACGGCACGGCCTACCACTGCTGCATCGTCGCCAGTATAACCAACGAGATCCCCTCCTGCTAGTTCCAAGTGGTCGGGGCAGGTAACAGCCCTCTAACGACACACACACTTCGTGGTCGTGTTGTTAAGAGAGAGGATAACTGAAACCATCCTGTTGCATAACAAGAAAATGTGCTTGGTACCGATTGAACAAATATATGACAAGTTCGCTACTTTTTGTCCCAAAAGAAACACCATTGATATGATAGGCTTACCTGCCCATGCGGAAACGGAATTTGTAGATGCCTGTCTTTGTATTCTTACATTTTATGACTAGGCAATGGAGTTTCGGAATAAAAGAATCTTGTTAGCAGACCGACCAATACTGTCTGATATTTCTTACTGAAATTCCATATTTAAGATCATACATTAGTCTAATGCGATCTGCACGTTAGTGAATCATAGTATGTCAATTAAACTGTATCCAAGAGAGACTTTTGACTTGGGAATAAAGCTTAAAGAAGAATATTAAGAGTTAATGGCACGGTAGAGTGATAAATATCATCGGGAGATTAAAGAAGTTTCGTATGTGAATGACACAGTGGTGAAGGGGACGTGGAGATAGTTTTGACATGTCCTTTGCTCCACCCCGGGGAGAAATGTACGCGATATTGTCCCACTGGGTCCCCTGGGCACTAGAAGAATTAAAAAGGCATAGACCTACTTTGCGACCTACTTCGAGTCGGAAGGTTAGAGATAGATGGAACTTTCTGAAACTTACAGCACAGAAAAGACTTGAGTTTTGCAATTGAACAAAGGCTCTTTGCGTCCCACACCAAAGCATAAGAAGCGATAACGATGATGATAGTGTAGGCAACAGTCACCTCTATAGGTATTTTATCTTTACGTGTGGCCTTTTCCAGGATTCCTTAAGGAAAATATTGTAACCAGAAACTGTTCAATGAATTTCCCGCACAAAATATTATTGCGGTTACAAAGTGAGAAATAATTCTTTGGAAGGCGCCTTATATACTGTAAAAAAAAAAACACACTTCAATAATATGAATTGTAAAAAAAATTATAGCTGTATACCACAAACGAAAACAGATTTGTTTTAGCTGAACTGTGAGTTTAGTCATTTATGCATGTACTAGAATGGAACCAAAACCAGAACTGCGTCTACCCTTAAAACAAAGAGTCCTTGCGATGCATGACGCAAGCTCCCCAGATCTTTTGCTGCCTCCATTATTGAGATTTATTGATGGTGACCTCAGTTTAATATTTGAGATTTTACTTAACGTTGCATAACCTTTTGTTTTATGGAACGCAAGGATCTCCAGATACACATCACTATTGAATGAACATCCAACTCTTTCTTACATCAACAAAATATGATATTTCAATATCACTTTTTTTATTTATGTGATCTGCATTCTTACCATCTACATATTGATATTTTCTTCCACATTTCAATCTACATTTTTTTAACTCATGTATTCCTTACCAAAAAAAAAATATATATATGAAGATGTTTTTCGTGTAGGATATTGAGCGCTTCTCCCTGTATTCATTCATTAAGGATTATTATTTTGCTGAATTGAAAATGTTACATGGATGCAATGAGCATTCTTTTTTAATAAAATCATCTCATCACAGAGAGAGTTTTTCTAATCTTGAGTCTTACCTTGACCTTGAAGCCTTTGAGGTTTCTTACGAGAACACCAATTACGTCAGGTACTGATCATTTCATATATTAATTTATTCTTGACATAAAAATCCGTAATTTGTCAATTTTGAAATCTGCATTACGAGAGGGATCACTTCTTAAGGCGTTACCTTTAAAAAGTGAAGACCGTAATAAAATTAACACTAATATAAAACATGTAACAAACGCGCCGAAGTTTCTTCGGCGCAGTCGAGTTTTCATTACAGTGTATAACGCTGTATGAAACTTTCAGCCATGGCCCATGAAACTCTTAGCCGCGGCCCATGAAACTCAGCCACTGTCCGATGGTGGGCTGTATTGTTGGTACCTATAGCGGTGCCAGACGCACGATCATGGCTAACTTTGACCGTAAATAAAATAAAAACTAGAGAGGCTAGAGGGCTGCAATTTGTTATGTTTGATGATTTGAAGGTGGATAATCCACATACATTTGCAGCCCTCTATTCTCAGTAGTTTTTAAGATCTGAGGGCGGAAGAAAAAGTGCAGACGAACAGACAAAGCCGTCTCAATAGTTTTCTTTTACAGAAAACTGGAGGAAAGCTGAATTTAAGAGTAAATCTACATTAAAAATTCCTAATTGAAGTTCATGATATTGATAATTCAGACTCAGATTAATAAACTTATGAATACTTAACAAAAGTTGATATGTCACGTAATTTACTTAAACTTGTACCCATGATTAGTTTTATAACTAAAACCCCTTTTTGCTAGATCACATCTTAGACTGAGAAAAATTAGAAAATTAAATTCATATAATTTCACATGATTAAAATCTCTCTCTTTCCGAAAGGCAATACGTTTCGTTCATATTTTTCCAACAGAGAGAGATAGGGAGAGAGAGACAAGACCTCATTTTAAACAGAAATCGCATGAGAGCATTGCGATAAAATCGCAGCAAAGAAATATGTTGAATGATTAAAAAGAATGTTGTAAAATATGCCAATAACAACACCAAACCATCAGTTTGCGTAAGTAGCTTAAGTGCGCCATGTCTATAAATAACAAGTAAAAAATGCGCCGAAGTTTCTTCGACGCAATCGAGTTTTCTGTACAGCGTATAATGCTGTATGAAACTCTCAGCCACGGCTCTTGAAAGTCTCAGCCGCGGCCAATGAAACTCTCAGCCACGGCCAATGAAAATTTCAGCCACGGCCCGGTGGTGACCTGTGTTGTTGGCCCCATAGCGGTGCCAGACGCACGATCATGGCTAATTTTAAATAAAATAAAAACTATACTGAGGGTAGAGGGCTGCAATTTGGTATGGTTGATGATTGGAGGGTGGATGATCAACATACCAATTTGCAGCCCTCTAGCCTCTGTAGCTTTTAAGATCTAAGGGCGGACAGAAAAATAGCCATCTCAGTAGTTTACTTTTACAGGAAACTAAAACGAATAAAATCTTAATTCTCCGTTGCATGAGCAGCGCCTACAGACCGCCGCCTGTTGTGACGCAGGTAAAATGTGTTTCATAATGAAGCTCAGAATCCCTTCGTGAGGCTTCATGGCACAACTGCCTCTGGTTTTTACGACGCCGAAAAACTCACTACGAATCATTGAAAATCCATACGGGAACATTATTCCCACAGACGTCTTATTTTAGTTACAAAGACGTCGTCTGTTCCCGCATTGCCAAAGCTTCCACTCAGTTCCTATGATAACATGTTTGTGGTGGAGATGGACTGATTTCAATTCGTGGTCGTAATCTGAACCTCACAAGTTACTGCAAGTAGTAATTTAGGCTTATTATCACCACTGATGGTGGTGAAATATTTGGATTTATTTCTTTCGCTCATGGTTTTAATAATATCATTATGTCGTACAGCATGCGACAAGAAAGATAATAAAAGTTATTTGTGGGGTAATCGCTAAAAAAAATTTGCATATCCTTTGTAGGACAGCGAAACAGAACACCTAAACTTAAACAAGTAAAAAATACGCCGAAGTTTCTTCGGCGTCATCGAGTTTTCTGTACAGCGTGTAATCAAGGCCACCGAAAATAGATCTATCTTTCGGTGGTCTCGTTATAATGCTGTATGGGCAGCGACCCATGAAACTTTAACCACGGCCCGGTGGTGGCTTGTCCTATATCGATGCCAGACGCTCGATTATGGCTAACTTTAACCTTAAATAAAATAAAAACTACTGAGGCTAAAGGGCTGCAATTTGATATGTTTGATGATTGGAGTGTGGATGATCAACATACCAATTTGCAGCCCTCTAGCCTCAGTAGTTTTTAAGATGTGAATGCGTACAGAAAAAGTGCGGACAGACAAAGTGCGGATGGGCAGACAAAGGCGGCTCAATAGTTTTCTTTTACAGAAAACTAAAGAGAAATAGGAATTTTATCGACTGATTTTTGCTCGGTGGTGAGAATGCATTGAAGAAATCAGCAAAAATTTATTCTAGCAAAAATCCATATGTATGAGACGGGACAATCTGGCACCAGAATAATTGTAAAAAATGAGCGATAATCACTTCTCTACTCGTATATTTCCGTTGTTAATCACATTAATGGATGATTCTGTCATTTAGTGTCCACAGCGTTATTTATTGGCCACACTTATATTTACGACACCAAATCTGAATATGCATCACCAATTAGCCGAAAACTTATGATGGCTTTTCGTCATAAATATTAACTCAGCCTGCATTTCCCTGTTGCGTTTTAGAAATGAGCCTAATTCTACGCCGTCGGTGATATATTGAAAAAGTTGTTGCTTTTCTATTGTATGTCTTTATTTCTTCCACACTTTATTATTCTTTGCGTGCATAAATTTTTGTGTTTTGTAATGTAACTTGAAAGATTTCATGACGTTTGACATAATGGTTATCTATTTTGTTAATGATCTATTGATTTCATAACAATTTGTAAATTCCCGGGTATTTCTGATAAAGGTATCTGGTGTGATTCTAGAAATGCCCCACAGAGGGTAACCTAAGGGGATGTCATTGTCAGCAAATCACATGACGCATAAATATACCTTTTCAGTGACGATTAGATGATGAGATTCTTATTTTTGGTCCAGGTACCCCAAATCCTCACTCCATTTTCCAACACTCCAATTCTTTCAGTACTATTAGCCGACGGTAAGTCTCCACTGACGTTACACCGAATCTTCTATATTGCCTCTGGTTGGTCGATGTGTTACAGTTTTCGAATCTAAGTATATTATCAATTTGCATAATTGAATAATTTGAAATTGTTCAAAAATATCATCCTAGCTTCGCCATATTGTATAGTATTCCTAACTAACAAGACAGTGAAACAAGTAAAGTATGCGCTGAAGATTTTTCGGCGCAATCACGTTTTCTATATAGCGTATAATGCTGTATGACACTCTCAGGCACGGCCCATGAAACTCTCAGCCGCGGACCATGAAACTTTCAGCCAAGGCCGGTGGTGGCCTGTGTTGTTGGCACCTACAACGATGCCAGACGCACGATCATAAATAACTTTAACCTTAAATAAAATAAAAACTACTGAGACCAGAGGGCTTCAGTTTGGTATGTTTGATGATTGGAGGGTGGATGATCAACATACCAATTTGCAGCCCTCTAGCCTTGGTAGTTTTTAAGATCTGAGGGCGGACAGAGAAAGTGCGGGCGGACAGACAAAGCCATCTCAATAGTTTTCTTTTACATAAAACTGAAAAGTAAATGTTAAAATTAATTTAACGCTTTTCCGGGGGGGCTTCTATCCCCTCGTATTTTTTTTTTTTTTTTTTTGATTGACGATTTCATTTGACCCGCAATGTTATGTGCTCCTTGTCTTAAAAGACAATTCAGGCAAGATTAATGTCTTTTAATATTCTTCTGACATGCGGTTCCTTTTCCCCGTCGTATTTAATTTCCTCTCTGAGCGAAATTTTAACTATACCCTTTCTCCTTTTTAGTATCATATTATTCATATTCTGTTATTCTTTTCCATTAATGTGCTGTTGCGATATCTGTGAAGCCAATACTTTCTTCCTCTGTTTTTTGTTCCCCCAGTTTCATTTCATTGTCAATTTCGTTCCGCTTCATCTCCTCTTCCGTCCTTTCCCCTTGGTCATTTCCTCGTTATCCCTTCTTATCCAGTAAATAAAGTACATATCTTATTATTAATGTGGATAAAAGTTGTTAAAAATTTATTCCTCACAACTATACCACAGCTATTTTAGTTCCTCGTTGGACGGGTCGATATCGTTCTCGGCTAGCACTTTGCTAGGCCTGCGTTCGAATCTCCGGCCGGCCAATGAAGAATTAGAGGAATTTATTCCTGGTGATAGAAATTCATTTCTCGGTATAATATGGTTCGGATTCCACAATAAGCTGTAGGTCCCGTTGCTAGGTAACCAATTGGTTCTTAGCCACGTAAAATAAGTCTAATCCTTCGGGCCAGCCCTATGAGAGCTGTTAATTAGCTCAGTGGTCTGGTTAAACTAAGGTATGTTTTACAATAAGACATACAGCCCATTATTCCTCGTCAATGAAAATGATAGTATGTAGTATTGTTGAAGCTATCCATTATGGAGAAATAGTGGAACCGAGAAAGAGTTGTTTATGGCATGGAAGTCTCCCAGTCCTATAAATTCTAGTTCACTCATACCTCTAAATCCCCATTTATCTCGTCACCGAAGGACCACGCTGGTCTTTCTTTCCTCGTGTTTGTCTTGCTTTAGGCAAGAGGATATCTGAAATAGTTTTCCCTTACATATATAATCTGTTAGTCCTAAGCTGGACACACACAGAGAGAAAGAGAGGATCGTACTTCATTTTTAGATGAAAGATGGTATAATAAAGTGCATTTTGGTATCACGTGCGTTGTAAGATTTTAGAATGAGCTGCAGAGAGAGAGAGAGAGAGAGAGAGAGAGAGAGAGAGAGAGAGAGAGAGAGAGAGAGAGAGAGAATCGTGCTTCATTTTTAGATGAAAAATGGTATAATAAAGTGCCATTTTGGTATCACGTGAGTTGTAAGATTTTAGAATGAGCTGCAGAGAGAGAGAGAGAGAGAGCGAGAATCGTACTTCATTCTTAGGTGCAAAATGGTATAATAAAGTGTCATTTTGGTATCACATGAGTTGCAAGATTTTAGAATGAGGTGCAGAGAGAGAGAGAGGGAGAGAGAGAGAGAAAATCGTGCTTCATTTTTAGATGAAAAACGGTATAATAAAGTGCCATTTTGGTATCAGGTGAATTGCAAGATTTTAGAATGAGCTGCAGAGAGAGAGAGAGAGAGAGAGAGAGAGAGAGAGAGAGAGAAAATCGTACTTCATTCTTAGATGAAAAACGGTATAATAAAGTGCCATTTTGGTATCACGTGAGAATACTTCATTTTAATCAGGCAAATGAGTGCAATAATGGGTCTTATTGTTTTCACAAAAGATGCAAGAATTAGGAAAGGTATTTCGAACAAACAAATCTTGACCAGATATCGACACTGGAACTTGGCAAACTGATACTGCATTGCAAGATGTTAATTGCTGTGACTGTAATTCCGAATTCAATGGCTTGCCAAGTGTTTGCCTCAATTTCGAACGCTGCCTCAGCAATTATCGTTCCTCCTTACAAAGGATAAAAATTGCTCTCTTAACCAGATTGACTTTTAGCAATCATATTTTTCTTCCTAACTTGCCAGATTGTATGCGCAACATACGTTCGGGAAATTGTTTACACGCGTGACTTTTTTTGACCGTGTATATGTAATTTACATATATATATATATATATATATATATATATATATATATATATATATATATATATATATATATATATATATATATATATATATATACATGTAATATATATATATATATACATATACATAAATATATATATATATATATATATATATATATATATATATATATATATATATATACACACATATATATACATACATATAAACATTTATGAGCATTTTAATGTTACACTTATAAAACAAAAAATCTTAAAGATTCAAATTTGTGACAATATCACGAACCCAGATGTCAGTTTTAGAGTCCCATACTTGCAAACGACAGTTTACCAAAAATTACCAAAGACCAGTACATCTACTTTCAATCATATTTCGCCAAGAGGAATCGGTCACATGAAGTATTTTCCTCAAATTGGTCAACAGAACCTGGTGTTGAGAGATGGGTAAATTCTCAGGTTCTAACCTACTGTCAGCTCAAGCCTAACAAAACACCTCTGTGCATATCCTCGGGGAATCGCTCTGGAATGATCCAGGTATCAATAAGCAATGTATTGTTGGCTGGAACTGCGTTGAAAGGGAGCAAGAAAATTGTTTCTGGAGAGGGATGTGCAAGACTTTCACATATTATAGAGATTCCCACCAACCGCGAATAATTTTAACCTATCGCATAATATCAAGTTTGCGTTCTCAGGCTGCCGTTATTGAAACGCTTGATATTCCTCCTGAACAATTTTTCAATGTTTGCGTTTATATTATTGGCCCTTACAACAAAATGCTAATTCAAAAAGTGTTTCGATCACGTGTTTGCATTCTTGAAAATGATTCCTTCATTTCCTCTTCCTCGTAAAAAAGCGAGTCAGTAAGCGAATGGAGTCACCAAAAATTAAGGTACCAAAAACTGTATCTATCCAGGCATTCGCCACATATGAGAAAGACGCATATTGGTACTGAAACAGTCTGCGTCTACGATCATTGATTTTATTTGCGTTCCTGGGACACGAACACCTAAGATAAGAAATAACAAACGGTAGTGCGGCGGGTCCTGGAATACGATAATTTTTTTTATATTCTTTCCCGAGTGACTGCTGTTTCGTTCCATATTTCAGAAGCAGGAATGGAACATGAAATGAAGGGGATATATCCAGACCCTCAAAGTAAAACCATTTTCGACTTACTCCGTTGGACTTCATCCCTACGTGTTAAAAAGTACTGTATATCTTATTCGTAGTGGCGGACTAAAACTCCTTGCATTTGCATTATTTTTATATCATACACTCTGGAATAAATCTGCGATAAAGAACGTAGTTTTGTATATTCAGTTTTTACAGATATAAATTATTTAACCAATTCTGGTTAAATAATTTATATCTGTAAAAACTGAATCTCTGGACTTCATCACACTTCAAGAATTTTCATGTAAGGAAGTTAATAGTGCAGTGAGGGATTAACACTGATACCCTTGATTCTATTAAAAGACAACTGTAAATCCATAAAATACTAACCTGAGTTTCCATACAGACGTGCATTACATTCTTGAGACATACATATATATCTATATATATATATATATATATATATATATATATATATATATATATATATATATATATATATATATATATATATATACATATGTACGCATATATACATATATATATATACATATATATGAATATAATATATATATATACATATGAATATAATATATATATACACATATATATATATGAATATAATATGTACATATACATACATATATATATATGTATATAAAGATAGGCTATATATATATATATATATATATATATATATATATATATATATATATATATATATATATATACGAGTATATATATGTATATAAAGATAGGAAGAGTTAAGGCGAGTTAACATAAAAATGAATAGTTGCATTAGACTGAATAAAATTCCAGAGATTAAAAGCAAAACCCAACACTAACTATTCAGCCAGGCTCAAGATAAGAAGAAAGTAAAGTTAATGACAAGCCCTTGATCTGTGAGGTATAATGGCGAAGAAATTTTGATCTTTGCCTTTCATTTGAAGAACATGAGATGACATCTGAAGAACACTATAGCACACATTCAGGAACAATTTTCCCTTATTTAATATTCTGTTAAGCATCTTGTGAACGAATACTCAGATCTTTAATATTAAAGACCCACTTGTATTCATTAGATGATGAGTTTCTCGCCTACGCCAACGCAGCTACAAGTTAGCCACAAACAATGTTTAGCGCGTCAAAGATATTTTTATTTCTTTCAGTTATGAAGCAATGAAGTTCTCGAGATTCGGCCTAAAACGCCCTCCCAATAAGACAATGCTCACAAATTAATTGAAGCAAATTTAAAAATATAACAACTTGCACTTTCCTATGAACATTTTAACCACCCATTTGATCACTACTACAGCCCTTTTTTTTAATATCATTCATTAGTTTTTGTTGCACATAATCTATTCTTTCCTTTGATTCCTCCATTCGCCAGTTATCTTTTAATATGCCACCTCCAAAGAAGCTCTGTTTCACACGGACCCAAGTTCTGTTCGTTTATCTCGAGAGCATTTCATTCTCTCTTTCTAATCATAAATCGCACACATGGATGATCACTGGTCATATGAATTGCTTCAAGATAAGTCCAGTAACTGAGTTATTCTTCATTTTTATGTAGTTTGCATTTCGCCCCTCCAATGTATTTCACCTTGATGTTCCTTCGTTCAAAGGGATCTGTGAACAATCGTGGAAAACTGTCACCGTCAAAAATAAAACAAACCAGGAACGCTGGCTCTCCCGAACTCCGTGGGTCCTTATATAAACATTTGAGTCAGAAAGTTTTGATGAGAAATTCTTGTATGCGTTTGGAATAACCGAGGATTATCGCTCCCTTCCCTACTATGACCTTCCAAATTTTGCAGCCGGTTTAGGTTTTTTTTAAGGACAGGTCGTTGACCTAGCAACAGTTACCAGGGTTCTTCACAGAGGAAACCTCTTCTGATGTGCTGGATTTTTCTCGACCTCTTTTACTTGTCTTTTTTCCTCAAGACATTTTTTAATGTCTCGTATTTGTATAACAACAAAGAAGTATTTTCCCTTATCAATTGCAATTGTCATATGAAGTATCTCAGGTTAAATCTAATTTGCTCATTTTTCATTATAGACAATTGCACAAAACCTGAAGGAGAATAAACAACGAACATACATCTTTCCACTCCTCTTCACCGCCTGAACTGAAGGCAAAACTAAAAAAAGATTTAAGAAACTTACAGACATATCACGAAGCCCAACAAAGATATATCATCATATGACCCAGCGGACTTCGTTCAAGACGTTGACTCCAGCCTCATCTCTGTGAGAGAAAAACACGTTTTGCTGACAAAGTAGTTTTTCTTCACTGAATCTGGCGAGTAAAAATATTGATCGCTGACATTATTAGCTTGCAGGCAAGAAGGAGATTGAGATTTTATCTCTTTGCCTTGGTTTTCTCCGAAAGAGAGAAATTGCAAACTGTGCAGTAAAAAAAGTACACGGGACATTTATTGATTCAGTTTAAATTGAGATTGAATTTTTCATTGTATTTATTTTCTTGGACGCGTTTTTATTTTACTGAACTTATCATGGAGTTCCTATCTGTTTAATTAAATATGTAGCTCCTTCCTTCGTTCATATTTCAACAAACTGTGTTGGCCAATCGCCATTTACTGTGACTAAGTCCAGCAAGTTGCTGAGAAATGATCTTCCCCTCCCACCGTAGCAGTATTCTATTTGTCTGTTGGCAGAAACTTTTGAATGAAACAGACAACGTAATTTAATTTCTGAAAAAGGACCCTCCCATCATTTTTTTTTCTTGTCATATCTGCGTTCAGAAAACATTCCAAAATATGAAGGTAATAACCTTACAGCAGTCGATTTTCACTTAGCAGGATCCACCTTTGTTGAATTTATTTCCAAAAGTATGTAGTCATTAAACGGCATTTTGAGTTATTTTTGGGTATCATTGGAAAAATATATAGTATTTCTGAGCACACAGAGCTCATATTTTATTCCAGAATAAACTGATGAAAGTGTGAGTGAATTGAGTTTTATTTTTCTCTGGTGCCTCAGCATTGCTGTGCTTTAAGAGGGTACTCAAGAATGGGACATCATGAGCACTAAGAAATGCCAATAACGCCGGCTAGATTTAGTCTACAGAATTTCATTGGTAATGTGTCACAAATAAAAGTTGCATTATAATTGCTAACAAGAGTTGTTGTTTCTGTTATTGCTGCTGCAAAAATGAACGGTGGTGAATATTTTTTCAATATTAGCACATACAAACTTGAGGAGCAATTTAGAAAGGATTTGGAAATAATATTTATTGTTCTTCCATCATTTACTGCCAATCACCTGACTAAATTAGTTCTGTCAGTAGAAGGAATTTCAATCATAACTGTTTTTGTAAATACACGTGGATTGTAGTATATTGTGCTCTCTCTCTCTCTCTCTCTCTCTCTCTCTCTCTCTCTCTCTCTCTCTCTCTCTCTCTCTCTCTCTCTCTCTCTCTGTCGCCTCTGTTAAATATATCCATCTTTCTCTCAGTTTCTCCTAGGAAATACTCACTGAATCATTTTTAGTTGCGATTAGTTTTATCTCTACACAATAGCGTAATTGTGTAGAGAAATTGTAAAAAACACTGGCTAAAGAATATAAGTTCCTTAAGGAGCTTTCATGCATATGCCTCATTTGTTACAATGTAAAAATAAACAAGTACATTTCTAATTCATGCGTCAAACGTTAGCATAATTATAATATTCCCAGTCATGTTTTGCATGGTGATAAAGTGCATGATAGATTTTTTTCTTATTAATGGGCCCAGTTTGTGTGATTCGACTTGCAATCTGTCACAATAGTTTTTTGAGGTCATTGATAGAGTACATATGGTAGCACAGAAGGAGTGACATAATGGCTAAGGGAATCTAATAAAAACAAGTAAAAAATGCGGCGATGTTTCTTCGGCGTAATCAAGTTTTCTGTACATCGTATAATCAAGGCCACCGAAAATAGATCTATCTTTTGGTATAATGCTGTATGACCCGCTGCCCATGAAATTTTAACCATGGGCAGGTAGTGGCCTATCCTATATCGTTGCCAGAAGCACGATTATGGCTAACTTTAACCTTAAATAAAATGAAAAAAACTACTGAGGCTAGAGGGGCTGTAATTTGGTATGTTTGATGATTGAAGGGTGGATGATCAACATACCAATTTGCAGCCCTTTAGCCTCAGTAGTTTTTAAGATCTGAGGGAGGACAGAAAAAAGTGCGGACGGACAGACAAAGCCGGCACAATAGTTTTCTTTTCACAAAACTAAAAATGTCCTTAGCACCAGGTTCTGCATTCCACACACCTCTGATTCATCAATATCAGTTTACGTATCGAAGAATGACACCAAAGAAAACAGTTCTTGAAATGGAAGATAAACAACATCAGGAACGGAACCTCATAACGCAGATAATAGTGGTTCAGTGAACTTTGGGTGAATACGAAAACAAAGTTAATCTTCGAATGTCTTTTTTTCGGCTGCACGTAAGAGATAAACAGCGCTCATACCTATCTGTAAATAAAGACAAATTCACGAAGGAAAGAGAAACAATTTAGAGCTGCAAGGTCTTTCGACTAATCGTCCTTTACTAATCAGTCGAAAGGCCTTGCAGCATTCCATTGTTTCTCTTTCCTTCGTGGATTTTGTCTTCATTTATATATACATCACGTTCCATATTTTCGTGATTCCGTTATACATACCTATCTATACATATTTTTTCATGCTCTGAACAGTCTTCGAAAAATAGCAAGTGATTACACTCAGGCAATGAACAAAAGAACTGAAGGATTTCACAAAGTAATCTTTCAATTAAAGAATCGAATGGCGTTAAATGATGCGCTACAGTTTTGAATAGCGGTCGCTGTTTCCGGGAAACATATCAGAGGTTCCTATGAAATATGCAAAAGCAAAGGAATAACTGAATATTGTAACTCTCCCGGTCGAGTTCCCTCTTAGAAATTCTGCTGTCAGCGCCACCTGAATTGATGTTTTGTTGTCTTGACAAGAAAAATCCGGAAAATGGATGAAATCCTCGCCGGCCTTTCGATGACATGCTAAACGTTCCTCCATTTCCTATGCCTCACTCACTAACAAATGTCATGATTAAGTAAAGTGAAGGCGAGGGAGAACAGTCACAATCTTTAAGGATGGGGACTGTTTTTCTTGAGTGTAAATCTTGATATATTGTTAAAGATACATTTAAAACCGTAAAGGTTTACGAAGAAGACAGTGTTCATCGGCAGTTCGAAATGTAACTAAAGAAAAAAAAATTGAAGGATTTTAACATATCTCAAGATTTATACTCAGGAAAAGGGACTTGTTTTATCCTCACCCAATGAACTGAGGATGTCTGGCTAATGTTGTCATTTTCCTTTATAAACGAAAATATCAACAAATAAAAAAAAAAAATAGGTTAGAGAATTTAGAATACAAGGCTGACTGACTTTGAACTAAAACCATCACTCCAGGATTATAAAGCAAAATGGAAGCTGAGTCTTGGTTGATTGGTTTAAAATAAGCTGGACTGACTAGCCACAAGAAGCGTGGAAATTTGAGAACCGCGAAATATCAGCAAAAGGTCACATAAGCGAATATGAGTATTGAAGAGAAACGTTTCAATTGATTGCAGACGACCGCAGCTTAGAAGAAACAAAGGCACACTGACAAGCCTTTCAAGTAAAGTGAGAGTTTTTCATTTGGGAGTAAATTATTTTCCATCTGCCGCAGCATTAACTACTTTAGTGTTTAGTAATTTGCAAAACTCTTTGGAAAGCATATTCCGTCTAAGATTTCATACATTCATAACATTTTCTATAACAAAATATCTGTCTATTCAAACCAAAATATATATAATCCACATAGCTTCTTCTTCTGTCTGTTTGGTTGCGTTATTGTCCATAATTCATAGGGCAAGCAATAAGTTTTCACATCCATCTCTCTCTCTCTCTCTCTCTCTCTCTCTCTCTCTCTCTCTCTCTCTCTCTCTCTCTCTCTCTCTCTCTCTTATAAGCAAAAAACGCGTGCACCATGGCTTCATTTAATTAAGCCAAAGTGACATGGCACCTAGCTTAATACCATGTTTGCATTTCACGCCAGTTACATTTCACAGCAGGTCAGACTCGCTTTATTAGCCAATCGCTGCTTCCTGCAATTAACAAAGCCAGACATTTCCTAATACGTCACTTCCTGCTTTAGTCTTCTATCAAGTTGAGAGTCAGGCTAAACTCGTTTTTGAATTAGTCACCGTAATTGCTCTTTCTCGTCTCGTCTGGGCAGTCACTTCCGGGAATTTTCTCCATTCACGTCTTCTGTCGGTAATATATCTCATCTCCATAACGACTCTGTCGAGAAAAGTGACACCCAGATTAAGTTCTTTTATTCTGTTTTTGCCTCTTCTGCAAAGACTCCGATTCCAGTTTCAGTTTCCTTGTATGCAGAAGACGCATTTCAGTTTTCTGTAAAAGAAGACTACTGAGATGGCTATTTGTCTGTCCGCCAGGGTTGGAGTAATTACAATTCAAAATCTTAATTACAATTACAATTACAATTACATTATTAAAACTTTAAATTGCAATTATAATTACAATTATTCATGTGAAGTTCAATTACAATTACAATTACCACAAGACAGTCAATTATAATTACAATTATAATTACTCAGCTTCCAACAGTAAGCTTTGGTTGGAAAGAAAAACGCTACATCGTGCTGTTGTCATTTATTGAAAAATTACAACACTAGCTTGCACAATAAATAAATTAAAAATGTCCTATGATTAAAGGTATTTGCTCATTTAAATAAACAGCGGTGCATCTAGCTATGTAAATAGAAAAAAGATTGATTTAAGATTTAATTCTTGTACTTTTGAAAACATGGGTGAAAACAAATCTAACTTCTGACAGGCTTGTAAAAACTAAAGGTATTTGCTCATTTAAATAAACAGCGGTGCAACTAGCTATGAAAATAGGAAAAAAAGATTGATTTAAGATTTAATTCTTGTACTTTTGAAAAAATGGGTGAAAACAAATCTAACTACTGATAGGCTTGTAAAAACTAAATTGCCATTTCATTTTTGAAGAGGTTGTAGGTGGTATAATACGTAGGTTGTCCACCCAGTAAGGGCTGCCATACTTCATCTTATACAGATTACAGTATTTACATATTTGCCTCCATAGCAGAAAAAACAAGGATTATCAGAATTTTAGTATGAATTACTTTTTTGCAATTACAATTACTTTATAAAGTAATTAATTATAATTACAATTACCTCACTAAGTTCTACATCCAATTACAATTGCAATTACAATTACATACTTTAATGTAATTAATTACATTTAAATTAAATTACAATTACAATTACTCCAACCCTGCTGTCCGCCCTCATATCTTAAAAACTACTGAGGCCAGAGGGCTGCAAACTGGTATGTTGATCATCCACTCTCCAGTCATCAAACATACCAAATTGCAGCCCTCTAGCCTCAGTGGTTTTTATTTTATTTAGGGTCAAAGTTAGCCATGATCGTGCGTGTGGCACAGCTATATGTGCCAACAACACATGCCAATACCGGGCCGTGGGTGAAATTTTCTTGGGCCTTGGATGAGAGTTTCATACAGCATTATACTCTGTACAGAAAACTCGATTGCGGCTAAGAAACTTCGGAGCATTTTTTTACTTGTTTACGTTCATGTCCACATCACCAGCGGCTGACTCACTCAGAATTAAAGCAGTCACTCCAGGAGTGTAAAACTAAATAGAAGCTGAATCTTGGCTGGTTGGTTAGTTTAGACTGAGCCGATTTTGTGTCAGCCATACAAGGCAGAGATAAGAGGCCTGATGTCGACCTGTGGATTCTGACTATCCAAACTAAACGTGGATATTTGAGAATTGCGAAATATCAGGGAAAAAAAATCACCTGTGAATGAGAGTACAGAAGAGACCTTTCATGGAATTTGCAGACACCAGATTTTGGAAGACAGAGACGCACTGACTAGCCTTTGAGGTGGGAGTTTCAGCTGTGGGAGTAAATCATTTTCCATCTGCTGCAGTATTAGCTATTTCAGAGTGTAGTGATTAGCAAAACTCATTGAAAAGCAAATGACGTCTAAGATTTCATACATTGTTAACATTTTCCTTTAGCAAAATATCTGTCTACCAATCTATCTACAAAAACCAAAATATATGCCATCCTCATTCCTTCTACCTCCTCTGTTTGATAGCAGTTTTGTCCATAATTAACTGGGAAAGCAGTTTTCCCAACCATCTCTCTCTCTCTCTCTCTCTCTCTCTCTCTCTCTCTCTCTCTCTCTCTCTCTCTCTCTCTCTCTCTCTCTCTCATGTCGTTTGCTAGCATTTTTGTCCATAGTTAACTGGGAAAGTAGTTTTTACCAACCATCTCTCTCTCTCTCTCTCTCTCTCTCTCTCTCTCTCTCTCTCTCTCTCTCTCTCTCTCTCTCTCTCTCTCATAAGCAAAAAATGCATGCACCATGGCTTCCGCGTTTATTAAACCAAAATGACACAGCATCTCGCTTAATGTCCATGTTTACATTTCACGCCAGTTACATTTCACTCCAGGTGAGATCCGCCTGCTTAGTCAGTAATTGCTTCCTGCAGTCAACAAAACCAAACATGTTGCTGATAAGTCATTACCTGCTTTAGTCCTCGTGCATCGTGTAAACAGTCAGGCTAAAGCTGCTTTTGAATTAGTCACCGTAATTACACTTTCTCATCTCCTCTCGGCAGTCGCTTCCGGGGAATTTCCCCATTGGCGTCTCCTGTCTGTAAGTTTCTTGTCTCCATCACGACTCGAGAATATGACGCCTCGATTAAGTTATTTGCTCTGGTTTGAACTCCGCTGCATAGACTCGGATTTCCAGTTGCAATTTCTACGCAATGCAGGAAGCGTATTTTTATGTCATGTTCACATCTCCAGTCCATCAGCGGAATTCAGTTCGGCATGCTGTAAAAGCTATGCTTTATTGTAAATTGTAATTCCAAAGTTATGAAGCGCATCCTGCCTTGCCCAAATTTCATATCTGGGTAATAAATATTTTGAAATATACTACGACAATGGAAACGAAAATGTAAAGGCGGTGGAGGGTATCTAAAACTTCTGATTTTGCAAAAGAAAGTTAAAGCCGAAACAGAGAGAGAGAGAGAGTAGGTAGAAGGAAGAAAATTACTTATTTTTCGATGATAAATTTTTCAAGTTTAGAAATATGCAAAGAAAACACGAGATGAAAACCTCAAAAACATGGGTTAAGGGAGTATATTTTTGGCTTTTTATCCCAATTTCATTTGTTACACACGTTAAGACCTACCCAGTGAATGAGAATTGTAAATAAAAGGAAAAATATTATGGGAATGAAAAGAAAATGAAAATGTGAATACACAGAAAAATGACAAAAAAATATTTCAGTCTCTCTCTCTCTCTCTCTCTCTCTCTCTTCTCTCTCTCTCTCCTCTCTCTCTCTCCTCTCTCTCTCTCTCTCTCTCTCTCTCTCGTTTAATTCGAATATGCCTCATTCCAAAATTATATTTCAATGAATTGCAAACGCCTTTCCATTGATGATTCAGCTGACCTAGAAATAGCAAATCGACAACAAAGGAAAAACAAATAAAAGGCAATTTACGAACAGAGAGGGGGAGAGAGACGAAACCATATCTTCACCAACCAAAATAAAATGGTGAAGAAATGACGGGAGACCTCATAGCTTCAGGCCAACCCCGAGAAATCAAAGAAAGACGACTGGGCCGAGATGAGCAGCTTCATCGTCCTTCACGTCACGCCAACTTGAACATTCTGCAAAATTTTTCAACATTTTCCTTTTCGTTTCTTTTTCAACGGCCACATAAAAGCCGAAAGGGTTACTGATTGAATTTCTCCCATAGCTCTATATTTTAGGATTCTGAATGGGTCTGAGCCGGGATAACCCGATTATTCGTGGGAAAATTTGCAAAGAAGAATCTGAATTGATTAAATGGAAAGAGTATTACACTCCATAGCAATCTATGTAAATTTAACTTTTCTTATTTAAACTGGCGTACGCATACACTTAAGCACTCCCACATTTACACACGTACAAACACATACACATATAAATATGTATAATATATATATATATATATATATATATATATATATATATATATATATATATATATATTATATACTGTGTGTGTATATATATGAATATGTATATTCTTAGTAATATTCACTTCAGGGCGTGATCTCCCTACACGAGTTCGAGTAGAAGAGACTCTTTCGCCATAGCAGGTAACTGTTCTAAGGAGAAGGGTACTCCGAAATCAAGCCAGCGGGTAGAAGGGACCCTTTAGCCTTGGTAGGCAGCCCTTCTACGAGAAGGTTTCTCTGAATACAAACCATGTTCTCCAACTTTGGAGTTCCTCATTAGACGGGTTGGTATCGTTCTCGGATAACACTCTGTTGGGCCCGCGTTCGCTTCTCCGACCGGCCAATGAATAATTAGAGAAATTTATTTCTGGTGATAGAAATTCATTTCTCGTTATAATGTGGTTCGGATTCCACAATAAGCTGTAGGTCCCGTTGCTAGGTAACTAGTTGGTTCTTAGCCACGTAAAATAAATCTCATCCTTCGAGCCAGCCCTAGGAGAGCTGTTAATCAGCTCAGTGGTGTGGTTAAATTAAAATATACTTAACTTTTTTCTCCAACTTTGGACTGTGCCATAGCCATTGTACCATGGCCTTCCATGTTCTTGGGTTTGAGTTCCCTTGCCTGAGGGCACAATCAGGCATTTAGCCTCTTTTTTTTTCTTCACTTTCCTGCTTTTTCGAAAAGTGTGTAGGACAGGCTGATGAGGAAGCAAAATTGCTTGGTGGATTATCAGGAAATTGCCTTCGTCTTTATCCTAATCTTTTCCTTCTGAGCATTTTACAATTTCTAATCCACCCTGACTGTCCTTCCCCAGTTGTTGTGGCAAATATTCGGGACTTAAGGTCAAATTCTCTTGATCTCTATAGTTGTGCCCGTAAGCAGTAACAAGTCGAAGGTCGAGTTTTTAATCACGGGATTTGTTGACCCTGACTTTATTTATCTTCGTAACATCCCACATGCGCAAGGTATGGCTGTATACACCAAGTCCGGACGACCCATTTATCGTCAGGAAAACTTGGAGCTTAGTTGATATGAAGGTCTTTCTTTTGAAATTTTCGGTAATTTCTACATGTTTACGTATTTGCTGTTCACCACAACCCAAATATCGACGATTCTATATATGACTATCTCTTGGAAAGGATTAGAATGGCTCAGTCCCAGGATTCAAAAGCTTCATTCGTTATTTGTAGAGACTAATGCAAAGCACGGCGAAGAATTCGAGAAGTTAAGAGGGCAGTGTGGCTATTACAATTACATGTTGTCACACCTACGCACGTAACTTCATAATTATTAAGACAAATATTGTTTAATATCGAATTCTCCAAACCCTGAGAATAACTTACACCCTAGGCGAAATATAAAAACGGTCAAAGTCTCTGCCTATCTTTTTTTTTTTTTTTTCCAACAAGATCACTGTTCGAATCCAGGCCAGTGCAGAAGCACTTACACTTTCGGTGTACGTTATTCCAAGGTTAAATGGTATATACAGTACATCATTTCTCCTTGTAAAAGAGTATAATCATAAATAATAGGTAGATATTTAAGTATTTTACCAACAATAATTACGCAAAATGCTGGTATATTCTGTTCTCTATATGTTTTCCAGTTATGTTGTTGGCATGAGCAAGTCCAAATGCTGTAACTGCGGAAACAATAGATTTTCTGAACTGCAGAATTGTGTCAGTGTTTTTACTGCAGCATCTTTTCTCTGATTGTTTTCTTTTTTTGTTCTTCCTTTCTTTTAAAAATTTTTTGTTATGGCACATTAGAGCCAACACTTTATTTAATTATTGATAAAAACATTTTATCCAAAAATATAATTAAAAGATATACGAAAAACTGTAAAGAAAACACAACCGACGTCGGGAAGGAGATGAGCTCCGTCCTTTATACCTTTTATAAATAACGGGGCGATAGACGTGTGGAATAAAGGTCGAGAGGGAAAGACAGACAGACAGACCAACAGTGACAGGCAGACAGACAGGCAAACAGAGAGAGAGAGAGAGAGAGAGAGAGACTTTTGATCTTGATATTTTACATAGAACTTCCCTCAATGTGCCTTAGGTTTTTTCATCGGCAACCTTTCCGCCCCATAGAAAATTAAAAGAAAAAAACTCTGTATATATATACATAAAAGCAAATCGTCTTTATCATATTACAGAAATAGCTAAAAAGTAAGAGTCCACGTTTATATCGTGTTACAAATTGGGATTGCAAAGCTTCTTGGCAAAGATTTTCAGGGATCTAAGTGTGATGAGTTTATAGGAAACATCCCAAGGCGTGAGATCTGCAAACAACTTTTAGTAAGACCTAAGCGTTGCGAATCTCTTATTCAGCGATCATCTTCCTCTTTCAAATTTGTTCATCGTTTCATTGCGATCTGAAGTGTCACTTTCGTCTTTATTATGAGAGATGTCTGTTATTTCTGTGAGACTGTAGATCGAAGTATTTCTCTAACCAGCAGAATTGCGTTAGCATTTTTTTCTGCAAATCTCCTTTTTTTATCTGTTTTGATTTTTTCTTCCATTTCATTTTAAACTTTTTGTTATGAAAAACTGATGAACGCTTCAATTTATTGTAGGTAAAAAAAATTATCCCAAAATATAATTAAAATACTGACGAAAAAACGTAAATAAAAAGACAACAAAAAAGGGGAAGGAGATGGGCATGGTCCCTCATACCATATATATATATATATATATATATATATATATATATATATATATATATATATATATATATATATATATATATATATATATATATATTATATATATATATATATATATATATATATATATATGCATATATATATATATATATATATATATATATATATATATATATATATATATCACACATTACCACAGGTGAAAAATAAGAAACGGGGTGTAGGTCCTGACCGGTTTCGACTTTATTTCCAAGCCATTGACGAAGTACTGATACAGAGTATGAGAAGTCACAAATATATATACTACAAGAACAGTACTGACGAACATACACAACCGTTAGAGACTACATATCCCCACTCAGGCCCGGTGTCGAGGTAGGAGTGGCCTTTAAAACTCATTTGGCTAAAAATCACAATATACTCTCAGGGGACATTGCTGATAAACAGAACATACGCCCACCTCAGATCCACACCTGACAGGTGTCACGGAGGCGGAGTTTGGAAACTCATTCACATTACTACCCTCGTACTGTGTTTACAAATATGATAATCCTATTTTCATACATCTCTACTGCCTACCTTAAAGTTTAAACAGTTTACAAATTTCTTTTGATATTAAAGGATCAAGTTTATACATCCCTTGACTGATATTCATATTATGGTTGTAACTTTCTTTTATAAAGCTAGATTCAATGATATTCCTTTCCAGTGCATTATTAGAATATACAATCCTTTTTGCCCCTTCCCAGTTGATAGCATGATTGTTCTCACTAACATGTACAAATATACCACTGTTCCCTTGTGCATATCTCACACATTTCTAATGCTGTTCAATTCTTTTTTCCAGTGCTTTCCCGGTTTGGCCAATATAAAAGTTGTCACAATACTTACACGGAATTTTATATACACACCCTTTAGTATTGTCAGGGGAGTTCTTGATAAGTACATTTTTCATTGTTGTATTGTTCTATATTTTTCCAAATTGCACAGTCCTTTAGTTATTTCCACACTGTTCCTTCCGCCAGGAGATAAAGCAAAGATTAAACCGTAGCCTAAGGCACCTGTTAAAAGGTAACGAAAGCCTTATAAAGAAGTTGTGTGTGACCTCTCCATCGCTACCATACATGTATGGTACAATAAAAACTCACAAAACAAACTTTCCTGCCAGGCCAATTATCAGTTCAGTTGGTTCCGCATCATACAAGCTAGCGAAGTACTTAGTAGATATTGTCAACCCATTAGTAGGTACCATCTCAAATGCAAATATCACGAATAATGTGGACCTGATAAATAAAACTAAATAGTGTAGAGATTAATAGTGAATCCAGGCTTGTAAGTTTTGATGTAGTATCACTATTCACAAAGGTGCCAATAGATGATCTGATGGCGTTTTTATCTGAATTGTTAGAGAACACACAGCTGGATATCCCATTTTCTAAAAGTACTTTAATTGAACTGATTAATTATGTGTAAAAGATTGTAAATTTGAATTTAATGGTAAATTTACTCACAAAATTTTGGTATGGCAATGGGAAACCCTCTATCCCCAGTGTTAAGTAACTTATATATGGAATTTTTTGAAAAGAAGATATTAAACAACATAATCCCACGTAATGTAACATGGTTTAGGTATGTTGACGACATAATTTGTGTATGGCCAGGGAACCAAGATGTAAATAACTTTTTTGCCAAGTTAAATCAATTAGTACCATCAATTAAATTCACGATGGAAATGGAAAATGATGGGTGCTTACCGTTTTTGGATGTCCTCATACGAAGAAATAGTAGTGGGTTTAAATATAGTGTGTATAGAAAACCCACTAATATTTCTTCCTATGTGCATTTCTATTCTGGACAAAGCAATAAGGTTAAAAAGCCAGTGTTTTCATCTATGTTTTTAAGAGCATTACGGGTATGTAGCCCTGAATATATTGATGATGAAATAGATAAGATTAGGAATGCAGGCAAGAAATTGAAATATCCTGATAGTGTATTAAACAGTGCATTTGAAGCGGCAAAAAAGACTTTGTATCAAAACCAGAAAGAACCTTACAACACAAAAAATATGCTTGTTTTCCCTTATAATAATAATATGAAAGATATCCCTCATCTTCTTAAGAATTTTGGTGTTAATGTCGCATTTAAGAACAATACAACAATGAAAAATGTACTTATCAAGAACTCCCCTGACAATACTAAAGGGTGTGTATATAAAATTCCGTGTAAGTATTGTGACAACTTTTATATTGGCCAAACCGGGAAAGCACTGGAAAAAGAATTGAACAGCATAAGAAATGTGTGAGATATGCACAAGGGAACAGTGGTATATTTGTACATGTTAGTGAGAACAATCATGCTATCAACTGGGAAGAGGCAAAAAGGATTGTATGTTCTAATAATGCACTGGAAAGGAATATCATTGAATCTAGCTTTATAAAAGAAAGTTACAACCATAATATGAATATCAGTCAAGGGATGTATAAACTTGATTCTTTAATATCAAAAGAAATTTGTAAATTGCTTAAACTTTAAGGTAGGCAGTAGAGATGTATGAAAATAGGATTATCATATTTGTAAACACAGTACGAGGGTAGTAATGTTAATGAGTTTCCAAACTCCGCCTCCGTGACACCTGTCAGGTGTGGATCTGAGGTGGAGTATGGTCTGTTTATCAGCAATGTCCCCTGAGAGTATATTGTGATTTTTAGCCAAATGAGTTTTAAAGGCCACTCCTACCTCGACACCGGCCTGAGGGGGGATATGTTGTCTCTAATGGTTGTGTATGTTCGTCAGTACTGTTCTTGTAGTATATATATTTGTGACTTCTCATACTCTGTATCAGTCCTTCGTCAATGGCTTGGAAATAAAGTCGAAACCGGTCAGGACCTACACCCCATTTCTTATTTTTCACCTGTGGTAATGTGTGATAAATGAATCACGTACAAAAGTGATGATAATCATATATATATATATATATATATATATATATATATATATATATATATATATATATATATATATATATAGATATGGTATGAGGGACCATGCCCATCTCCTTCCCCATTTTTGTTGTCTTTTTATTATTATTATTATATATATATATATATATATATATATAGTATATATATATATATATATATATATACTCGTGTATATATATATATATATATATATATATATATATATATATATATATATATATATATATATATATATATATATATACATATACAGTATGTACCAGTACATAATATATATATATATATATATATATATATATATATATATATAATATATATATATATATATATATATATAAAACTATCTTTGGTCAGAATAAAACACGATATCAGGAATGGAATTTCATCTGGTTTTGATAAAACTTTATATAAACTTTCCCTTCTGAATGTTTGGGTAAAATATTCTCGATTGATGTGTTGTACAGTTCGGTCCGATACTTCGATACGTTCAGGCAAAGATCATTGACCCAACAATCGTTGGCATTGCATTCTAGCCAAAGAAACATATAAAGATATATCTAGTGCTCTATCTTCTTACAATAAATTATCGATTTTTATTTTTCTATATCTGTTGAGTGTTTCTTGCATTAATTTTGAGGATTTTGAGATTTTTTAATACAGGATAATCATATAAAACACTATTCACTTCTTGTAAGCACTGATATAATTTCAAACACACACACACACACACACATACACAATATATAGGGGTACTGAATGTTCAGAAATAATCTAACAGGAAGGGGAAGAGGAAATATAATGGTAAGAAGCGACTATCTTTCAGAGCAACGTTTATGTATGAATAAATAAAATTCTGACACTGAGGTATGTCTTTGACAAAATGTGGATTAAAGCGCAGATAATCCTGACTTATCTCTGCTTGTCACGTAGAAACAAAAAATGTATCAACTGCAATAGTTGAATGCGCAGACCTTCTCATCTCCTTGCTTCTGTCTCGATCGCTTTCTGTGAAATGGATTGTCTGGAGAGATCATCGGGCTCTGTAGCTTTGTAATATTGATTTTACGAGCATGGATGGTACATGTGTCATGTCTCCCCTACCCTCCTGATCCCCTACCTATCCCGCCCCCAGCCGGGGCGGACAAACAGGTTTTCAGGGGGAGGGTGGATGTGACATGTTACCCGTACCCTCCCTATCCCCTACCTACCCTGCCCCCCACCCGGGGCGGACAAAAAGGTTTTCAGGAGGAGGATGGCTGTATCATGTTACCCGTACCCTCCCGATCCCCTACCTACCCCGCCCCCACCTGGGCAGGACAAACAGGTTTGCAGGAGGAGGGTGGAAGTGTCATGTCTTCCGTACTCTCACGATCCCCTACCTGCCACGCCCCCACCCCAGGTTGGAAAAACAGGTTTGCAGGAGGAGGGTGGATGGGTCATGCCTCCCCTTCCCTCCTGATCCTCTACCTAACCCGCCCCCACCCGGGGCGGACAAACAGGTTTGCAGGAGGAGGATGGATGAGTCACGCCTCCCCTTCTCTCCTAATCCCCTACCTAGCCCGTCCCCCACCCGGGGCGGACAAACAGGTTTGCAGGAGGAGGGTGGGACGTGTCATGTCTCCCCTACCCTCCCGATCCCCTACCTGCCCCGCCTCCACCAGGGCAGACAAACAGGTTTGCAGAAGGAGGAGGAGGATGAATGTTCCATATCTCCCCTACCCTCCCGATCCCCTACCTACCCCGCCCCCACCCAGGCCGTACTTCCAAGATCCACTCGGATTTTATTATTACAGAAGATAGATAGATTGCTTCAATCCCTAGTAGGTTTACTCAGTAATCCTAGATAAAACCCCTCTTTGTTACAGTCATGTTAGATTAACATTTAATATATATTAACCTAGAAGAATGTAGTACCAGAATGCAAATCTTTAGGTTATGCTGCCATCAGCCAAATGTTAAAGGGCAGATAAACCCACTTTCCTTTTTTCGGCCTTTTTTTTCCCTTACTTTCATGATCTGTGCGAGATTCAGCTGCGATTTTTTTTCAGAGTTGAAGGCGAATATCTGGAAATAACTAACGTCACAAAATTTCGTTAAGTATAAATAGATTGATGCATATAGGATGGTTTTTTAGCGTTATTACCAGGTACCGTTGAGTATCTGGTTCACCCCTCCAGCATGTAAATCGATGGTTATAATCGCGAAAAGGAATTGCCAAGTAAACGGGGAGATGGGCTGTAAAGAATTTTACGAAAATGCTAACATTAGATAACAGGAAATAAATGAAATCTAGGAATAATTAAGTGAAGATAACCCGACTTTTAGTTTTCTGTAAAAGAAAACTATTGTCCCGGCTTTGTCTGTTGTCCCGGCTTTGTCTGTCCGTCAGCACTTTATTCTGTCCGCACTTTTTTCTGTCCACCCTCAGATCTTAAAAGCTATTGAGGTTAGAGGGCTGCAAATTGGTGTGTTGATCACCTACCATCAATTCATCAAACATACCAATTTGCAGCCCTCAGGTCTGTGTACTTTTTATTTTATATAAGGTCAAATTTAACCCATAATCGTGCTTCTGGCAACGATATAGGATAGGCCACCACAGGGGCCATGGTTAAAGTTTTATGGGTCGCGGCTCATACAGCATCATACCGAGACCACCGAAAGATAGATCTGTTTTCGGTGGCCTTGATTATACGCTGTAGCGGATGTACAGAAAACTCGATTGCGCCGATGAAACCGGCGCATTTTTACTTGTTTATTCGTGAAATATTTCTCAGCTCGATAATTGCACGTTTGTTAGTTATGATGGTGATTTGCTTAAATTTGAACAAAAGAGAGAACGTTTTCTTGAATACACTCATATGATTCAGACCCAAGCCTTTCAAAGACTATGAAACGATATTTATAAGTAAAGTTTTAATTTAAAAGCTCGAGCATCAGTAAAGTTCTTTAAATGAACACATAAAGAATCCAATATATCAGCCGAAAAGGAAAGTGGAAAAACCAAGCAATACTCTGTAAGGACTTTCCCCTGCAAAAGTTGCTCCCAACACTTCACAAACGTATTGTTTGATTTTGAGCGAATTGGCTGAGGATACAAACAGTAATATGGAAGGTGGCCCATTTCTACTGACCCTGGCATCAATTGATGCTCAAGTCAAATAACGCTACAGATGCTTTTCAACAAAGCGTATTGTATAGATGGAAAGACAACTGACATTTTGAACAAGAGTCTTATCCATATGTATATATATATATATATATATATATATATATATATATATATATATATATATATATATATATATATATATATATATATGTGTGTGTGTGTGTGTGTGTGTGTGTGTGTGTATGTGTGTGTGTGTGTGTGTGTGTTTGCTATACCGTCACCAGGATCACGTGGCTAAATGTAATGCAAGAGCCAGAAGGAAATATTAGAGGGCATAAGTGCTTTTCAGTATTTTCTTCCGGCCCTTGCGGTACACACACACACACACACATACACACACACACACACATATATATATATATATATATATATATATATATATATATATATATATATATATATATATATATATATATATATATATATATATGTGTGTGTGTGTGTGCGCGTGTGTCACACACACACACACATATATATATATACATATATATATATATATATATAATATATATATATATATATATATATATATATATATATATATATATATATATATATATATATATATATATATATATTTATATTTATGTGTGTGTGTGTGCGTGTGTGTGTGTGTGTGTGTGTGTGGTATTAGGATGATTACCCCTCCTGGACAATTACCTCCGAGGACAACTATCCCCTAAGACAATTACCCCCAAGGACAATTACACCCGATATTATATTCTGTTTGGAGAAAAGGATAACTTCTAAATTTAAAAACGAAAAAATAAAAAAAATTTTCGGTAAAATGTCATTGAGTGCCATATTACCTACAACAACTTAGCAATCGTTACAATAGCAGTTGCTTTTGAATACATTCAATTTTAACGATTATAACAACTTAACAGCAGTTACACTTTCAATAGCTTTTGAATACAGTTTAAAAAATATATTTACATTTTTGGTTTCCTTTGAAATGCATTTAAATTTTCTTCTTTAGCATCAGAGAAAAGAGTGTAAGCCCTTAAGCATCATATAATTTATAGAAAGTGATAGAGGAAAAGACAGACCAGTTTATGGTGGATATATTTATGTTGAACAAGAAGACTTAGCAAATGGTTGTTGTGTCTTTTGAGTGTGAAGAACGCAAGAAACAAAGCCACCTGCAAAGCTGAAGAGAAAATGCATAACCAACGAAAATAAATTGTTGGTAGACTTTAAGATCACTCCCATGCGCCAGATGAAACAAAAATGAAGACGCTAAAACTATCCACAAGATAAATAAGGAAAAGATGCGCCGAAGTCTCTTCGGCGCAATCGAGTTTTCTGTACAGCTTATAATGCTGTATGAGCTGCGGTCCGTGAAACTCTCAGCCGCGGCCAACGAAACTTTTAGCCACGGCCTGGTGGTGGCCTGCGTTGTTGACACCTACAGCAGTGCGAGACGCACGATCGTGGCTAACTTTAACCTTATATAAGATAAAAACTACTGAGGCTAGAGGGCTGCAAATTGGTATGTTTGATGATTGGAGGGTGAATGATCAACATAGCAATTTGCATCCCTCTAGCCTCAGTAGTTTTTTAAGATGTGAGGGGCGGATAGAAAAGTGCGGACGGACAGACAAATAGCCATCTCAATAGTTTTCTTTTACAGAAAACTAAAACGCAAGCTACCAATACAGAGGAAACGGGAGCAAATGTGCCTCCAATTCACCACTTAAAACGTAACATTTGACGTCAGCGAGAATGTTCGTCTCACTTACAGCCTGTACTTCTAAACGCCGAAGAATTAGTTTTTACGAACGAGCATACAAGAACACAACATGGCCAATATTTTTTGCTGAACGACTCCGGCCCTATTGAAAAAAAGAATTCTGATTTTTATAACGCGTGAAAACCTGGATTATTTATGCAGAGCACGGCACTGGTATCTGGAGGGAACATTCAAGACAGTTCTCTGGATATTTTCACAGTTATAAACAATCCATGGACTGCCCAATGACCATTCAGTACCATTAATTTACGCTCTTTTATCCGATACTAATTTTCTTGGGCATCTAAGATTACTAAAACAAGATTAGGCGCCAAAAACTATCAAGGTAGATTTTGAAAAAGCCGTGATTAATGGTTTTCCGTATCTATGAAAATGTTAGCTGCTGTAGCTTTTGTTCGTACCTGTGATGTTGAAAAAGCTTTTGAAACTCTTTGTGAAATACTTCCTCCTGAAACGTACCCGTTGCAAGATCACTTTGAGAAGACGGCGAGAACCAGTGTTGAAAATAGACCTGTGGAATATGCGCAACAGAACGGCAGATGAAATGCCAAGACCAAATAATGCTGCGGAAAGGTGGAACAGAAGTTTCCAGTCTAATGTTGGTTGTTGCCTGGATGGTTTTAAGATACACTAGATCACCCGTGACCCGTTGGGTCATTTAATCTTGAAAATTTGAGGGGGGAGGGGAAAAAGTTAAGTATATCTTAGTTTAAACAGACCACTGAGCTGATTAATAGCCCTCCTAGGGCTGGCCCGAAGGATTAGATTTATTTTACGTGGCTAAGAACCAACTGGTTACCCAGCAACGGGACCTACAGCTTATTGTGGAATCCGATCCACATTATAGCGAGAAATGAATCTCTATCACCAGAAATAAAATTCCTCTTATTCATCATTGGCCGGTCGGTGATTCGAACTCGCGGCCAACAGAGTGGTAGCTGAGAACGGAACCCGCTAGGGGAAGGGAGGGATAAAGGAGGTGGAAGGGGAGGAGGAGGAAGAGGGGGAAGGGAAAGGTAGGGGTAGGGGAGGGGGGAAAGAGAGCAAGCATTACAGTAGGTTTATATGACTCAATTTTCGGCAGGTATCGACAAACAGCCATCTAGAAAAAAAAATTGATGTTTCGAAACGTATTGTTAGAGCAGTAAGAAATTATGCAAATAGAAGTGCATGCAATATCTGTGAGGAATCTCGTGTAATTTACATTTTTAGAAAGTGATTTAAAAGTTTCCATGTCTTTTAATCAATCTAATATTCATTTTAATCTTCGTATTGCAATGTAAACATTCTTACAATGATTTTTTAAAAATAAATTTCCTTATCATTTATAGTTTATTTTTTTTTTATTTATCTCTCTCAGATTCGTTGATTGGTTTGTTTGAATTATTTTACCGGGTTCCCACATCAATTGATAAATTAATTATGGATCCTCCATTTTTATTTTTTTCTTCTATTTTCTGAACTTTTGTTCTTAAATTTATCGATTCTTATGTTTTTTGGTAATTTTTTTATGAAAATTATTTTAACCCCCAATATTTAAAAAACCCAAAACTAATTTTTATTACGTTTCTGATTTTTTGAGGTTTTGAATACCCCATCATTTTTTTTACTATTACCAAAAAACTCAATTTAAAAATTATCCTTTTCTGTATACAGCATATAACAAAGGGGGTTAATTGTCCTGGGGGATACTTGTCCTTGGGATAATTGTCCACAGGGGCCAGGTGTCACACATATATATATACATATATGAATGTATATATTATACACTATATATATATATATATATATATATATATATATATATATATATATATATACATATATGTATATATATAGTATATTTATATATATGTATATATATATATATTTATATATATATATATATATATATATATATATATATATATATATATATATATATATATATATATATATATATATATATATGTGTGTGTGTGTGTGTGTGTGTGTGTGTGTGTGTGTTACTTAACTACATGAAGTATATATGTTAGGGTTACCATTTTCTGAGGGAGGAATCTGACAGAAAACTGATATAGCTGGTAGACGTCCGGAGAGTCGCAGGAGATTGACAGGATAAAAGACAGCGTTCGAGTATACCTTACTTGCAGACCAAAGCAGCAATGACGAGTATGACAGAAAGAGAAATATGAACATGTAATGCAGGAGGCGTCCTTCACAAGAAGGGAGATAACAAGATATTTCATTTCAATTCTTACCCAACAGTCTTTTTTTCAGTTCTTAAAATGTAATGGTAAAGTCTTTGCTAAAAATAAACCAGATAAATTATAACTTAGCAAAATAATGAGTAAAGACAACCGGGAAGAACTCAAAATGGTGATATAAAAATTTATTTTTTTGAGCAAAACAGATTAAAAATAAAGTCAGTAAAAACACTCTTGTTCTGAGAAGTTAAAAGCAAATAGACAACACGGGTTCATCGGCAGAATACTCCCTTATAAAGAACAAGGACCAAGTCGTCATAATACGAGTACATTCTGTTGATTACAACCTTTAAAGAAGGGTCAGAGCATATCGTAATTTAGGGCCCAATATCAACGAACAAGTTGGACAAATTGTTCTTAAAAAAAAAAAGAGAGAAATTAAGTACTTAACTAATGAACAGGAGTAACTGCTACACCTCCTTGCTATGAGAGTAAACCAAATAACTGGATAGTATTAAAATGCTAAATTAAATTATACAGAAAACAAGGAACAATTTATGGAAGAAGTCATAAGCATATCTCATCTTCATAAGCAAATCGGAAACTTCTTGTTGTCGTTTCATTCCTCTCAGGATTAAAGTCGATGAAAGTTGTATCAGCTTACTCAGCCTCTGATCATAAAAAAGTAATGGTTGGGGATGAATCTTCAAGTGAGAAATAGGAATAGAAGTCACAGATGTAAATAAATTCTAGAGATGGCGAGTTCCTTTCTTGTTCATTTAATGCTCACTTTACTGTTGAGTGCTGATGAAGAATAGACACTGAAAATTAATGTTTGAGAATTATGAAACACTTAAAATTATTAGATGGGTGCGGTGAATAAGAAGAGATTGACACGTAATTGAAGTAAATTATTTCATATGCTAATCGTAATGAGAGAAAAAAATGGGTTCATCATATGACACCTTGGGCGAGGAAAAGGAAAAATATAAGCCTAAAGTTTAATGGACAAACGTCTAACGCAAGATTTCTCATTTATTAAATAAAAGTGAGGTCTTCGACAGTATTTTGCATCAAAGGTATTTACAGTGAGTAAACAAGTCTAGTTATGTCACTTTTTGTTAATGTTTTACTGCTGTATGCACGTCACTTAAACAATCCGGTTTTTGCTATTTACATATTTTTCATTACTAAGATTTTCCTTCGGGAGGAGACATATACATATTTATACACACA
>JANJGK010000006.1:54714664-54740675 GCA_039081455.1 Macrobrachium rosenbergii
TTTGAAGAACATTTTCCTCTTGGCACTGGTAAAAAAACACTATAACTAATTAGCCTCTGTGTAACTAACAACGTTTTTTCCTTTAATGGTAATTTTTACAAACAAATTACCTGTACATGGAATATTTTGAAACGGAAATTTTGTCGTCTATCCAACCTCGCAAAATGATCTGGCTTAGATACATAGATGATATTTTTACTTTCTCGGACAATAGCGGGGGGTGATTTCAGTGAATTTTTTAATAGACTAAATTCCCTAGTTCCGACCATAAAATTCAAAACAGAATGGGAAAAGGACGGAAAATTGCCGTTCCTAGATGTATTAATCATAAGAGAACAGAACAGACACGCTTTCACAGTATATAGGAAACCCACTTTCGCTGTTTCTTATATTCATTTCCTAAGTTACCACGATGTCTCCGTAAAGATCTTGGTTGGCTGCAGCCTATTTCTCAGAGGGCTTATAGTATGTTCAAGTGGGTACTTAGAAAAAGAATTCGAAATGATCCATCAACATCTAATGCAACTGCTCTACCCACGGCGCATTATCGGGAAGGCTATTAATAAAGCGAATAGAATATACTACAGAGGCCCCACTAACAACAGACAAATAGATTTTAACGACAAAATAAAGCTTCCGTACGACGAAAACATCAAGAAAGCTACAGAACTGCTCAGGTGTAATAATCCATTTATTTTCCATTATCCAAAACCCACCGGGAGTTCGCTCATTTACGTATACTCAAATATAAAAAAGGACATACGCTGGAGTTTCCAGGATACCGGGCAGAAACTGTAATGAAATTTACGTGGAAGAGACAGGTAGATCCAGTTCCCAAAGGTTAACAGAACACAAAAGATCAATGCGATATTCTTCAGAGAGTTCAGGGATTTTCATACGTATTAGGGATAAAGGCCATACCATAAAGTGGAGTGGGGCCGAGGCTGGTTTTCAAAAGTGGCTGTCCGTACAAAAGGAAGACGCTGGAATCTGCTGTCATCAATCCGAATGATGGAAAAGCAACCTGTAGAATCTAAAAAATTGTTAGCCCTTTACAATTCACTTGGGTCACATCACCAACAGCATGGGCATATATATCTTCACCAAGGGACAATTTGCAATATGAAATTTTTTTATTTTCTGAGGTATTTATACACACATATACATATATATAAATATATATATATGTATATATATATACACGCGTGCGCGCTCGCGCGCGTATACACACACACACACACACACACACACACACACACACACACACAAACATTCTGGTAAAACAGCAAGAAGGACATTTTAAAGCTACCGTGCACACAAAAGCAATGAATGCTTGCCGTCTCTTGAACGCACGAGGAGAATGCTCCGACGCACATAAAAGTCTGCAGTTAGTGTGTTTGTAAATAGAGCTTTCACAAATTGCACATCATGGGCAAACAAAAATAACAAACTTGACCGAATTCGTCAATTGTTGACAAACCACGGGTCTGCAGATCAAATAATTGAAACTGCAATAAAAAGAAATTTGACGATCTATACCAACCCATCGCCTACATTATGGGTCTGCATAAAAGAAGGAATGCCGCACACTACGTGGGATGATTAGCAGAGGCGTAACCCCAAAAGCCCCTTACCACCGAATAAACCTCAGATTTTATAGTAAGCTTAACCTTGTAGCAGCCCTAATAATGAAGAACAACACAGCTCCGGTAGGACCGAAGAATATGTGCTTGACGCAGTTTACAAATTTACTTGTCCAGAGGAGATGTGCAAATCTCACAACCAATACTACATCGGGCACACCGCAACGACCCTTCGGAGACGCATTCTGGCCCATAAAAATCTAAGGCCATTCATCAACATTAAATAGACTCCCACGATCGGAAGCCATCCCTACAAGGGCTGATAGAAGGCACCCAGGGTGTACACAGATAGGACAACTATGGTCGCCTCCTAATAGGTGAAGCGGTAAGCATTCGCTATCCAGAAACCGACCATAAATATCCATCGTATACTCCCCTTCAGCAGGAGACCAGACATCACGCCCCCATCCACCAGACACATCGCGTCCGTCCGTCAGGGGACACAAGAGCGCCGAGCGAAAGCCAGGTAACAGCCTTTGGTCAAGTCCGTTAGGCGCCGCACAAGAATCTCGAGCCGTCATTTGTGTAGAGCATTTGGACGTATGCATGCACTCAAATTTAACATTATACACATTTCTGTATATAGATACATTTGTACATACACACACACACACACACACACACACACACACACACACGTTTGCACGTGAACAAAAGGAAAACGAAAAAAATCAGCAGAAATTATAATTTAAACAAGTGCCCAAAACGGGGATTTTCAACGCTTGCTCAAAGGAGGCAGTTAACCACTAGGCTGAGATAACACACCAGCCACAAGTATTAGCCCGGATACTTCAGTAATAAAAAAAAAGATATGAATATCCTGCATAAAAACTCGGGTATCAGTTTCACAGCAGTAATGCAAGGGGAAGTACGTTTAATTTTATAGTAATATTCATTTGTACTTGGTTGCGAATCATATACCAGTGTAGCAAGTTTTATGTAATGTATCCAGTTATACGGTATACTCACACACACACATAATATATACGTGTGTGTATATAAGTATATGGAATATGTCATTATATATCGTTATGACCAAATATCCAAGCGAATTAAAAGTTATTTCATTAAAGTGATGAAAAGAAAATTATATCGTGAGCCCTAAAAGAAATTAAGAGTTACGCTCAGGAAAATCTATTCATGTGCTGTGTTCTAAGCTTCCATGAAAGACAAGTAAAAGAAGGTAGTAGGAAATAAAAATAATACTGTACTTTCAAAGTTAGCGATTTCAGTGATATCCATAGGTCGCATTCGGTCACGCTCGGACATTTGAACCTTCGGACCTTCGACTGTATCTTCGTTCTGGGCGGGAGACGTTTAACGGTAGTTTGCGAAGCGATAGTTTTTTTTTCCCTTGGGAGTGTTTTATTTAATTCCTCCTTAATTTATCGTAGCGTAATTGGTCTTGTGAAGTTTTTACGAAAAAACCTTTTATCACGCGACTAGACTACAGTTGGCGCTTGGGATTTCCATTGATTGTTGTCACTTCGTTTGTCAAGTTATACCTGGGCTTCTGCAAGGTAACGCTGTAACTTAACCGTATTATTGCTAATATTGTAGTATAATTGTTCTGGGGATATTGGAATCTTGCTGCGTGCTGAGTCTCGCACAAATCTTTGGCAGTCGTTATAAATATTTCTGTGGGCGTTTACCATAATCTGACCTTAGTAAACCCCCCAAATTTACAAGACTTAGAGTAAGCTTTGTCTTTTCCAGGATATTTTTGGTAAGAGTCTGACTTTAGAGTTCTTGTTCTAACGGTGAAGCTTCACGCATGATAAAGCTGCTCTCTTTAGCAACAGGTATGTAGGAGGCATTTTTTCCGCTAAGTTTAGTTTTGTCATTTTTTTCTTTTTTTTTTTTTAATTTGTCATAAATTTGCTTTTTCTAGCTTTTGTAATAAGTTTTAATTTTTTTATTTGTCAAGTTTACTGTTTTAAACTTTTGTAATATGTATACTTTATGAATTTTTTTTAATTTCTCATGAATTTACTATAATTTTTGTAATAAATTTACTTTTGTATATACTGTTTTTGAACAGTATATACACCTTATCCTCCACCCCTTTGGGGCGGCGCCCCTGGAGGGGTGGGGGAGCCCCCATGTTCTGCATAGTAGGTCGTATGACCTACTATGCAGGTTCTTGGGTGGTTGTTAGGTGGTAAGTATAGACTTAATCTGTTGCTTAGTTTTCTTGTAAGTTCAGATAGGTATGAGGCGTTTAAATGTGCTTGGCTACCTCCCAATCGGTTAAGTTTGCTGAAGCTCCCTGATGTTTGAGGAAATTAATGTCTATGCCTTCAAACTACAATATTCAGCATTAAAACAAATTCATGTACAGGTCTGGCCTCTTGGTATGTTTTATTTTAGAATTTTAGGTTCCTGAAAATGGATTAAGTTTGTGGTTAGGTTAAGTCAGATAAGTTTTGGTCATTCATAGAAGTTTTTCCCGAACTTAAATTTTTAAGCGTAAATTTGGCGTTAGAGTTAACAGAATTTTTAGGGGATTCGAACTTTGTATTTCCTTTCTCGCAACCAGAAAATTTCTGGTTATATGTACGTTTCCTTTGCGATAATAGGGCTTGTTTACCCATTAGCTAATATCTTGAGAATCATCAAAACCATGCAAAATTTTCCCCAGACAGAGGTTGCCCAGTGTAATGTTTGTATGTCTGCTGGTAGCAGATGGAATTAGTTTTATGAAGTTTGTCAGTAACTCGTAGCTAGGAACTTTCAGTTCCTGTTAACAGATAACACGAAAGCAGTTTTTTTTTTTGTTAGTTGAAAGTATGGAAATTTTCTCATGGAAATTGTCATGTTTTTTGCATAGAATAACTGGAATATGTTTACTTTGATTGGGGTGTAGTAAGTTTATGAGGTATGTTGGTTAGTTTTGGTATTATTAGGTTACTCATCGCATAAGTGTATTTATGATGCTATCCACTAACATTGAGTTTGTATGTTACTTTATAAATGCAGGCAGTGCGTGTGTTACTCTATGAATGCAGGCAGTGCGTGTGTTACTCTATGAATGCAAGCAGTGAGTGTTACTCTGAATGCAGGCAGTGAGTGTGTTACTCTGTAAATGCAGGCAGTGAGTGTGTTACTCTATGAATGCAATGCAGGCAGTGAGTGTGTTACTTTATGAATGCAATGCAGGCAGTGAGTGTGTTACTCTATGAATGCAATGCAGGCAGTGGGTGTGTTACTCTTATGAATGCAGGCAATGGGTGTGTTACTCTTATGAATGCAGGCAATGAGTGTGTTACTCTTTTGAATGCAGGCAATGAGTGTGTTACTCTTTTGAATGCAGGCAATGAGTGTGTTACTCTTTTGAATGCAGGCAATGAGTGTGTTACTCTTTTGAATGCAGGCAATGAATGTGTTACTCTTTTGAATGCAGGCAATGAGTGTGTTACTCTTTTGAATGCAGGCAATGAGTGTGTTACTCTTTTGAATGCAGGCAATGAGTGTGTTACTCTTTTGAATGTAGGCAATGAGTGTGTTACTCTTTTGAATGTAGGCAATGAGTGTGTTACTCTTTTGAATGCAGTCAATGAGTGTGTTACCCTTTTGAATGCAGGCAATGAGTGTGTTACCCTTATGAATACAGGCAATGAGTGTGTTACCCTTATGAATGCAGGCAATGAGTGTGTTACCCTTATGAATGCAGGCAATGAGTGTGTTACCCTTATGAATGCAGGCAATGAGTGTGTTACCCTTATGAATGCAGGCAATGAGTGGGTTACCCTTATGAATGCAGGCAATGAGTGTGTTACCCTTATGAATGCAGGCAATGAGTGTGTTACCCTTATGAATGCAGGCAATGAGTGTGTTACCCTTATGAATGCAGGCAATGAGTGTGTTACCCTTATGAATGCAGGCAATGAGTGTGTTACCCTTATGAATGCAGGCAATGAGTGTGTTACCCTTATGGATGCAGGCAATGAGTGTGTTACCCTTATGGATGCAGGCAATGAGTGTGTTACCCTTATGAATGCAGGCAATGAGTGTGTTACCCTTATGGATGCAGGCAATGAGTGTGTTACCCTTATGAATGCAGGCAATGAGTGTGTTACCCTTATGAATGCAGGCAATGAGTGTGTTACCCTTATGAATGCAGGCAATGAGTGTGTTACCCTTATGAATGCAGGCAATGAGTGTGTTACCCTTATGGATGCAGGCAATGAGTGTGTTACCCTTATGAATGCAGGCAATGAGTGTGTTACCCTTATGGATGCAGGCAATGAGTGTGTTACCCTTATGGATGCAGGCAATGAGTGTGTTACCCTTATGGATGCAGGCAATGAGTGTGTTACCCTTATGAATGCAGGCAATGAGTGTGTTACCCTTATGGATGCAGGCAATGAGTGCTATGAGCACAGGCAATGAGTTTTACTCTATGAACAGTGTTACCACTGTAAAGTACACAAACATTTTCTCTCAAAAACACGGGCAATAAATTTGATACTCATGCACAAACAATGAATTTGGAAGTTACTCTTGAATACTGGCCATGAGCTTTTAATATTACTCGTAAATACTGGCGATAGTTTTGTGTCGCCATCCAAGAACGTGGGCAACGAAATTATTTTCCATGAACCCTGTCAAATGCGTGTTAGGCTATCCGCGAACACATGCAGTGAGTAAATGGTACTATCGGCACAATGATTATGATGCTGTCCATGATCACAAGGCACTGACACATTCATACTATCCTAGAATGAGGGCAGTGAGTTGTGGGGGTGGTCATATCATAAGCGGGCACGGTGATGCTTCCTTGAACAAGGCTTTGTGTATGTGAAATACGCATTAACATAATGAGGTTGTGAAGATGAGAGTTGGATGCAATTGTTGGTACCCATTTAGTGAATGCGACGCTGCAATGAACGTCAGTGTTCGCCAAGCTATCCATGGCAGTCAGGTGTTAGACCGTATTTGCTATATAGCACCTGAAATGTTTTTAAAGGTCATCAGGTAGTTAATGCAAGTACCAATATACAGTACATTCTTAAATACAGTATATTAAGGTAGGAGCTGTTGAGTCTTTTGATAATTAGTGGTAAAACTGATCTATATAATTTCCTCCCTAACGAGAACTCACATTACACAACTTCGTTGCTTTATTTTAAAGTTCAGCGGTTTCTTTAACTTTTACCTGAATTGTTGAAAGATCAAAGGTATCTTTTTAAGAGTACGACTTTGATCATAGTATGTGGGTTATCTTAATTTTATAAGTGTCAACTTTAAATGGCGTCAAAGCAGAGTAGCATCGTGAAGTATGAATGTTATACACCCTGAATGCATAATTTATATAAAATGTACGAGATAATCGTACTCCAGATGGTTAAATGTTTTCAGTGGGTAATAGGCTTCTATTCATTTAATTTCTCAATTTCCCATGCATCGTTTTTCATTAAAACCCTGATAGATTTTTAAGTTAGTGTAACAAGGTAAGGTATTTTCCATCATGGAGAATTGCTTGTTTAACTTTCAACGAGTTTTCTTTATTTTCGGACGAGGGTCTTGTCGCAGGTGAGGTGCGAGCGGAGTGGATGGTACAGGCTGGCAGTTACTGACTTGACTTCCCATTCTCTTATTTCGGCATTGCATTGAAGTATCGATAATTACGATGTTGATGGAGACAGTCTTCGACGTAGTGTGGTATCGTCGTGACCATGTAATGGTTTAAGTGAGACGTAGCCGCAAGGTAATAAGAAGAGCTCGGCTTATGGAATTTCATGAAGCACCGGTAGCGTTTTATGCTCTTGTAACCGAAGAAGAAAGTGAAACTTTGGTTGACCGTTGATTACCGTTGGTACGTAGGTTTGTGCACGCCTACGAGGATTTCTGCACGTGCTACTGTTATGTTGCAACCGCCCTCACCAAGACTGGTGCTGTGTCTGGCATTTGCTTTGCATTGCAAATGTTTAGAGAGCTCTCTTGGAGAGAGAACCATTTATCCTACTGTGGGAGATACTGCAAGCTGCATTTGAAGGTTCTTGGATCTACCCGAAGTTAAGAGTACTTTTCAAGACTTGTAATTTCTCGGCAAGATCCGTATCTGCAGGGTTTCGATGTTATCAAGAATCCATGAGACACTATTGTCACTTAGTGTATAACGTTAAGTGTTCATGTGTTCTCTAAGTATTAGTACTTCAATTATTGTTAATAAATTCATTTATCCGGGCTTTTTATCCATAAGCCTTTGTTGTACTGGGTTATCCATGGAACATTGAGATTGATGTTTTGTATAAGGAACCTGGTTATGGGATAAGGCCCGTAGCAATTAAGTTCCTCGGATATTCTGCATTCGCAAACCTACCATTTGCCTGTTATTTTTTAAAATAAAAATAGTGGGTCACTTTAAAGTTCTTGACTACTTCCTCTGTATTTTATAGGGGAAAACGAAGTATGTGGAATCTGGTTTATCATCCATATAATCACAGATGTTGAAGGTAAAAACTACTTAATTTAGAAATATACCAAGTCTGTTTTTATTCATGTGAAAGGCCTATATCAAATTTTAAACATAAGCAAATTAATGTAAGCCACCCTCATGGAGTTGTTGAAAATTCCATTTGTGCAACACTTATAGTGGAAATGTGGTTTGGGTACTGTTTGTGATGATTCAAATGGCCTTAATTTGTGGGAGGACGAGTTTAAATCTGACTACATCCTAATAAATAAATGTACAGTACCAAGGAGCAAAAAAATATACAGCACCAAGGAGCAAAAAAAATGTATAGTTCCAAGGAACAAAAAAAAAATGTATAGTTCCAAGGAGCAAAAAAAAAATGCACAGTACCAAGGAGCACAAAAGATGCACAGTACCAAGGAGCACAAAAGATGCACAGTACCAAGGAGCACAAAAGATGCACAGTACCAAGGAGCACAAAAGATGCACAGTACCAAGGAGCACAAAAGATGCACAGTACCAAGGAGCACAAAAGATGCACAGTACCAAGGAGCACAAAAGATGCACAGTACCAAGGAGCACAAAAGATGCACAGTACCAAGGAGCAAAAAAATGCACAGTACCAAGGAGCAAAAAAAAAATATGCACAGTACCAAGGAGCAAAAAAAAAATATGCACAGTACCAAGGAGCAAAAAAAAATATGCACAGTACCAAGGAGCAAAAAAAAATATGCACAGTACCAAGGAGCAAAAAAAAATATGCACAGTACCAAGGAGCAAAAAAAAATATGCACAGTACCAAGGAGCAAAAAACAAAAAAATGCACAGTACCAAGGAGCAAAAAAAAAAAGTACAGTACCAAGGAGCAAAAAAAAAAAAGTACAGTGCCAAGGAGCAAAAAAAAAAAAGTACAGTGCCAAGGAGCAAAAAAAAAGTACAGTACCAAGGAGCAAAAAAAATAAAAATGTACAGTACCAAGGAGCAAAAAAAAAAAGTACAGTACCAAGGAGCAAAAAAAAGTACAGTACCAAGGAGCAAAAAAAGTACAGTACCAAGGAGCAAATAAAAATGTACAGTACCAAGGAGCAAAAAAAAAAAAAAATGTACAGTACCAAGAAGCAAAAAAAAAAAAAAAAAAAATGGACAGTACCAAGGAGCAAAAAAAAAGTACAGTACCAAGGAGCAAAAAAAAGTACAGTACCAAGGAGCAAAAAAAAAAAAAAATGCACAGTACCAAGGAGCAAAAAAAATGTACAGTACCAAGGAGCAAAAAATAAAAAGTACAGTACCAAGGAGCAAAAACTAAAAAGTACAGTGCCAAGGAGCAAAAACTAAAAAGTACAGTGCCAAGGAGCAAAAACTAAAAAGTACAGTGCCAAGGAGCAAAAAAAAAAGTACAGTGCCAAGGAGCAAAAAGAAGTACAGTGCCAAGGAGCAAAAAGAAGTACAGTGCCAAGGAGCAAAAAAAAAAGTACAGTACCAATCAGCAAAAAAAAAGTACAGTACCAAGGAGCAAAAAAAAAAAGTACAGTACCAAGGAGCAAAAAAAAAAGTACAGTACCAAGGAGCAAAAAAAAAGTACAGTACCAAGGAGCAAAAAAAAAAAAAAATGGACAGTACCAAGGAGCAAAAAAAAAAGTACAGTACCAAGGAGCAAAAAAAAAAAAAAAAAGTACAGTACCAAGGAGCAAAAAAAAAAAAAAAGTACAGTACCAAGGAGCAAAAAAAAAGTACAGTACCAAGGAGCAAAAAAAAAAAAAAAATGGACAGTACCAAGGAGCAAAAAAAAAGTACAGTACCAAGGAGCAAAAAAAAAAAAAAAAAGTACAGTACCAAGGAGCAAAAAAAAAAAAAAAGTACAGTACCAAGGAGCAAAAAAAAAGTACAGTACCAAGGAGCAAAAAAAAAAAAAAAGTACAGTACCAAGGAGCAAAAAAAAAATGGACAGTACCAAGGAGCAAAAAAAAAAGTACAGTACCAAGGAGCAAAAAAAAAGTACAGTACCAAGGAGCAAAAAAAAAAAATGGACAGTACCAAGGAGCAAAAAAAAAAAAAATGTACAGTACCAAGGAGCAAAAAAAAAAAAAAATACAGTACCAAGGAGCAAAAAAAATGTACAGTACCAAGGAGAAAAAAATGTACAGTACCAAGGAGCAAAAAAAAAAAAAATGGACAGTACCAAGGAGCAAAAAAAAAAATGTACAGTACCAAGGAGCAGAAAAAAAGTACAGTACCAAGGAGCAAAAAAAAAGTACAGTACCAAGGAGCAAAAAAAAAAAAAAAACGTGCAGTACCAAGGAGCAAAAAAAAAAGGACAGTACCAAGGAGCAAAAAAAATGTACAGTACCAAGGAGCAAAAAAAAAAATGTACAGTACCAAGGAGCAAAAAAAAAATGTACAGTACCAAGGAGCAAAAAAAAATGTACAGGACCAAGGAGCAAAAAAAAAAGTGTACAGTACCAAGGAGCAAAAAAAAAAAGTACAGTACCAAGGAGCAAAAAAAAAAAAAGTACAGTACCAAGGAGCAAAAAAAAAAAGTACTGTACCAAGGAGCAAAAAAAAAAGTACAGTACCAAGGAGCAAAAAAAAAAAAAATGTGCAGTACCAAGGAGCAAAAAAAATGTACAGTACCAAGGAGCGAAAAAAATGTACAGTACCAAGGAGCAAAAAAAAAAATGTACAGTACTAAGGAGCAAAAAAAAATGTACAGTACCAAGGAACAAAAAAAAAATGTACAGTACCAAGGAACAAAAAAAATGTACAGTACCAAGGAACAAAAAAAATGTACAGTACCAAGGAGCAAAAAAAAAAATGTACAGTACTAAGGAGCAAAAAAAATGTACAGTACCAAAGAACCAAAAAAAATGTACAGTACCAAGGAACAAAAAAAATGTACAGTACCAAGGAGCAAAAAAAATGTACAGTACCAAGGAGCAAAAAAAATGTACAGTACCAAGGAGCAAAATAAAAAAAATGTACAGTACCAAGGAGCAAAAAAAAAATGTACAGTACCAAGGAGCCAAAAAAAAAAAAAACGTTCGGTACCAAGGAGCAAAAAAAAAGTACAGTACCAAGGAGCAAAAAAAAAAAAAAAAGTACAGTACCAAGGAGCAAAAAAAAACCACAGTACCAAGGAGCAAAAATAAAATGTACAGTATCAAGGAGAAAAAAAATGTACAGGACCAAGGAGCAAAAAAAAGTGTACAGTACCAAGGAGCAAAAAAAAGTACAGTACCAAGGAGCAAAAAAAAAAGTACAGTACCAAGGAGGAAAAAAAAAAAGTACAGTACCAAGGAGCAAAAAAAAAAAATGTCAGTACCAAGGAGCAAAAAAAAATGTACAGTGCCAAGGAGCAAAAAAAAAATTACAGTACCAAGGAGCAAAAAAAAAAATGTACAGTTCCAAGGAGCAAAAAAAAAGTACAGTACTAAGGAGCAAAAAAAAATGTACAGTACCAAGGAACAAAAAAAAATTTACAGTACCAAGGAACAAACAAAAAATGTACAGTACCAAGGAACAAACAAAAAATGTACAGTACCAAGGAGCAAAAAAAAAAAATGTACAGTACCAAGGAGCAAAAAAAAATGTACAGTGCCAAGGAGCAAAAAAAATGTACAGTACGAAGGAGCAAAATAAAAAATGTACAGTACCAAGGAGCAAAAAAAAAAAAAAATGCACAGTACCAAGGAGCCAAAAAAAAAAAACGTTCTGTACCAAGGAGCAAAAAAAAGTACAGTACCAAGGAGCAAAAATACCAAGGAGCAACAACAAAAATGTACAGTACCAAGGAGCAAAAAAAAAAAAAGTACAGTACCAAGGAGCAAAAAAAAAATGTACAGCACCAAGGAGCAAAAAAAATGTACAGTACAAAGGAGAAAAAAAATGTGTAAATTACGTAATTTTACTGCTTTAGAACAACGTGTAATTAGAAAGTAAAACTAATTATCAAATTGTGTTTCATGAAGCTAATAAAAAAAATTGTTTCCATTCACTGCCCCCCAGACAACAACTCCACGGACAATTGCCAACATAGGACAACTGCCCCCTGGATAATTTCCCCCTCCCCACTTTATACAAATTTCGAAAAGTTATATTAGTTCCCAGTCATTTAGAAAATAATTACAGGCAGTTTCATCCATAAATAACTCGAGGAAATTGTTACTAATTACATAATCACGTCTGGCCATAAAAAAATTAAGATAGTAAATGCAAGCCAACGACTAGTCTGAATTCAGTCGTTTAGGAAATAGTTACCGATACCTTCTTCCATAAATAAACGATTATTTAAGATATAACTGATTTCATAATTACTGGCTAGTTAAATGTTTATAATAAAAAAGATCGTAAGTAGCAAAAAGCCAATGTCTAGTCAGAATTCGGTCTTGAACTGATCAGAATATCTACAGCTACACGGTAGATATGGAATGCTTCATGTGGTTGTATCATATGAAATGGTATTTGTGTTAATGGTTCTCTTTAATTGCCATCGTTTCTGCTTATTGCGGAAATAAAATTGTAAACTACTGAAGGAATTTGTAAATTAGTGAGTGAAGTAAAATACAGGTTATAAAAAACTTCTTGGTACATGGGCCCCATATTTTACAAATGAATTCTCAATATCAGTTTTTAATAAACTGGTTGCTCTAGAACATATTGGTTGTGGTAAAATGTTATTACATTTTAAATGCGTTTAGTTAATTGTGAAGAGACGAATCTGAGAAACTGGTGCCAGGCACGAACAATAAGCATTATAGTGAAAGAAATAACTCTCAAATTATGGAGGTTACTTACTAGGATGAGTGTCTTAGTTTATTTGGGAAAAGGTAAACGCCACTAAGAGGTTCTTTACGAAGACACATCTCGGGATGCTGCTAAGTCTGTTTTTACGCAAATCGTGCCGTCGTTTAATATGGGTCGTGCTATAAAGGACAATAGATTTGCTAAGCAAGCTTCATCGTAACTGAACGTTCTTTGAAGGGGAAAGCCGGAAGGGAAAGAAAGAGTCAAGGAATTGGAATTGGAATATAGAATTTAGGCCAAAGGCCAAGCGAAATTGACAGTGAGAAGGCTTGAAAAATGTTACATGAGGAAAACCTTGCAGCTGCACTGTGAAACAATTGTTAAAGGGGGTAGGAAGTCAGATGGAAGAAAGAGAATATGAGGGCGGTAGAGAAAAGGAAATGCAAGAGGTTGCAGCTACGAGCCGAAGGGACGCTGCAAAGAACCTTGAGTAATGCCTACAGTGCCCCACGTGAGGTGCACTGACGTCACTACCCATCTACGGGAGAGTTAAGGAATCGCTTAAGGTGAGAATGGAAGACTCAGTAAAGAATTGCTTAGACCGAGGAGGACAGACCAGAAGTTAGGGCGAGGAAGTGAGGCGCGAAAACATATTGCTTAGGCTGGGCAATAACATCAAGTATAAACCCATCGGCCCCCAGCTGCAACCCTTTTCATTCCTCTCACCGTACCTCCGTTCATATTCTCTTTCTTCCACCTTACTTCCACCCTCTCCTAATAATTGCTTCATAGTGCAACTGTGAGGTTTCCCTCCTGTTACACCTTTCAAACCTTCTTACTGGCTGTCAATTTCTGTTTCACCACTGAATGACCTCATAGGTGCCAACGCTTGGCCTTTGGCCTAAATTTTATATTCCAATATAAATTCAACTAGCATAAAGCTATAAATGAGTGAACAGCAATGTATGTGATTGTGCGTGACACTTGGGAATGCTGGTTTGTGGTTATAGTTGAGGGAATGAAAACCACCTGGTAGGGAGCTGTGTGACATGACATCTAGGCCCCGTGGTGAACAGTAGGCCTTACTTAAGGTTCTGTGCAGTGTCCCTTCGGCCCCTAGCGGCAACCTCTTTCATTTCTTTTACTGTACCTCCGTTCATATTCAGTTTGACTTTCCACCCTCTCTAAAAAAAATTCCTAGTGCAACTGCGAGGTTTTTCTCCTGTTACATCTTTCAAACCTTCTTACTGGTTGTCACTTTCTTTCTCAGCGCTGAATGACCTCATAGGTTCCGGGGCTTGACTTTTGGCCTAAATTCTATGATCTTATCTATGGCATTTAAAGCCTTGTCCACACGATCGGTTATCGCCTGGCTGCGTTGGTCCTTCAACCTTCTCCATGCTCCTTGGCATAATTGCTATGTCCACACTTGCTTGTAGGTAAATTGAATTGTTGTCTTGTTGGGCAGTAGTAAGTGAGTGGTAGCCAGGCCCATGCACCATATATAAAAATAAGAAATAGTCGCGTGCATGGTATTAATCGGTGATGTGTAAATCGTCATGAGTAGAGCGCATAAAATTTTAGCATATGTAAAAAAATGTATAAAATAAGTATCGGGAAGACTTGTGAATAAATACTATATATATATATATATATATATATATATATATATATATATATATATATATATATATATATATATATATATATTATATATATATATGTTATATATATATATATATATATATATATATATATATATATATATATATATGTTTAACGATTCCTTTAGTCGTTACCGTTATTATTTTAAATGTTCTTTTACCACTCTAAAGTGGCCTGTGCCAAGTTTTGTCTAGATCGGTCAAGCGGTCCGGATTTCTATAGCGCTGGAACATACATATATATATATATATATATATATATATATATATATATATATATATATATATATATATACGAGTATATATATATATATATATATATATATATATATATATATATATATATATATATATATATATATATATATATATATATATATATATATATACGTTTTTTCTAATGGCCAAATGTCCCCAGCATGTAGATGCCCCTTCCATTCAAAGGAAATACATCTTACCACAAAACCCAAATGGTCTCAAGATTTTTCCTTGGCCTAAATAAAAGTGAAGGATTTATGGATAGAAATCATCGTTTCTCACGTGGGATGACGCGCCGTTATGGCCTTGAAGGATTGCAAGCCACAAATTGCTTTTGGTGTCATCGTGAGATACTTCACCAAATTCCAGGTCATGAGAGGTCGGAATAGTGGAGCGCGTGCGAGCCTCCAAAAATAGGTTTTAAATTCTGTGTGAGTCATCGTAGTCTTATATTGAGGTATATAGATTCGTCTGTCTACCTATAAGATATTAATCTCTTTATCATTTTATGGAATTGAATGCAGGAGAATCAGGTCACTCATACAGACAGGAATTCAGGTTTTGGTGGGCATGCTTTCCGTTTTTACTCTTTAGATCACATCCGTTTTAAAGCTCATGAAATATCTGCGCAAGCAAGCAACTGCACCCTTCCACCATTGATAATAGTTGTATTAATCAGTCCCTCTTCTATTACCATTTAGGCAGTCATTACATTACTTTGGTTAGTATCTATTTTCAGAAGCCACCAATCATGAAAGGTTCAAGATTACTCGACCATTTTTTTTTTAGCTACCAGCAGTTAATATATTACTCGAAAATATGAGCCTTTACTTGCACTTCACGTACAGCTCATTCCTTCACGTCTCACATCACTCCCTCCTTAAGTATTATAATCTGTCAGTGTTACAAAACACATGATTTACAGATACCAACTTTTACTCCGAGAACTCCTCAGTGTGATGTATCCGAACATTAAACATCGTTTAATACGTCTAAATGAAGTATACTTGTCGCTTGCACACCCCCACCACACATCTGCATAAATTTTACCCTTAACTTTCTTTGGAAATATGTATGCAGGTTAAACAATTTTACTAAAGTTATTAAACTTTTCAGACTAATGTTACATAGATAGCAATTGATGAAAATACCGTTTTTAAACAGATACAAATAGAATGAAATACAACTAAGCAAGGGAGAGATGAAAATGGCAGTTTCGAGGCTTTCGGAGATTCGCCTTTTCTCCCGATGCATTTTCACACATTTGCTTCAGATCAAACGCTTTTTCAAGGGGAGATCCAATACCAATTACTTCAGTGGAGGCGGCAGCTATTTCTTGTAGCCGGCTGCTTTTCCTTGATTAATCTTGAAGAACCTTTATCCCACAACCCTTTTGGGGTGGTGATTGATGCCAGAGCTTCTCTCTCTCTCTCTCTCTCTCTCTCTCTCTCTCTCTCTCTCTCTCTTAATAGGAGAAACTGCAGGAGTCCAAAAGCGCCCCCTCCCCCAATCTCTCTCTCTCTCTCTCTCTCTCTCTCTCTCTCTCTCTCTCTCTCTCTCTCTCTCTCTCTCTCTCTCTCTCGATAGGAGAAACTGCAGGAGTCCAAAGCTCCTTTACCCCCGCTCTCTCTCTCTCTCTCTCTCTCTCTCTCTCTCTCTCTCTCTCTCTCTCGATAGGAGAAACTGCAGGAGTCCAAAGCTCCTTTTACCCCGCTCTCTCTCTCTCTCTCTCTCTCTCTCTCTCTCTCTCTCTCTCTCTCTCTCTCTCTCTCTCTCTCTCTCTCTCTCTAGGAGAAACTGCAGGAGTCCAAAAGTGCCCCCTCACCCCAATCTCTCTCTCTCTCTCTCTCTCTCTCTCTCTCTCTCTCTCTCTCTCCTCTCTCTCCTCTCTCTCTCTCCTCTCCTCCACAACCTATCTCCCCGGCGGTGGCTACTCCAAGCTACTAAGTTTTCCCCCCACTTGTATCAGTTTCCGCTCCAGTTGAGAAAGTGAAAACTTGCCGAGTCGCAATGGAATTCTTCAACATTCAGGATACATTGCTGACGTTTCTAGTTGCAGCAAATTATTTTTTTTATGAACTTCTGAATATTCGTTTTTTTTCTTCTGCGAAAGCAGAAAAATGGAGACGACAGGGATAACTGCGTCAGAAATTTTTGGACTCAGAATCCTTCGACAAACTATATTAAGTCTAGTACCCTTTGCTATATAGCCGTGCCTTGTCTTGGTGAATTTAACCTAACCGCAGAAGTCAACGTTGTAACTTAATTAAATGTATTTTGTTGTATTTTCTGTAATAAGATCTTCCTGTGATCGCAAAATTTGTAGTCGGGTGACGAGGGCTAATGGAGGTAAATTATATCGTCTCCTTTGCTGGTGAACATGAAAAGTCGAACTCTGATTATATATATATATATATATATATATATATATATATATATATATATATATATATATATATATATATATATATATATATATATATATATATATATATATATATATATATATATATATATTCATGAAGCTACAAATGTCGCTTAATATCCAATTCACGCTGCTTCGGGAAAATCCACGACGGGGAATTATCATCGAAGGGGAATTTTTTTTAAATGATAAGTGGATCGGTACCCGAGACCCTGCGGTACCAATCCATTTAACATTTAAAAAAATTCCCCTTCGGTGATAATTCCCCGTCGGGGATTTTCCCGAAGTAGCGTGAATTGGATATTAAGCGACATTTGTAACTTCATTAATGTATATAAATCACTGTTTGATAAAAATTTCATAACTCTGGAATGAGTAACTTCCTATCTAAGAAATTCTAATAGAAAAAATTTGCAAGTGAAAACATGCGAAAAAATAATCTTGGCTTATATAATTATGTTAGTAGTGACTGCGAGAGGCTAAAAAATGTGATATATATATATTCACACTATATATATATATATATATATATATATATATATATATATATATATATATATATATATATATATATATATATATATATATATATATATATAGTGGATGTGTGTCCGTGTTGACCGCAGATCATTTTATTCCTTATCAATAACGGTAGGTACTCCTTCCTCCCTTTATAGACTTGAAACCAGTTGAAATACTTTCCTGTATTCTCCTGTTCTTAACGAGCTTTCGGTATTGACTTCCGCCATAGTCATGCTAGGCTAAAAGAAAACCACATTTTTCGCAGATAAAGCTTTCCACTTTTTGTGACGTGTTTGCAGCGAATACTGTTTAGGTATTTATGCACTTCATGTTAGTTTCTAAATAACTAAACACCTTTTAGAAATGTCAGTGGTGAATAAGGTCTATCACCAAGTTCCTGCGTTACAGTGTGAAACGTAATTCCCTTGCTACACTATCAGCTTGCAGGAAAAATTTGCCATTTTGAACTAGGAAAAGCAATTCTGTGGTGGAGGCTATCAAAAGCGTCTATAAAAAGGAATTCTGGCATCCCTAGTGATTCCTTGTAAGTAAGGTTTGTCTCCACTAAGTACCTCGTTTTTTATCGCATTGAAGATTTGTGGAAAATAAAGTACAAATCATAAGTGTTTTTTAGAAATACACATACACAGACACTCACACACACATTATATATATATAATATATATGTATATATAGATATGTATATATACATACGTGTGTGTGTATATATATATAATTATATATATATATATATATATATATATATATATATATATATATATATATATATATATATATATGTGTGTGTACTGTATATATATATTTTTTTCATGTAAGATATAATCAACTGGAGGCACTGAGAAGTATTATGGAGCATATATTGTTTCTAAAATTCTCGTACGAACTCTGTTGTGAATCACTACCAATCTTGGAAATTCTGATAGAAAAAAATTGTCAAACGTATATTGACAAAAAGGTAATCTTGATTTATGCAATTAGACCTTCCTCTGGCAGTGACTTTCAGAGGCAAAAAAAAAAAAAAAAAAATGTGATAGTTGCATTTGAGAGATCTCATACCGTTTCTCTTCGTGCGATAATCTGCACAATAAACGCGAGAGGCCACAGTTTTAGTAAACTGTGGACAATCATCCAGTAACACTCAAATATCAGTGAACAGACACAATAAGAGTTTTATTTAGAGTAAGCATCAGTAAGACAGTGAACATCTCCCTATAAGCTGCAATAGCGCAATTGTATGTCTATATGTAAGTTAAAATTCTTCATAAAACAAAACCTTCATTACGAGTAACAATATTACAGTGTTAATAACAATATTCGTTGCACAGATGTAAATCACCGATATACAGGTATAATCTGAAACTGTCAGCTCTACCATTCGATAATTTGAGGCGAACGCTACAATGCCTCTCATCGGTTAACATAACACCTCCCATGATATTTGAATGGCGAAAGAGATGCGTCTCAACTGTATTGCTATTATGGACATCTAGAGTGGAAAATACCTCTTGAAATCAAAGAAACTTGATAAACAGCCATGAAAAGATTGAGTTTGCATAGTTTGCTCTACCTTCGTTTTGATGTCCTTCACAAGAAAAATCATCATCATCATTATTATTGATGAATAGCCGTAAAAAAGATTGAGTTTGCACAGATTGCTCTACCTTCGTTTTGGTGTCCTTCACAAGAAAAATTATTATTATTATTATTATTATTATTATTATTATTATTATTATTATTATTATTATTATTATTATTTGTCTATCTCAGTTATCCTATTCGACTGTGTGGTATTTATAGTGCGGGGTTGAATCTTGCCTCCTTAGTAGTCCACCATTTTCCTCACTATGTGCGCTGTTTCTTACAGCCCGCTCTTCGGCATGAGTCCTGGACCCATTTCGGCATCTAGTTTTTCCAGGTTCCTTTTCAGGGATCTTTGGATCGCGCCTAGTGTTCCTATGATTGTGGGTACAATTTCCAGTGGCATATCCCATATCCTCCTTATTTCTATTTTCAGGTCTTGATACTTATCAATTTTTTCTCCTTTCTCATCTGCTCAAGTGTCCCATGGTATTGCGACAACAATGAGTGATATTTTCTTCTTGATTTTGTGAATTAGCGTCACGTCTGGTCTGTTGGCACGTATCACCCCATCCGTTCTAATACAATAGTCCCAGAGGAACTTTGCCGGATCGTTTTCTATCACTCCCTCAGGTTGGTGTTCGTACCACTTATTACTACAAGCTAGCTGTTTCCTGCACAGGCTCCGGTGGAGGGCTTTTGTTACTGAATCATGCCTCTATTTGCACTGGTTCTGTGCAAGCGCCGGACATTCGCTTGCTATGTGGTTTATGTTCTTGTCTTTCATATTGCACTTCCTGCATATTATTACTATTATTTTTCCAGCGATTTTATACTTTTCATCTTAAATTATTTTGAAATTACCAAAAGCTTTTTCATATGTTCTAGGAAACAATGAAAACTAGTGCATATTTACAGGCCGAACTGAACTATAACAAATTTCTTGAAAAACAATGGGAAATTTGCTCTGAATACCTCATTTACTTTTACATATTCCATTTATTCTTCGAAGACAGATATGGGCAAGAAACAGCAAGGAGCAAAATAATCAAAGCAATTGCATGGTCAAGAACACTCACGGGAAAATTCTGTTTCCAAATGGATCCAAATCCCTCAGCTGAGGGGAGAATAAGCCTTATGAGATATTGTGTATGATCACCAGTGAATATCTAATGGGAGTTTTACATAGCCGTCTCAGAAATCCCAAACCAGGTCTCTAAGAGTCTTCGATATTTTACAGAAAATGCGAGTTGATTTAAGGCAAGGGCGAATGCTGGCGTCAGAAACGTTTAATTTAAAACATTATCTTTATTTGCTGGTCCTTTTGAATAGAATCAAATTTTAATGTATAATATCAAAGCTCGTCAAGGAAAGGTAAGTTCATTCACTTACTTGTTTACCTTGACGTTTATTGATATTATTAAAATGCATTTTCTTTGTTGTTAGAAATAATCAAAGGCATACCAACGTTAAATGGTAAAATATAGAGGGTTTGTGGATAATTACATTTGAAATTGGATGATGAATTATTGCACAGAAAGTTCTGAACTTTTAATAAAGAACGAATAGTCGTGTGTATATAAATTATATATATATATATATATATATATATATATATATATATATTATATTATATATATATTATATAATATATATATATATATATATATATATATATATATATATATATATATATATATATATATATATATATATGTCTCAATCACGAAGCTATGGAACGTGATGAAAGTATAAATAAAGGCAAATGCCACGAAGTAAAAAATGAAACAACGGAGTGGTTACTGGCCTTTTGACAAAACGGTCCTTTACTAGCAGTAAAGGAGCTTGTGTCGAAAGGCCATAAACTTCCGTATCTGTTTGGTCTATGGTTCAGTTTGTGACAGCTCGATCCCTGATTATCCTGGATTATCTTTCTGTTTATTACCCTTGACAACTGACCATCTGGTAATCTTGTTCTTTTTGTTTACTTTGTAACCTTCTTTGTATCTCTGTCTCATTTGTGCCCAGACGATACGTTAATAAACATGAAAGCGCTCGGTACTGAACTTCTGCCTGTCATTTTCCTGTGGGATTAGCTTATGTATATACAGTATATATATATATATATATATATATATATATATATATATATGTATGTATATATATATGTATATATATATATATATATATATGTATATATATATATATATATATATATATATATATATATACATATGTGTGTGTGTAAAGCCCCAAATATCGTTTTATATCCAATTCACTTGATGAAACGTCGCTCCATTTTTGTTAATACTTCGTACTTTGCGACTTATTATGAAATAACCTCCCGAAATGAAAAGTCATAAGACAGGTGGAAATGTGGATTCCATCGTAAAAGTGGGAATGTTAGTGAAGAGAGACCGGGCCAGGACAAACCAGTCTCTATTTATGTTTTAAAAAATTTACAAAATAGAAATTATTTTTCAAATGACCTCACAGGCTCACGCAAACACAAACAAACAGACATGCCCGCACGCTCCCACATACTGACATATATATATATATATATATATATATATATATATATATATATATATATATATATATATATATATATATATATAATATATACATAAGACAGAATACGTTGGCGCAAGCGGGCCACAGCACATAGAAGGACAGGGTGACAAGGAGATAGCCGGTCATCAAAAGGTGAAACATTTATTGCCGACGCGTTTCGTAACAACATAGTTACATCATCAAGGCTAAAAGTGAAAACAACACAAATTAAAAAACACATGGAATATAACTTTGACTTTAAGAGTCTCAACAGATTATAAAAAAATTTACATTAAAACAAAACAAAATTTTAAATTTAGTCTAGCAGGTGCTTTTTAAATTTTGTTTTGTTTTAATGTAAGTTTTGTATAATTTGTAGAGACTCTTAAAGTCAAAGTTATATTCCATGTGTTTTTAATGTGTGTTTTGTTTTCTCTTTTAGCCTTGATGATGTAACTATGTTGTTACGAAACGCGTCGGCAATAAATGTATCACCTTTCGATGACCGGCTATCTCCTTGTCACCCTGTCCTTCTATATATATATATATATATATATATATATATATATATATATATATATATATATATATATATATATTGAAATCAGAATGAGAAGAAGAGCTTGAATATGGAGATAATCCAATTCCAAAGTTCTTAATGGTTGATGAGATGAGACGAGATATTGAAGGACGGCTTGCGCTAATGTTCCCCAGAAGAACCCGAATGGAACGTGAGATTTCCTCCTTATAACTTTAGATAACACTAACTTCCGTGAAGTTCTACACCGAGTCACTAACTTCTTCCAACTCCAACGGGAAAAGGGAGGTTGCAGAGAAAGTGATGCGTGTAATAATCCTTTGAAAAGTTTTAAGGTATGTCAGTTTCCTTCCCCTATCAGTAGAAATGGCGGTATGAAACTATAGTTAATGTTATATTTCCTCCCATTGTTTATCTTTGAGGTGTCTTCCCGTTCCATTTATATCTCCATCGTCCCTTCTAGTTATCATTAACAGTTTTATACGTAAAGTTTAATAGAAGAATTAAGCCATATATTTCGCTAGATATTTTTACAGAAAAAAATTAATACGTGAAAGACTCTTTCCTCACAATATTACAAAAATGAGAAACAAGAAAAATCACACCCAACTAAAAATTCCCTGAAAGAGTGACAAGGAGTTTTCGTCGTTTAACCAGACTCTCTCATTTCATATGGCTGGTCGGTAAAAACTTCCCCAAAAAACGTCTCTTTACTGGCATGTTCCACATCTCTAGTTATCGATCTCTCTCGCTGTCTGTCTCTGATTTTGGGGAAGATAAGGAAATAGTTGTAATATTACTGCTTGTTTTCCATCAGTCGGTTGCAAACATAGATGAGGCCTATTCTGTCTTGATGTGTAAGTTTTAAGGGATTTTTTTTTATGAATATTCAAAGTTTTTATACGGTCGAGACTTATGTTAGATTAAATTTTAATAATTTTTATTGTTTTCAAGACAATTTCTGTAAAAGGGAGCTAAATATATATATATATATTTAATTATATATAAATATATATATATATATATATATATATATATATAATTTTATATATATATTATATATATATATATAATATATATATAATATATATATATATATATATATATATATATGTATATATGTATATATATATATATATATATATATATATATATATATATATATATATATATATATATATATATATATATATATATATATATATACGGTATATCTAGCAAGAGTGGAGGAACTCTAACAGAACCATTTATGGACATGGCAGCCTGAGTGATATTCGTACTTCTTGTATTTTTTTTTTTAGTATTTCTATGCTAATATCATTACTTCTTGTATTATAAATATATAAAAGTTAATTCGGTAGTCTCTGCTTTTAAAAACTCTTCAAGGTAATATTTTTGTCATGTTTTGAAACCTCTCTCCAAAAGATTTTGCATTTATATTTATATAATATATATATATACTATATATATATATATATATATATATATATATATATATATATATATATATATATATATATACTGTATATATTTATTTATGTATATATGTATGTATGTATGTATATGTGCATGTATGTATATATATTTATAATATATATATATATATATATGTATATATATATATATATATATATATATATATATATATATATATATATATATGTGTGTGTGTGTGTGTGTGTGTGTGTGTTTTTGCAAAATATAAAAAAGAGACTAGTTTCACCATAGATCGATCTACAGAGGTCACTTCTAATGCCAGAAAATAACTAAGAAAAATGCACAGTTAATAGAGGTTGACACAAGTAAAAGCAAGGTAGCAAATGCTTTTGTTGCTAGATCCCAAAATCCTTGATTAGACCGGGTTCAATTTTAATGAGAGATCGTTTTTTAATAAAGTGACTTACAGGAGTGTGAATGTTATTCTGGATTAGTATTTTCTCTCTCTCTCTCTCTCTCTCTCTCTCTCTCTCTCTCTCTCTCTCTCTCTCTCTCTCTCTCTCTCTCTCTCTCTCTCTCTCTCTTGAGAAATTATTTTTTGCATTTTTTTTTCTGGAAGAACAGATACAATTGGGACTCTCTCTCTCTCTCTCTCTCTCTCTCTCTCTCTGAGAAATTATTTTTTGCATTTTTTTTTCTGGAAGAACAGATACAATTGGAATCCCTTTCAAAAATATGTACTCAGCAATCAATTAGGGCTAAAGGTCATTGCATTGTTCGCACGGTTTTAGAGAGGAAGCAGCTTCCGGAAGTAGTCATGGCATTTTTACTTATGGATTATAATTATTAATTATACTCTGGGTTCGACTTTAGCAACTCTTCTGTCCTGATTAAAGAGACAGATACGCAGGCAGTCGGGTATTTATTATAACCAGAATAACAATCTTGTGATTGGAGAAACAAATCCACAGTTATGTATATGTACATATTTAAAGATAAATCTATACAGAGAGCGTTAGGGAATCTGTTCGGACAGATTCCCGAAATCTCTCTGTGAAGGTTTATCTATAAATATATGTACATATACATAACTGTGGATTCGTTTCTCCATTTCAAGACTCTGCTACTATGAGTATCTTTAGTTTCCTGTAAAAGAAAAATATTGCGCCGGCTTTGTCTGTCCGTCCGCACTTTTTCTGTCCGTGCTTTTCTGTCCGCCCTCAGATCTTAAAAACTACTGAGGCTAGAGGGCTGCAAATTATTATGTAGACCACCCGCCGTCCAATCATCAAACACACCAAATTGCAGCCCTCTAGCCTCAGTAGTTTTTATTTTATTTAAGGTTAAAGTTAACCATAATTGTGCTTCTGGCAACGATATAGGATAGGCCACCACCGGCCGTGGTTAAAATTTCATGGGCCGCGGCTCATACAGGCTTATACCGAGACCACCGAAAGATCTGTTTTTCGGTGGCCTTGGTTATAACGATGTAGCGGCTGTACAGAAAACTCGTTTCTTCGGCGCATTTCTTACTTGTTTCATCTTGTGATTAATTTAACAGGAGAAGGTATTTTTTTCAATATTTTTTATCCCCTAAGTTATCCAAATCACGTGAAACCGAATGGACTCCATTCATTTTCATAGAAACCCATAAAACTTTAGGTTTGAAAACGAAGTTTTGATATAAGGTTAATTATATTCATGAAAACTGCAAAAGTGTTACCTCACAGATTCATTAAATCTAAGAGCCTCTTAAGTTCACGAATAACTCAAATGAAAAGTCTTTTCATATCCAAGTGTTCTTTATCGGTTAAATTGGTTGCTAATGAATCGGGAAATGTTTATGCATACAACTCTTACTAAGTATTTTTCCGCAATAAAGAATTTTTCATTTTATTTTCATTCATTGGCTAAATTAAAAATACAATAAAAGTTATGTTTCTTTTTACTCTCATTAAATAATTTCTGAGAAGTAATTGTATATATCATGAGCATTAGAAACGTTTGGGGGTTTTATGGCACGGTTATATTAATATTGTAGATATATTAATCATTCTTGGTATGAGTAGTGCATCAAAGCTTTCAATAATTTTTAATTACTGTCAAAGCAAAGTTCAGGGAATGCAGGTAAATTCTTTCTGTATCATATAATTCATCGACGTGTTTGAATTTACATGTCTTATCCACAGTTTCAGGATCAGCCCGAAGGTT
>JANJGK010000006.1:54740775-54743275 GCA_039081455.1 Macrobrachium rosenbergii
ACAAATGACAATAAATACAGAATAAACTTTATGCAACATCGCGGAAATGAACATGTCAAACTCAAAGGTATACTTTCGAAGCCTGGGCAGAAAGATACACTTAGTAAATATAAATTCCTCTGAGGAATATTCTCAAAGTAAAGTCAATTCGACGTTGGTGTATTTATGATTGAATACTTACGGGAATAAAAAAAAGAAGTCAGTTTTCAAGTAACGACAAAACTATCATGTAAAAACTTAGCAATAAGCTATCACGGGGGATGTGGGTTGATTCCGATTCTAAGTACAGAACCTGAAGTAGACAGTAATGTATACAGCTGGGATGAAATCAACTTACACCCTTCTGGAATACTAAATGGAGAAGTCGCTGTCATGTCCATCAGACCCAAAGTTCGAGGCCTGGTCATGGCAGATTAGTTTAACATACATCATAGCCTTCGGTGTTAGTTGTTGCCGATGAAAATGAATTAGATATTAAGAGTATTTGGCTTCAGATTTGAGTGTATTTATGTAGACATATGCGCGCGCGCGCACGCACATATATACATACATACGTACATACATATACATATACATATATAAATATATATTGAAATGAAAACATTGGCGCCTATTTCACAGAAATATATATATATATATATATATATATATATATATATATATATATATATATATATATATATATATATATATATATATATATATATATATATATATAAACATATATGTAATATATATATATGTGTGTATACTATACTGTATATGTATATGTATATATATACGTATATATATATATATATATATATATATATATATATATATATATGTGTGTGTGTGTGTGTGTGTGTGTGTTTGTGTGCGCGTGTGCTCAAGTGTATGTGTGAGTGAGTGGGTCCATCTGTGTAGAATAGAGGATGGATCCATAAAGGTGTCAAGAACAGAGAAAACTCCAACGGGAAAGTTGAAGTAGGTGAGGTTGTGGTTATTGTTGAGAGGAAACAAAAACACTTGGAGAGTCAAATAGAGTTACTAGAAGATGATCCAGAGAGAAGCTCAGAGTACCTTAAAAGAGTAAGAAAAAATTCTTGTAACTGAAACCGGACGTCAACTCCAGTTATTAACATTATTAATGTTATTTCGGTAGATGAAACCTATTTATATGGAACAAGCACGCAGGAGCCGTTGACTTGAAATTCAACCTTCCAAAGCATATTGGTTTTAGCCTCCCACCGCAAACCCCACACTGCAGCAGCAGTAACTGATCATGATACAGATTCCAGTGATTTTTTTTCATCGCCCTGGGGGAGACGCGAACCCGCTACATCAGAGTGGCATGCCACGTCATAAAACAGTAAAAAAAATCAGAAGAATAAGAACGATAAGAAGCATAATTTTTAAAAATCAGAAGATAACAAACATAACCAACACAGAAGGATGAAAACTCTTGTAGTGGGGGATGGAAATGGGAGAGGCAGATATTAAGGAAGCTGTGAAGACGTAGGATACGAGACTCGTAAAGCGTCTGGTGGTGGAGACGCGGCCATTAACTATAAAAATTAAGGCTCTCTCTCACACTCTCTCGTTCTATTTATCTTCCTTTTATAGAAATAAAGCAGGACTTTAACGTCAACGAAATTCTACTCAGCACTGGGAATGCTAAGATTTAAAAGACCTAGTAGCCAATGATTTTGTGATAATACTTATATATATATATATATATATATATATATATATATATATATATATATATGTATATATACTGTATATGTATATATATATATATATATATATATATATATATATATATATATAGTATATATATGTGTGTGTGTATATATATATACACACATATATATATATATATATATATATATATATATATATATATATATATATATATATATATATATATATATATATATATCACTAAGTCCACGTCGGAAGGTGAGTGAAAACCGGGACTTTGAACAAGTACTTTCGTAGTTTATTCTACATTTTCAAATTCACACTGAATGCAAAAGAAGTTGGACAGAGATTTTTATACAAAAACAGAAGGGGGGCGGGGTTACAGTTTGATAATCTGGGCAGCATGTTCTTTAAACAAAAAAGACATGGACAAAGGATCAACGGATAATCCACCCCGCCCCACCTCTGTTTTTTTTATATAAATCTCTGTCAACTTCTTTTGTATTCGGTGGTAAACTTGAAAATGTAGAATCAACCACTAATGTACTTGTTCAAAGTCCCGGTTTTCACTCACCTTCCGACGTGGACTTAGTGATATTCTCAAGCACGCCTTCCTTCGTGCTGCATTTGGATATAATATATACATATATATATATATATATATATATATATATATATATATATATATATATATATATATATATATATATATATAATCAGAAAGCTACAAACGTCCTTTAATATCCAATTCACTCTACCTCGGAAATAATATATTTTCATATATGTTACCGAAGGGGAATTTTTTAGTTGATAA
>JANJGK010000006.1:54750775-54800410 GCA_039081455.1 Macrobrachium rosenbergii
TTGAGATCTGTTGCATTTGCTCTTGTCCATATTATAAATACCAGGCAACTTTTAGCAAATATTAGGATTAAAAAATAAAGAGTGATACAGAGAATCGAAAACGATTTCTGTAAAATTAATTCAATTACTAATAATAGTAATAAATGATTATACTAATGGTGATGATGATAATCATAATAATAATGATGGTGGTGATGATGATAATCCTAATGATAATGATGGTGGTGATGACAATAATAGTAATAATAATAATGATGCCAATAATTTGGAAGATAAAAACAGGTCAAATTCTACACAACTGAGCTCGAAAAGAGTCCCCACTTTACCAATCTTGCATAGTTGGCTTCTCAGGGAAGCAGCAGTGGTCCTTGCCACCAATAGTTACCAAAGATTCCCTCCGGAATCCCAAGATGATAGCCTCTGTTAGTCAAATTGAATAGATATACCTTTGGAGAGAGACACACAACACAGCTAGGGCTCTCTAAAGCTCGTTCAGGAAGATCTCTGGTAAAAATAGAGACCAAAGGTTCCCTCCGAAATCACCAGAGAATAGTAACCAAGTTGATCTGATTTGGTTTTGGAAAAAGACACACAATAATATTTCTTTTTTATAAAATTTCTTGAAGACACTGAAATCCATCCTCGTCTCCAGAGACTTAGAGCTGATTCCAGGATGGATTGACTATCTTCAAGGAACAACAGGGAGCAGGATATGTGTTGTGTGTCGTTTTCATAAGCTAAATAAGATCAATTTAATTAACAGAAGCTATCCTCTGGGGTTCCAGGAGGGACTATGGTCCCTGGTTTTGCTAGCGACCCTCTGATGTTACCCAGTGAAGCCCAGAGACCGTAATTAGCTTCTGCAAAACAAAACTTATTGAGATGGCTCTTTTCCTGTCTGTCCGCACTTTTTCTGTCCGCCCTCAGATCTTAAAAACTACTAAGGCTAGAGGGCTGCAAATTGGTATGTTGATCGTCCACCCTTCAATCATCAAACATACCAAATTGCAGCCCTCTAGTCTTAGTAGTTTTTAAAAATTTTTTAAAGGTTAAGGTTAGCCATGGATCATGCGTCTGGCACCGCTATAGGTGTCATAACACAGGCCACCACCGGGCCGTGGCTAAAAGTTTCATGGGACGTGGCTGAGGGTTTCATATAGCATTATACGTTGTACAGAAAACTCGATTGCGCCAAAGAAACTTCTGCGCATTTTTTACTTGTTTTTATATAATGACCGTCCTTGTGGGCTAACTGTGGAGCCCATGGACCCTGGTTATCCAAGGACACCTGCTCACGTCCTTCCTGTAGAAGACTAGAAGAGACAAGGTGCCGTTTTGAAACAAAGTGCCTTCCACCAGTTTCCAGTTGGGTACCTGAAGGATAATTTTTTTTTTTTTTTGCGTGAAAGATATTTGACATTACGTATTCTAATGGCTCTCTCGCATGTGTTTGAATTGTTTTTAATGATCTTATTGTTAAGAAAACTTATTTCTTTTATTATCTTTATTTCTGTTATTATTATTATTGCTAGTTTTACCATTACGCATTCCTTAGTGATAGGTTAATTTCGAATCTATGTACAGAAACGTGAATATGCACAGCAGATTCGAAACTAACTTTAACATCACGAGTGCTGTAAAGATTAGTTCACTCTCATTTTATTTTTAAGTCAAAATGAGGACGTGAGAGGAAAGGATTTGATGAATAAAAACAAACTAAATAAAGAAAATGTTCTACTATGCTCTCACCTCCCAGGAGCCAACAGCTTTCAGCAGCACACTCAACCAATTATATATCATTCAATATACTTATTAGGACGCCCATTTACATCTCCATTTTTACTGTTATCACGCTAATACCCCATTTGTATTTTACCATTTTATTCCACGCATATTTGCGCATTTATCGATTTTAACAAGTATGTGTTCAAAAGACACCATACGTTCTCACAGCATCCTGATTTCCTGACCTTTTTGTCAACTCCCATCCAATCTATGTAGTCTCCCCCCACCCCTTTTTTTTCGTTTTATAATTGGATATATGGTTAAGAACTAGTTCATTGTCATCTGACACTCACACGTGTTGAAGAAATGGACTCCTTTTATTCTTGTTAATTTCCCGAAGGAGGCCACACCAACTATGATGTTCGTCGGGGTTCCACATTTAATCTATTCAAAGACGACTTCGTGCCCGTTGCAGATTATTGCTTCTTCGACTTGCAGACAGACCTACCAGCGGTTAATTTCTTTTGGAAGTGAAGAAGATTTAATACGATCTTTGTCATCGAACCTCACGCCACCTGTGGGCTCCCAAAACCATCCCTTAAATACCCCTTCAAAACAAACCACAACTGTCTGTCTCACAACAATTCCCCATTTGTTTTTTCTGTGCATTTTTGTTAAATATAGTACATTTTTATTTCTTGTTACAGGCTTAGTTTACTTTATACATGTTGGTTAGGTTAGGTGAGAGAGAGAGAGAGAGAGAGAGAGAGAGAGAGAGAGAGAGAGAGAGAGAGAGAGAGAGAGAGAGAGATTTACTGGCAAGAGGTAAAGAATTAGATTCCAGTAATAGACTATGGATTTCAGGTGACTAGTAGACTGTAACTTTTCAGTGGGTGTTACTTTTTCCCCCGTATGTGTCCCAAAGGGAATTTTATGGCAGAGAGCGAAGGAAGGAGAGATAAAGGGAATGACAGGGAAGGAGATTCAATTATTCACCGTAATAAATTAGATCTTGGGTAAAAAATAAGTTCAGGGGAACAGAGAGTTTATAGTGTTTTACTTGGTGATATCGCTTTCCTTGTACTTATCCATTTGAGAGAGAGAGAGAGAGAGAGAGAGAGAGAGAGAGAGAGAGAGAGAGAGAGAGAGGAGGAGAGAGAGAGAGAGAGAGAGGAGGGGGGGGGGGGAGTTCAGTGGTACGCTTGGTAGACTGCATCTATGGTAATAACTGATAATGGATATTAACTCTAAAATACGTCCACAAAGTTTCATCCAGTGATATGTTTCTCTTTCAATTTAGAGTTTGATAGTTTTTAACTTAGAGACACAGGTAGGCAAAGTGACAAACACACAAACAATAGTGAGCCTTAATATTACATATTTCGGTAACAAATAATGTAGTCCAAGTGATTAGTAATTTTGTTCTGCTTTAAAAGAAAACATTTACTTTTTTGTATGAGCAATAGACACTTGTTTAACTATGGGAGAGCGAGAGCGAGAGAGAGAGAGAGAGAGATTGATTACCGGAACACTTTAATTGCCTGGATGTTGGGTGGTAACAGGTTGAGTTCAGCTGGATAGTGACTGTCGAATTCCAATGATTTGTCGTGGCTCTCTCGTATTTGTTGCCTTGTGTCGAGTGGAATTTCATTCCCTCATTGCTGATCTGCCTGAGAGGAAAGCTACTACGTCGTGAAAGCAATGGGGGTGTCGGACACAGTGCCTTACATTAACATATACCATTTGATTTTATGTCTTTTCTGGTATATGTCCGTCATCTATTTCCACTCCAGCAGAACGTTTTTGTTTTGTTGGTATGGGTTAGTTTGCACAAATCTCCATCAGTCATGTTACAAAGTCAGTAATTATTCTGGTCCAATTCCCAGTCATGAGAGACGATTAAAACTCATTAAGACACCTTTGACTTAGGGAGCGTATTCGATGCCTTTTGGTTAGACAGCAGAAATGGATGTTTCCAAGGGTATATCAGTGAATGTTATATACAATTTGTTATAAACAAATCATTACTATAACTGGTACAATACATGTACAAAAGCGATGTCAGGCAGGGCAGCCGATCGGGACTACAAAGTCTACCCCAAAGCCAAATCAAAGTCCTTCAAAAGAAGGCATCACGGCGACCCCATATAAAAATGGGAACAAGCTGGGAAGAAGAAGATTACTAGGACTAGGTTTGTCTAAAAGTAATTAATCTGCATTTATTTGTTATCTTACATAATGATGGTTGACACTCGTTCTAGTTTCAGTACGTAATGGTTGAATATTATTTGGTCCTATTTTATCAAACAATTTTTCTCTTAGTCGTTTAGTAATAAATGGAAAAATTGACTAAAAACATATAAATATGTCGGTACTGAGTACTATTTAAAATGCTTTAAAGCATTTTTGTAAAAGTTAATCTCATTTATCTTTGTCATGGGATCAGATATATCGTGAGATTTTATTTCATTACTGAAATAAGTCATGTAAAATCTCTACATACCAAATTAAATTTCATCATCCATACTCAAAAACAGAATCACCTTTCCGGTGAAAGGTAATAGCATTTATTATTTTTTTTTTATAGGAAGTATATTCATTTAATATTTCGAAGGAGAGATCGACGTGTTGAAACTGATGTAATATTTCGGGGAAAGTCTCTCTCTCTCTCTCTCTCTCTCTCTCTCTCTCTCTCTCTCCTCTCTCTCTCTCTCTCTCCTCTCTCTCTCTCTCTCTCTCCATAGGTCATTCTATCTTACCCTCCTTGCAGTTTCCTTTCTTAAACTCATTTCGTCAGGTAAACTTGAAGAAATTCTTTGGAACATTAATATACTTTATGATGTATTTTGATCACAGGAGAGGGGCAACATCCTTTAGCGATTCTCAAAAATTATCAAAAGGAATTTTCTTTTTTTATTTCCACTGTTAATTCGTATAAACGTTATTAGTAGTGTTTTATTAAGGGCGCTTTGTATTGTAAACTACTGTATATTACAGAGGACTCAGAGAGAGAGAGAGAGAGAGAATCGGTTATACAATTCAAGTATTTGGATACTAAATTAACCAAGGAAGCAATAATGAAAAGTTGTAGGAGAAGCATTATTTCAAACTAATGAAATGAGACCACAGCTCAGAAATTGTTCAAATATTTAATAAAAGTCATGTTGCAAAGTCAGTAATTATTCTGGCCCAATTCCCAGTCATGAGAGACGATTAAAACTCATTAAGACACCTTTGACTTAGGGAGCGTATTCGATGCCTTTTGGTTAGACAGTAGAAATGGATGTTTCCAAGGGTATATCAGTGAATGTTATATACAATGGGAACGGCCCCCTTTAAGCAGAAAATGACCTGTGGTCACTTGTAAACAATTTCCTTTAAAATCAGTGACATAACTTTACAGTAACACTATTGTTAATGTTTTGTACGTAACGTAATTATAAATTTTATTTTTCCTTATGGCGACGGTCTTAATTGTGTGAAAAGACACTGAAGTAGGTAAAAACAGGAGTTTGTCTTTTGGACTCGTCGGTTAAATAAACAAGCATTTCCCCGACAAGGCCAGCCATTTCAAGTTAAGCATTATGCACCCCCCACCCTCTCTCTCTCTCTCTCTTTCTCTCTCTCTCACACACAAACACGCACACACACGAACACTTACGCGCGCGAGGCGAACACTTTCATTCAGACATATCTTTTTTTTTTCAGATGTCAAAAAGGAAAATGCTTTTGATAGTAAGATGAAGAAAATTTAATAAAAGACATTTTTTCCGGGGGGAAATACTTTTCCTTGTCAGACTTGTCACTAACTATAATATCACCAGTGTCCTGAGAGCTCTTTAAAAATATGAATTAATTTTTTACTGTGGAGAACTCTTATTGACAGCGTTCTCTCGTGTTTGAATTTATAGCAATAATAATAATAATAATAAAAGTAAATAATAATAATAATAATAATAATACGAGGGTGTTGTTGGTAACAATTTCTGTAATTATTAAGGAAATGATATCAAAGGAGAGATGGAAAGGATATTTAAGGTCCTTGTTATTTAATTTATTCCTTTGTTAAAATATCAAAGGTCACAGAAGGGATTTCTAATTTCTGTAATCACCATAAAGGTAAATAACTCACTACACAACAAAAAAAAGTTTGAACAGGAAAAAATCAAATATTGTTACTTATTCGTTAATCGAAGAAAACTGTGTCATAAGGCAGTTATAAAAGTATTTTATATCATAAAGAGTTTAAAAAGAAATTAATACAACCACAGGTATGGAAAACTGCCAATTATTTTGTAGCACTTTGAAGTGTGAATAAATTCCAGCTTGTGGAATAATTCACGCAAATAAGCTTACATGTTTAAAACATTTAAGTTTCTCAGTGGAAATGTTTATAAAATATTGTTTTTACTAAACGGGATAAAGGGTGAATGAAAAATTATAGAAATGGTTGACCACCTTACTTAAAGTATTAACAGAGAGTTCTGACAAGCAAAAAGGATATTAATTTTGAGCTATGGGTTTTCCGGTATACGAAATCTTAATATTTTCACACCCCCCCCAAAAAGAAATGCTTAATTACTGGAAATTCTACAGCAGATCATGTGGATTTACAAAGCGCTTCATTATTCTCTTTGGAGAAAAGAGAATAATGAAGTAGGCAACCTTCCTTTCCTATTTCCATAGTTTATTTTATTGATGGTATTAATTCGTTTAATATAAACAAAGATATTATTCACATTTTCATTACCTGGCCATACACATATTATGTCATCAGTACTATATATATATATATATATATATACTATATATATATATATATATATATATATATATATATTATATATGTGTGTGTGTGTGTGTGTGTGTGTGTGTGTGTGTGTGTATATACATATACATATATATAATATATATATATATATATATATATATATATATATATATATATATATATATATATATACATATATAATATATTGCTACGAATGTCCCCAGGGGTACTTACTTGATTCTGGCCGGCAATGGATGAATGCAGGGAGTTCCTTACATTATCAAGCAATCTACTGTAAGTATTTATTACACATCTGACTCAATATTAGGACAACTTCGTAGACAAACAAAGGAAAATCTGTGGCTTAGGGTCTTCTTCATGTGAGGGGAAAATTACATAAACTCAAGGGTTCTCTTGACCAATTATATTTACATAACAAACACAGATCAGAAGGATGATGAAATTACTGGGCAGGTAATGATAAGGGCCTGCTAAATGAATGAATCCTTCACGGAATAAATATTCTATGAAGATGATGTCTTCATAACAAGAAACATCGCTGTGGGGGTAGAAGGAGGGGCTTGCACATGGATAGAGGCCTATCTGCAAAATATGCAAGACGGTTACTTGCAAGAAATAATAAGATGCTCAAAGGGAACTGAGGGAAAAAGCACAGATGTGCCGAATAACTCAGTCCAACGCTAAATGCATAATTACGTTAACACTGAATGCTCCAACAGAAATTACTGAGGGTGATCGCAGAATGGAAAATAAATGAAAAATCAGACGGCGAAATACCAGGAATCGTGACTGACTAAGAAACCTTATTCTGGCACATTACCTTCGTCAAGATGACGGTGTGTCCTCGTTCGATAGGGCACTGGCGATGGAGGAAGGAATTAAAATGCCCACTACAAAGTATACTGGTTCAAGCCTTGGGGTCGAACATGTGGGAAGTTCGAGGGTTAGGCAAGGTTAAGGACATCTGTCATCGGTGGTGTTCGAAGTGTTTTTCTCTTTCGATTTCCGTTGTGTGGTCTATAAATAACCTTTGGAGATTACGCCATTTGTGTCTAGTAGGTGGCACAAATGTTAATCTTTGTCATATTTTCTCTATAGGCCACATGGCAGCAGTCAACCTCGTGGAGGGTTAACATAGCAGCAGCGCCGACTTTCTCTTTTTTTTTGGCTCCTCCCTTGTCACTGCTTGATGCCAGGAAGGTACGACAGTCACCTGGAAATCAAGGCCTTAGGCAGTCATTTGGACAGAGAGAAGGGTTAGGCTTAACCATTTTGGGGAATGAAGTTGAGAGTTTATGAAGGGGCATGTGGAAACCCACAGTTCTAATAATTAAAACAATTGAAAATGAATTTTATTTTGTTCTCTGCTATGTTACGGATGTAAAATTGGTGACGGGGGACCTTGGACAGAGGTTCCATCCAATTCAATACACACACACACACACACACACACACACACACGGGGGACCTTGGACAGAGGTTCCATCCAATTCAATACACACACACACACACACACACACACACACACACACACAAACATATATATATATATATATATGTATATATATATACATATATATACTATGTATGTATGTATATACTGTATATATATATATATATTATATATATATATATATATATATATATATATATATATATATATATATATATATATATATATATACATATATATATATATTGTGTGTGTCCGTGTGTACGTGTGTTTTGCTGTGTGTGGGAAGGAAAGATCAACGGAGGGAGAGAGAGTTAGAATATTCAATGTCACCAGATTAAAGCACAATGCTGTCTATGAATAAAGATTTTGTATTGACAGAAAATGAATCATATGTATAATCAAAGACATGGTGGCAAAAATTTCGTGATCAATATTGAAAAACAATCTTTCAGATATATTGGGGTCATTAGGAAATATTCAGAAAATGTTTAATTTGCATACTCGGGAATAAAATAAACTGGAATTGATATTTCAGATGTGGATAACTTGTTTGAGGGCAACAAAAGAAGTATAGATTGGGAAGAGGCACCTTATTGTTTTAAAACTCATTATAATCTATCTATAGTGATAACAGAACATAAAAGAATTTAAAGTAAGCAAAACTTTATTGAATAATTTTCTTAATAGGTGCGTATCTTTTGGAAGAAGAGTATGTCTTACGATATATTCTTTTCTTATAATTGCTCAGATACGAAAATTGATCAAATGCTTAGGGATGAATAATTTTTATGGTTTGATAAAGTTAGCAATGGCAAAGATCAAACGTCTAAGGTAAAAGATATTGTGCAGAAATGCATGGATAAAAATTACCTGTCTGAAAGCTTACTTTTCCGATAAGGAATTCTGTTTGATAGTGTCTGGTGAGAGAGAGAGAGAAATTACTGAATATCCTTCATTCAGAATAGTCTGATGTGTATTAATTCGTTTCACCTGTCTGAAAGTATAATTAATAGATCTGCGCTTAGGTAAAATAACGGAAAAGAATTTAGAAGAAATTGATTGCTACAAATGAAGTAAGAAGAATATTCTATTTTTCTAAACCAGAAACAAAGGAACAAATTGGAGAACAAAACATTCATATATTTATATATCATAATGAGATATACTCACAATAGTATCAATATTTGATGGAGAGAGAGAGAGTTGATGGCAGCATCAATCCTCTCTGGCAAACATCAAATAGCGTAACTAGAAGCAATATTCGAAGAGAAGATATTGGAAGGGGAGAGTGAGGGCTGCGTCTCTGATGTTCGGATGTATCTCTGCCTGGGATCAGTTTTGGGATGTTTCAGTCATCAACCATGATCAAGTAAAATGGCGGTGGAACAAACGCAGATTCAAATCTACTTATCTACGTAGCCATTTTTGTGCAACTCTCTCTCTCTCTCTCTCTCTCTCTCTCTCTCTCTCTCTCTCTCTCTCTCTCTCTCTCTCTCTCTCTCTTGTATTCTTCTGTCTTATGGTGCTTTATGTATAATAATTTGGTTTTGATAAATTAATATAATTACATCGGCGAGCATAGTATCTGTTTAGAACTTAAGCGTTTGATAGATTTTTCATGCATAAGTTAATTGGAGCATTTCATATTATAGATATGAATATTTAAAGATTCATAGTTTGAGGACATTCGAGACATAAGCAGTAATAATAATAATAATAATAATAATAATAATAATAATAGTATTTGAAGGTAGTAGACCCTCTTTTAAAAATTGGCTGTGCTGAAAAGAATGGCATTATTAGTTAAACTGGTTCATACAAAGTCTTCAGTTATCATTACTCTCTTTTTTTAATTGCTAATTTTCACTAAAAGTTGACTGATGTTTATAATATGGATAATAGGTAAGGAAGGAGTTCTCGATTCTGTAATAGGTTTTCTTCCTCTACAGTAGGGCGGCGTGATTTCATAAGTTTCCAGTATGAGGCATGCAGTAGCATAAAGTTTCCAGTATGAGACATGCAGTAGTATAAAGTTTCCAGTATGAGGCATGCAGTAGCAAAAATTGCGGAGTCTCTCTCAGGTGGTCGAGATCTGTTGCATTTGCTCTTGTCCATATTATAAATACCAGCCAACTTTTATCAAATATTAGGATTGAAGAACAAAGAGTAATACCGAGAATCGAAAATGATTTCTGTAAAATTAATTCAATTAATAATAAAAGTAATAATGATAATTATAATAATGGTGATAATAATAATAATAATAATAATAATAATAATGAGATAATGTTGATGATAATAACGATTATGATGGTGACAATAATAGCAATAATAATAATGCCAATAATTTGGAAGATAAAAAAAGGTCAAATTCTACACAACTGAGCTCGAAAAGATTCCCACTTTACCAATCTTGCATAGTTGGCTTCTCAGGGAAGCAGCAGAGGTGTCCATGCCACCAATAGTTACCAAAGATTCCCTCCGGAATCCCAAGATGATAGCCTCTATTAGTCAAATTGAATTGATATACCTTTGGAGAGAGACACACAACACAGGTAGGGCTTTCTAAAGCTCGTTCAGGAAGATCTCTGGTAAAAAGAGAGACCAAAGGTTCCCTCCGAAATCACCAGAGAATAGTAATCAAGTTGATCTGATTTGGTTTGGAAAAGGACACACAATAATATTTCTTTTTTATAAAATTTCTTGAAGACACTGAATGCATCCTCGTCTCCAAAGACTTAGAGCTGGTTCCAGGATGGATTGACTGTCTTCAAGGAACAACAGGGAGCAGGAAATGTGTTGTGTGTCGTTTTCAAAAGCTAAATAAGATCAATTTAATTAACAGAAACTCCAGGAGGGACTATGGTCCCTGGTTTTGCTAGCGACCCTCTAATGCTACCCAGTGAAGCCCAGAGACCGTAATCTAGTTTCATGCAAAAGAAAACTAGTGAGATGGCTATTTTCCTGTCCGTCCGCACTTTTTCTGTCAGACTTCAGGTCTTAAAAACTACTAAGGCTAGAGGGCTGCAAATTGGTATGTTGATCGTCCACCCTCCAATCATCAAACGTACCAAATTGCAGCCCTCTAGCCTTAGTAGATTCTAAATTTTTCATAAGGTTAAGGTTAACCATGGATCATGCGTCTGGCACCGCTATAGGTGTCAACAACACAGGCCACCACCGGGCCGTGGCTATAAGTTTCATAGTCCATGGCTGAAAGTTTCATGGGCCGTGGCTGAGGGTTTCATATAGCATTATAGGTTGTACAGAAAACTCGATTGTGCCAAAGAAATTTCTGCGCAATTTTTACTTGTTTTTATATAATGACCTTTCTTGTGGGCTAACTGTGTAGCCCATGGACCCTGGTTATCCAAGGACACCTGCTCACGTCCTTCCTGTAGAAGACTAGAAGAGACAAGGTGCCGTTTTGAAACAAAGTGCCTTCCACCAGTTTCCAGTTGGGTACCTGAAAGATAATTTTTTTTTTTTGCATGAAAGATATTTGACATTACCCATTCTAATAGCTCTCTTGCACGTGTTTCAATTGTTTTTTATGATCTTATTGTTGAGAAAACTTATTTCTTTTATTATCTTTATTTCTGTTTTTATTATTACTGCTAGTTTTACCATTACGCATTCGTTAGTGATAGGTTAATTTCGAATCTATGTACAGAAAGGTGAATATGCACAGCAGATTCGAAACTAACCTTAATATCACGAATGCTGTAAAGATTAGTTCACTCTCACTTTATTTTTAAGTCAAAATGGGGACGTGAGAGGAAAGGATTTTGTGAATAAAAACAAACTAAATAAAGAAAATGTTCTACTATGCTCTCACCTCCCAGGAGCCAACAGCTTTCAGCAGCACACTCAACCAATTATATATCATTCAATATACTTATTAGGACGCCCATTTGCATCTCCATTTTTACTATTATCACGCTAATACCCCATTTGTATTTTACCATTTATTCCACGCATATTTGCGCATTTATCGATTTTAACAAGTATGTGTTCAAAAGACACCATACGTTCTCACAGCATCATGATTTCCTGACCTTTTTATCAACTCCCATCCAATCTATGTAGCATCACCCCCCCCCCTTTTTTTCGTTTTATAATTGGATATATGAGTAAGAACTAGTTCATTGTCATCTGACACTCACACGTGTTGAAGAAATGGACTCCTTTTATTCTTGTTAATTTCCCTAAGGAGGCCACGCTACCTATGACGTTCGGCGGGGTGCCACATTTAATCTATTCAAAGGTGACTTCGTGCCCGTTGCAGATTATTGCTTCTTCGACTTGCAGACAGACCTACCAGCGGTTAATTTCTTTTGGAAGTGAAGAAGATTTAATACGATCTTTGTCATCGAACCTCACGCCCCCTGTGGGCTCCCAAAACCATCCCTTAAATACCCCTTCAAAACAAACCCCAACTGTCTGTCTCAAAGCACATTCCCCATTTGTTTTTTCTGTGCATTTTTGTTAAATATAGTACATTTTTATTTCTTGTTCCAGGCTTAGTTTACTCTATACATGTTGGTTAGGTTAGGTTAGAGAGAGAGAGAGAGAGGGGGTGGGGGTTTCAGTGGTACGCTTGATAGACTGTATCTTTGGTAATAATTGATAATGGATATTATCTCTAAAATACGTCCACCAACTTTCAGCCAGTGATATTTTTCTCTTTCAATTTACTCTTTGACAGTTTTTAACTTAGTCAGATAGACAAAATGACAAACGCACAAACAATGGTGAGTCTTAATATTACATATTTCGGTAATAAATCATTTAGTCCAAGTGATTAGTAATTTTGTGCTGCTTCAAAAGAAGGAATTTTCATTTATGTATAAGCAGTAAACACGTGTTTTAACTAAGGGAGAGGGAAAGAGAGATATATTCAATGTTAGTCTCTACTGAAGAAAAGCTCAGTTAAAAATTGAGGGGCTGCTGAGATTAGTCCATAACACTTCATTTTTGGTTGTATTCTTGTTCAAATTATCATTTGAGGCTGTAACTGAGACCTAAAGATAGGGCGGAAGGTTCGATTATAAAGCCATTTTGAATTAGATCTTAGGTAATAACTCCTTAGGTTTAATAGGGTATCGTTCTTTTTTCTAGTTCATTCTAATAATTTTGTATTTGAGCCAGAGAGAGAGAGAGAGAGAGAGAGAGAGAGAGAGAGAGAGAGAGAGAGAGAGAAGAATGCCGTATTTCGAAAACTTCTTAAATATTAAAGCTTAGATTTCAGGTGCATAGTATCCGGGAAGCCTTTCTGTGAGTGGCCCCTTTACGGATGCATCTGTCAGTTTTGTTGCTTAGTTTCCGAAAAGAGAGAGAGAGAGATTACCGGAACACTTTAATTGCCTGGTTGTTGGGTGGTAAAAGGTTGAGTTCAGTTGGGTAGTGGACTGACGAATTCGAATGAGTTGCTCAGTTTCTCTCGTATTTGTTGCCTTGTGTCGGGTGGAATTTCATTCCCTCATTGCTGATCTGCCTGAGAGGAGAGCTACTACGTCGTGAAAGCAAAGGGGGTGTCGGATACAATGCCGTACATTAATTTATACCATTTGTTTTCATGTCTTTTCTGGTACATGTCCGTCATTTATTTCCATTCCAGCAGAACGTTTTTGTTTTGTTGGCATGGGTTAGTTTTCATAAATCTTCATCTATTCTATAGAAAATCTGATAACAAATGTTTATCATGTTATGTTATAAACAAATCATTAATAGGACTGGGATTTTCTAACGTTAATTAATCTGCATTCATTTGTTATCTTACATAATGATGGTTGACACTTGTTCAAGTTTCAATATGTAATTGTTAAATATTATTTGGTCCTATTTTATCAAAAAAGTTTTCTCTTGTCGTTTAGTAATAAATGGAAAAATTTATTAAAAACTTATAAATATGTCGGTATGAATATTATCCAAAATGTTTTCAAGCATTTTTTTTAAAAGTTAATCATATTCATCTTTGTCTTGGAATCAGATATATCGTGAAGTTTTATTTCATTGCTGAAATAAATCATATGTAACCATAACATAACATTAAATTTCATCATCGATACTGAAAACTGAATTGCCTTTCCGGTGAAAGGTAATAGCATTTATTATTATTTTTTTTTAGGAAGTATATCCATTAAATATTTCGAAGAAAAAGATTGACGTGTTAAAACTGATGAAATATTTCGAGGAAAATCTCTCTCTCTCTCTCTCTCTCTCTCTCTCTCTCTCTCTCTCTCTCTCTCTCTCTCTCTCTCTCTCTCTCTCTCTCTCTCCATAGATCATTCTATCTTACCCTCCTCGCAGTTTCCTTTCTTAAACTCATTTCGTCAGGTAAACTTGAAGAAATCCTTTGGAACATTAGTATACTTTATGATGTCTTTTGATCACAGGATCTCAAAAATTATCAAAAGGAATTTTCTTTTTTCATTTCCACTGTTAATTCGTATAAACGTTATTAATAGTGCTTCATTAAGGGCGCTTTGTATTGTAAACTACTATATATTACAGAGGTCTCAGAGAGAAAGAGAGAGAGAGAGAATCGAGTCATACAATTCACTTATTTGGATACTAAGTTAACCAAGGAAGCAATAATGAAAAGTTGTAGAAGAAGCATTATTTCAAACTAATGAAATGAGACCACAGCTCAGAAATCGTTCAAATATTTCATAAAAGTCATGTTACACAGTCAGTAATTATTCTGGTCCAATTCCCAGTCATGAGAGACTATTAAAACTCATTAAAACACCATTGACTTAGGAAGCGTATTCGATGCCTTTTGGTTAGGCAGCAGAAATGGATCTTTCCAAGGGTAGATCAGTGAATGTTAAAAACAATGGGAACGGCCCCGTTTAAGCAGAAAATGAATGTGGTCACTTGTAAACAATTTCCTTTAAAATCAGTGACATAATTTACAGTAACACTATTGTTAATGTTTTGTACGTAACAGATTTTTTTCTATTTGATCTACTTCTACAGAAATTATGAATTTCATTTTTTCTTATGGCGATGGTCTTAATTGTGTGAAAATACACTGAAGCAGATAAAACAGGAGTTTGTCTTTTGAACTCGTCGGTTAAATAAACAAGCATTTCCCCGACAAGGCCAGTCATTTCAAGTCAAACATTATACACCCCGCCCCCCCCCTCTCTCTCTCCCTCTCAAACACGCACACACACACACACACGAACACTTACGCGCGCAAGCGCGAACACTTTCATTCAGACGTATCTTTTTTTTTTTCAGATATCAAAAAGGAAAATGCTTTTGATAGTAAGGTAAAGAAAATTTAATAACAGACATTTTTCCGGAAATACTTTTCCCCGTCAGACTTGTCAATAATTTCACCAGTGTCCTGAGAGCTCTTAAAAATATGAATTAATTTTTTACTGTGGAGAAATCTAATTGACAGCGTTCTCTCTTGTTGGAATTTATAGTAATAATAATAATAATAATAATAATAATAATAATAATAATAATAAGAGGGTGTTGTGATAACAATTTCTCTAATTAGTAAGGAAATGATATCAAAGGAGAGATGGAAAGGATATTTAAAGTCCTTGTTGTTTAATTTATTCCTTTGCTAAAATATCAAAGGTCACAGAAGGATTTCTCATTTCTGTAATCAGCATAAAGGTAAATAACTCACTACACAACAAAAGTTTGAACAGGAAAAAATCAAATATTGTTACTTATTCATTAATCGAAGGAAAACTGTCATAAGGCCGTTATAAAAAAAATATTTTCTATCATAAAGAGTTTAAAAACAAATTATTACAACCACAGATATGGAAAACTGCCAATAAATTTGCAACGCTCTGAGTGTGAATGCTTCCAGCTTATAGAATAATTCACCCAAATAAGCTTACATGTTTAAAACACTTAAGTTTCTCAGTGGAAATGTTTATAAAATGTTGTGTTTACTAAATGGGATAAAGGGTAAATGAAAATTATGGAAACGATTGACCACTTACTTAAAGTAATAGAGTTCTTAAAAGCAAAAAGGATATTTGTGCTGGGATTTTTAGGTATATGAAATTTTGATATTTTCATACGAAAATATCAATTACTGGAAAATATTAATTACTGGAAGTTCTAAAGCAACTGATGTGGATTTCCAACGAGCTTCATTACTCTGTTTTGAAGAAAAGAGAATAATGAGGTAGGCAGTCTTCCTTTTCTATTTTCGTAATGAATTTTATTGATGGTACTAATTCATTTAGTTTAACAATGATATTATTCACATTTTCATTACCTGCCCATACACATATTATGTCATCAACACTATATATATATATATATATATATATATATATATATATATATATATATATATATAAATATATATATATATATATATATATATATATATATATATATATATATATATATATATATACGGTATATATAAAGCATATACATACATACATAATCTCTCTCTCTCTCTCTCTCTCTCTCTCTCTCTCTCTCTCTCTCTCTCTCTCTATATATATATATATATATATATATATATATATATATATATATATATATATATATATATATATATATATATATAGAGAGAGAGAGAGAGAGAGAGAGAGAGAGAGAGAGAGAGAGAGAGAGAGAGAGAGAGAGAGAGAGAGATTATGTATGTATGTATATGCTTTATATATACCGTATATATTTATATATATAGATTATACTGTATGTATATATATATATATATATATATATATATATATATATATATATATATATATATATATATATATATTCTGTATTGCTAAACCATAAACAAAAGAACACTCCTGGAAGTGAAAAACATCATGGATATCTAATTACACTTGCACGATACTTGATGGAAAGAGAGAGAGAGTAGATGGCCGCATCAATCCTCTCTGGCAAACATCAAATAGTGTAACTAGAAGCAATATTCGAAGGGAAGATATTGGAAGGGGAGAGTGAGGGCTGCGTCTTTGATGTTCGGATGTATCTTTGCCTGGGATCAGTTTTGGGATGTTTCAGTCATCAACCATGATCAAGTGAAATGGCGCTGGAACAAACGCAGATTCAAATCTACTTATCTACGTAGCCATTTCTCTCTCTCTCTCTCTCTCTCTCTCTCTCTCTCTCTCTCTCTCTCTCTCTCTAAAAGAGGGAACGCTGAAATTTGCAATAAAAAGACTTGTTTATTCTGCAGGTTATATAATTGTCGATATATATATTGCTAGTGCAGATTGTTGGCTTTCTTTGCTTATCACTTAGATCAGTAAAAATGTAATGAATTTCTCTATTCCAGTTATTTAGACAATCTACGGAAAACATTGCTTTTATTATTACTTTTTTTAAATATGACCTAATACAGGGAACCTAAATCTAATTCTTTAAAAATTTTACTTTACTATTAACTCTGCGATTAGGTGATTGATAGTTTAATATAAATGCTAATTTATTAAAGTGCACCGCATAATACTACTACCAGTTTTCTACCCTTTGTCTTATTTCTAAAGCAATACCAAGCACATGAAAATTAATATATTTGTAATATGCAACAAAGAGATAGACGAAGATGTTGAGATAATAACCTTGTAATCCTTTTTATGAAAATCGTTGCTGTTTATACAAAAAATTCATGTTTGGACCCCGACCGTCCTTTCAGTTATGAAGACTAGTTAAGGTAGTAGATGTTATCTTTTTCTAATATTATTAGGATCGTTTGATGAATGAGCAAATGTCCCTTCTATTATTCAATGGAATTTTCTTATTCAATATTATTAGAAGCATGTTGATATTCCTAAGATTTTTTTCTATTTATTTTACTATTTGATAGTCTTGTAGTTGCTAAAGTCAGAATAGAAGCCATTCTGATTGGATTGCCATATCACGTTGCAAAATTCAGATAGCAAAATGTCGGGTGTACCAGGGTGGTATGAAAGTCAATTGGCAGGTAGGAAATCAAGGCGGGCTTTCATGGGAATGATAAAACGAGAGAGAATGCGGAATCATTTAATACACAAAACGACCTCTCTCTCTCTCTCTCTCTCTCTCTCTCTCTCTCTCTCTCTCTCTCTCTCTCTCTCTCTCTCTCTCTCTCTCTCTCTCTCTCTCTTGTATTCTTCTATCTTATGGTGCTTTATGTATGATAATTTGGTTTTGATAAATTAATATAATTACATCGGCGAGCATAGTATCTGGTTAGAACTTATGCGTTTGATAGATTATTCATGCGTAAGTTATTTGGAGTATTTCATATTATAAATATGATTTTTAAGGATTCATAGTTTGAGGACGTTCGAGACATCAGCAGTAATAATAATAATAATAATAATAATAATAATAATAATAATAATAATAATAATATTTGAAGATAGTAGACCCTCTTTTTAAAAATTGGCTATGCTGAAAAGGGTGGCAGTATTAGTTAAATTGGTTCGTAGAAAATCTTTACAATTATCATTACTCTCTTTTCGCAAATGCTAAATTTCACTAAAAGTTGACTGATGTTTATAATATGGATAATAGGTAAGGAAGGAGTTCTCGATTCTCTAAGGGTTTTTCTTCCCCTACAGTAGGGCTGGGTGATTCCCCAGAGTTTCCGGTAGGGGGCATGCAGTAGCAAAGATCGCGGAGCCTCTCTCAGGTGGTGAGTTCTGCTGCATTTGCTCTTGTCCATATTATAAATACCAGCCAACTTTTAGCAAATATTAGCATTGAAGATTAAAGAGTAATATGGAGAATCGAAAATGATATCTGTAGAATCAGTTCAATTAATAATAATAGTAATAATGATAATTATAATAATGGTGATAATAATAATAATGATGAGATAATGTTGACGATAATAATAATGATGGTGATGGTGACAATAATAGTAATAATAATAATGCCAATAATTTGGAAGATAAAAACAGGTCAAATTCTACACAGTTGAGCTCGAAAAGATTCCCACTTTACCAATCTTTCATTGTTGGTTTCTCAGGGAAGGAGCAGAGGGGTCTATTCCACCAATAGTTACCAAAGATTCCCTCGGGAATCCCAAGATGATAGCCTCTATTAGTCAGATTGAATTGATATACCTTTGGAGAGACACACAACACAGCTAAGACTTTCTAAAGCTCGTTCAGGAAGATCTCTGGTAAAACTAGAGACCAAAGGTTCCCTCCGAAATCACCAGAGAATAGTAATCAAGTTGATCTGATTTGGCTTTGGAAAAAGACACACAATAATATTTCTTTTTTATAACATTTCTTGAAGACTGAATCCATCTTCGGCTCCAGAGACTTAGAGCTGATTCCAGGATGGATTGACTGCCTTCAAGGAATAGCAGAGAGCAGGAAATGTGTTGTGTGTCGTTTTCAAAAGCTAAATAAGATCAATTTAGTTAACAGAACCTATCCTCCGGGGTTCCAGCAGGGACTATGGTCCCTGGTTTTGCCGGCGACCCTCTGATGCTACCCAGTGAAGCCCAGAGACCGTAATTAGTTTCATGCAAAAGAAAACTATTAAGATGGCTCTTTTCCTGTCCGTCCGCACTTTTTCTGTCCGCCCTCAGATCTTAAAAACTACTAAGACTAGAGGGCTGCAAATTGGTATGTTGATCGTCCACCCTTCAATCATCAAACATACCAAATTGCAGCCCTCTAGCCTTAGTAGTTTATAAAAATTTTTATAAGGTTAATGTTAGCCATGGATTATGCGTCTGGTACCGCTGTAGGTGTCATAATACAGGCCACCACCGGGCCGTGGCTAAAAGTTTCATAGTTCATGGCTCAGGGTTCCATATAGCATTATGCGTTGTACAGAAACCTCGATTGCGCCAAAGAAACTTCTGCGCATTTTTTACTTGTTTTTATATAATGACTTTCCTTGTGGGCTAACTGTGGAGCCCATGGTCCCTGGTTATCCAAGGACACCTGCTCATGTCCTTCCTGTAGAAGACTAGAAGAGACAAGGTGCCGTTTTGAAACAAAGTGCCTTCCACCAGTTTCCAGTTGGGTACCTGAAAGATAATTTTGACATTACCCATTCTAATAGCTCTCTTGCATGTGTTTCAATTGTTTTTAATGATCTTATTGTTGAGAAAACTTATTTCTTTTATTATCTTTATTTCTGTTATTATTATTACTGCTAGTTTTACCATTACGCATTCGTTAGTGATAGGTTAATTTCGAATCTATGTACAAAAACGTGCATATGCACAGCAGAGTCGAAACTAACCATAATATCCCGAATGCTGTAAAGATTAGTTCACTCTCACTTTATTTTTAAGTCAGAATGGGGACGTGAGAAAAAAAGGATTTTATGAATAAAAACAAACTAAATAAAGAAAATGTTCTACTATGCTCTCACCTCCCAGGAGCCAACAGCTTTCAGCAGCACACTCAACCAATTATATATCATTCAATATACTTATTAGGACGCCCATTTGCATCTCCATTTTTACTATTATCACGCTAATACCCCATTTGTATTTTACCATTTCATTCCACGCATATTTGCTCATTTATCGATTTTAACAAGTATGTGTTCAAAAGACACCATACGTTCTCACAGCATCCTGATTTCCTGACCTTTTTATCAACTCCCATCCAATCTATGTAGCCTCCCCCACCCCTTTTTTTCGTTTTATAATTGGATATATGAGTAAGAACTATTTCATTGTCATCTGACACTCACATGTGTTGAAGAAATGGACTCTCTGTATTCTTGTTAATTTCCCTAAGGAGGCCACACCACCTATGATGTTCGGCGGGGTACCACATTTAATCTATTCAAAGGTGACTTCGTGCCCGTTGCAGATTATTGCTTCTTCGACTTGCAGACAGACCTACCAGCGATTAATTTCTTTTGGAAGTGAAGAAGATTTAATACGATCTTTGCCATCGAACCTCACGCCCCCTGTGGGCTCCCAAAACCATCCCTTAAATACCCCTTCAAAACAAACCACAACTGTCTGTCTCACAACAATTCCCCATTTGTTTTTTCTGTGCATTTTTGTTAAATATGGTACATTTTTATTTCTTGTTACAGGCTTAGTTTACTTTATACATGTTGGTTAGGTTAGGTTAGGTTAGGTTAGAGAGAGAGAGAGAGAGAGAGACAGAGAGAGAGAGATTTACTGCCAAGAGGTAGAAAATTAGATTTGAGTAATAGACTATGGATTTCAGGTGACTAGTAGACCGTAACTTTTCAGTGGGTGTTACTTTTCCCCCCGTATGTGTCCCAAAGGGAATTTTATGGCAGAGAGCGAAGGAAGGAGAGATAAAGGGAATGACAAGGAAGGAGATTCAATTATTCCCCGTAATAAATTAGATCTTGGGTAAAAAATAAGTTCAGGGGAACAGAGAGTTTATAGTGTTTTACTTGGTGATATCGCTTTCCTTTGACTTATCCATTTGAGAGAGAGAGAGAGAGAGAGAGAGAGAGAGAGAGAGAGAGAGAGAGAGAGAGAGAGAGAGAGAGAGAGAGGTTCTCAGTGGTACGCTTGACAGACTGTATCTATGGTAATAACTGATAATGGATATTAACTCTAAAATACGTCCACAAAGTTTCATCCACTGATATGTTTCTCTTTCAATTTAGAGTTTGATAGTTTTTAACTTAGAGACACAGGTAGGCAAAGTGACAAACACACAAACAATAGTGAGCCTTAATATTACATATTTCGGTAACGAATAATGTAGTCCAAGTGATTAGTAATTTTGTTCTACTTTAAAAGAAAGCATTTACTTTTTTGTATGAGCAATAGACACTTGTTTAACTATGGGAGAGAGAGAGAGCGAGAGAGAGAGAGAGATTCATTACCGGAACACTTTAATTGCCTGGATGTTGGGTGGTAACAGGTTGAGTTCAGCTGGATAGTGACTGTCGAATTCCAATGATTTGTCCTGGCTCTCTCGTATTTGTTGCCTTGTGTCGAGTGGAATTTCATTCCCTCATTGCTGATCTGCCTGAGAGGAAAGCTACTACGTCGTGAAAGCAATGGGGGTGTCGGACACAGTGCCTTACATTAACATATACCATTTGATTTTATGTCTTTTCTGGTATATGTCCGTCATCTATTTCCACTCCAGCAGAACGTTTTTGTTTTGTTGGTATGGGTTAGTTTTCGTAAATCTCCATCAGTTCTATAGAAAATTTGATAACAAATGTTTATTATGTTATAAACAAATAATTACTAGGACTAGGTCTGTTTATCATTAATTAATCTGTATTTATTTGTCGTCTTACATAATGATGGTTGACACTTGTTCGAGTTTCATTATGTAATTGTTAAATATTATTTGGTCCTCTTTTATCAAAAAAATTTTCTCTTGTCGTTTAGTAATAAATGGGAAAATTTATTACAAACATATAAATATGTCGGTACTGAATATTATCCAAAATGTTTTATTAAAGCATTTTTTTTAAATTAATCATATTCATCTTTGTCTTGGAATCAATTATATCGTGAGGTTTTATTTCATTGCTGAAATAAATCATATGTAATCACAACACAAGAGGGTAATTTCGTCATCCATACTGAAAAACAGAATCACATTTTCGGTGAAAGGCAGTTGCGTTTATTATTATTATTTTTTTTATGTAGGAAGTATATTCATTTAATATTTCGAAGAAGAGATCGACGTGTTAAAACTGATGTAATATTTTGAGTAAGGTCTCTCTCTCTCTCTCTCTCTCTCTCTCTCTCTCTCTCTCTCTCTCTCTCTCTCCATCCATAGATCATTCTGTCTTACCCTCTTTGCAGTTTCCTTTCTTAAACTCATTTCTTCAGGTAAACGTGAAGAAATCCTTTGGAACATTAATATACTTTATGATGTTTTTTGATCACAGGAGAGGGGCAACATCTGTTAGCGATTCTCAAAAATTATCAAAAGGAATTTTCTTTTTTCATTTCCACTGTTAATTCGTATAAACGTTATTAGTAGTGTTTCATTAAGGGCGCTTTGTATTGTAAACTACTGTATATTACAGAGGACTCAGAGAGAGAGAGAGAATCAAGTCATACAATTCACATATTTGGATACTAAGTTAACCAAGGAAACAATAATGAAAAGTTGTAGGAAAGTATTATTTCAAACTAATGAAATGAGACCACAGCTCAGAAATCGTTCAGATATTTCACAAATGTCATGTTACAAAGTCAGTAATTATTCTGGTCCATTTCCCAGTCATGGGAGACTATTAAAACTCATTAAAACACCTTAGACTTAGGAAGCGTATTCGATGCCTTTTGGTTAGGCAGCAGAAATGGATCTTCCCAAGGGTATATCAGTGAATGTTAAAAACAATGGGAACGGCCCCGTTTAAGCAGAAAATTAATGTGGTCACTTGTAAACAGTTTCCTTTAGAATTAGTGACATAATTTTTCAGTAACACTATTATTAATGTTTTGCACGTAACAGATTTTTTCTAACTGGTCAACTTCTACGGAAATTATAAATCTCATTTTTCCTTATGGCGACGGTCTTCATTGTGTGAAAATACACTGAAGCAGATAAAAGCAGGAGTTTGTCTTTTCAACTCATCAGTTAAATAAACAAGGATTTCCCCGACAAGGTCTGTCATTTCTGGTCAAACACTATGCACCCGCCCCCGCCCCCGCCCCCTCTCTCTCTCTTTCTCTCAAACACGCACATACAGACAGACACACAAACACACGAACACTTACGCGCGCGAGCGTGAACATTTTCATTCAGACGTATCTTTTTTTTTCAGATGTCAAAAAGGAAAATGCTTTTGATAGTAAGATGAAGAAAATTTAATAAAAGACACATTTCCAGAGGAAATACTCTTCCTTGTCAGAGTTGTCACTAACTATAATTGCACCAGTGTCCTGGGAGCTCTTAAAGATATGAATTAGTTTTTTACTGTGGAGAAATCTAATTGACAGCGTTCTCTCGTGCTGGAATTTATAGTAATAGTCGAAATAATAATAATTATAATAAGAGGGTATTGTGATAACAATTTCTGTAATTATTAAGGAAATGATATCAAAGGAGAGATGGAAGGGATATTTAAGGTCCTTGTTATTTAATTTATTCCTTTGTTAAAATATTAAAGGTCACTGAAGGATTTCTAATTTCTGTAATCAGCATAAGGGAAAATAACTGACTACAAAACAAAAGTTTGAACAGGAAAAAATAAAAAATTGTTACTTATTCACTAATCGAAAGAAAACTGTCATAAGGCAGTTATAAAAAATATTTTCTATCATAAAGAGTTTAAAAAGAAATGATTACAACCACAGGTATGGAAAAATTGCCAATTATTCTGTAGCACTTTGAAGTGTGAATAATTCCAGCTTATAGAATAATTCACGCAAATAAGCTTACAAGTTTAAAACATTTAAGTTTCTGAGTGGAAGTGTTTATAAAATATTGTTTTTACTAAATGGGATAAAGGGTGAATGAAACGTTCAGAAATGGTTGACCACTTACTTAAAGTAATAGAGTTATGAGAAGCAAAAAGGATATTAATTTTGTGCTGGGATTTTTCGGTATATGAAAACTTAATATTTTCACACAAAAAAAAAATGCTTAAATAATGGAAATTCTATAGCAAATCATGTGGATTTACAAAGCGCTTCATTATTCTCTTTGGAAGAAAAGAGAATAATGAAGTAGGCAACCTTCCTTTCTATTTCCATAGTGAATTTTATTGATGGTATCAATTCGTTTAATTTAACAAAGATATTATTCACATTTTCATTACCTGGCCATACACATGTTATGTCATCAACACTATATATATATATATATATATATATATATATATATATATATATATATATATATATATATATATATATATATATATATATATATATATATATAATATATGTATATATATTGCTACGAATGTCCCAGGGATACTTACTTGATTTTGGGCAGCAATGGATGAATGCAGGGATTTCCTTACATTATCAAGCAATCTACTGTATGTATTTATTACACATCAGACTCAATATTAGGACAACTTCATAGACAAACAAAGGAAAATCTGTGGCTTAGGGCCTTCTTCATGTGAGGGGAAAATTACATAAACTCAAGTGTTCTCTTGACTAATTATATTTACATAACAAACACAGATCAGAAGGATGATGAATTACTGGGCAGGTAATAATAAGGGCCTGCTAAATGAATGAATCATACACAGAATAAATTTTCTACGCCGATGATGTCTTCATAACAGGAAACATTGCTGTGGGGGTAGAAGGAGGGACTGCACATGGATAGAGGCCTATCTGCAAAATATGCAAGACGGTTACTTGCAAGAATAATAAGATGTTCCAAGGGAACTGAGGGAAAAGCACAGATGTGCCAAATAACTCAGTTCAACACTAAATGCATAATTACGTTAACACTGAATGCTCCAACACAAATTACTGAAGGTGATCGCAGAATGGAAAATAAATGAAAAATCAGAAGGAGAAATAACAGGAATCGTGACTGACTAAGAAACCTTATTCTGGTACAGTGCCTTCGTCAAGATGACAGTGTCCTCGTTCAATAGGGTGCTGGCGATGGAGGAAGGAATTAAAATGCCACTACAAAAGTATACTGGTTCGAGCCTTGGGGTCGAACACATGGGAAGTTCGAGGGTCAGGCAAGCTTAAGGACATCTGTCATCGGTGATGTTCGAAGCGTTTTTCTCTCTCGATTTCCGTTGCATGGTCTATAAAGAACCTTCGGAGATTACGCCATTTGTGTCTGGTAGGTGGCACAAAGGTCAATCTTTGTCACGTTTTCTCTATAGGTCACATGGCAGCAGTCAACCTCGTGGAGGGTTAACATAGCAGCTGCGCCGCCTTTCTCTTTTTTTTTTTTTGGCTCCTCCCTTGTCACTGCTTGATGCCAGGAAGGTATGACGGTCACCTGGAAATCAAGGCCTTAGGCAGTCATTTGGACAGAGAGAAGGGTTAGGCTTAATCATTTTGGGGAATGAAGGAGAGAGTTTATGAAGGGTCATGTGGAAACCCACAGTTCTAGTAATTAAAACAATTGAAATTAATTATATTTCGTTCTCTGCTACATTATGGATGTAAAATGGGTGACAGGGAACCTTGGACAGAGATTCCATCCATTGCAATACACACACACACACACACACTCACACACACACACACACACACACACACATATATATATATGTATATATATATATATATATATATATATATATATATATATATATATATATATATATAGTATTTATGTATATACTGTGTGTGTGTGTATATATATATATATATATATATATATATATATATATATATATATATATATATATATATATATTGTTTGTGTCCGTGTGTACGTGTGTTTTGTTGTGTGTGGGAAGGAAAGAGTAAAGGAGGGAGAGAGAGTTAAAATATTCAATGTCACCTGATTAAAGCACAATGCTGTCTATGAATAAAGATTTTGTATTGACAGAAGATGAATCATATGTATAATCAAAGACATGGTAGCAAAAATTTCGTGATTAATATTGAAAAACAATTTTTCAGATATGCTGGGGTCCTTTGGAAATATTCAGAAAATTCTGTACAAGGTGAGGCTCCCTGTAAAAAAAATATTTAAATTGCATACTCGGGACTAAAATAAACTGGAATTGATGTTTCAGATGTGAATAACTTGTTTGAGGGAAACAAAAGAAGTATAGATTGGGAAGAGGCACCTTGATGTTTTAAGACTCATTATAATCTATCTATAGTGATAACAGAAAATAAAAGAATTTAAAGTAAGCAAAACTTTACTGAATAATTTTCTTAATAGGTGCGTATCTTTTGGAAGAGTAGTATATGTTACGATATATTGTTTTCTTATGGCAAAGATCAAACGTCTAAGGTAAAAGATATTGTTCAGAAATGCGTGGATAAAAGTTACCGGTCTGAAAGCTTTACTTTTTCCGATAAGGCATTCTGTTTGATAGTGTCTGCTGAGAGAGAGAGAGAGAGAGAGATTACTGAATATCCTTCATTCAGAATAGTCTGATGTGTATTAATTCGTTTCACCTGTCTGAAAGTATAATTACTAGATCTGCGCTTAGGTAAAATAACGGAAAAGAATTTAGAAGAAATTGATTGCTACAAAAGAAGTAAGAAGAATATTCTATTTTGCTAAACCAGAAACAAAGGAACAAATTGGAGAACAAAACATTCATATATTTATATATCATAATGAGGTATACTCTCAATAGTATCAATATTTGATGGAGAGAGAGAGAGTTGATGGCAGCATCAATCCTCTCTGGCAGACATCAAATAGCGTAACTAGAAGCAATATTCGAAGGGAAGATATTGGAAGGGGAGAGTGAGGGCTGCGTCTCTGATGTTCGGATGTATCTCTGCCTGGGATCAGTTTTGGGATGTTTCAGTCATCAACCATGATCAAGTAAAATGGCGCTGGAACAAACGCAGATTCAAATCTACTTATCTACGTAGCCATTTTTATGCAACTCTCTCTCTCTCTCTCTCTCTCTCTCTCTCTCTCTCTCTCTCTCTCTCTCTCTCTCTCTCTAAAAGAGAGAACGCTGAAATTTGCAATAAAAAGAATTGTTTATTGTGGAGGTTATATGATTGTCGATATATATATATATATATATATATATATATATATATATATATATATATATATGTATATATATATATATATATATATATATATGTATATATATATATATATATATATATATATATATATATATATATATATATATATATACATACAGTATATATATTACTAGTGCAGATTGTTATCTTTCTTTGATTATCACTTAGGTCAGTAAATATGTAATGAATTTCTCTATTCCAATTATTTAGACAATCTACGAAAAACATTGCTTTTATTATTACTTTTTTTTTAATATGCACTAATACAGAAAACCTAAATCTAATTCTTTAGTAATTCTGTTTTACTATTACCTCAACGATTAGGTGATTGATAGTCTGATATAAATGCTGATTTATTAAAGTGCACCGCATAACACTTTTGCCAGTTTTCTACCTTTTCTCCTATTTCTAAAGCAATACCAAGCACATGAAAATTAGTATATTTGTAATAGATAACAAAGAGATAGACGAAGATGTTGAGATAATAACCTTGTAATCGTTTTTATGAAAATCGTTGCTGTTTATACAAAAATTCGTATTTGGACCCCGACCGTCCTTTCAGTTATGAAGACTAGTTAAGGTAGTAGATATTACCTCATTTTCTAATATTAGGATCGTTTGATGAATGAGCAAATGTACCTTCTATTATTTAATGGTATTTATTATTCAGTATTATTAAAAGCATGTTGGTATAACTAAGATTTTTTTTTTTATTATTTCAAACTTGTAATTGCTACAGTCAGAATAGCAGCTGTTCTGATTGGATTGCCATATCACGTTGCAAAATTCGGATAGCAAAATGTCGGGTGTACCAGGGCGGTATGAAAGTCAAATGACAGGTAGGAAATCAAGGCGGACTTGCATGGGAATGATAAAACGAGAGAATGCGGAATTATTTAATACACAAAACGATCTCTCTCTCTCTCTCTCTCTCTCTCTCTCTCTCTCTCTCTCTCTCTCTCTCTCTCTCTCTCTCTCTCTCTTGTATTCTTCTGTCTTATGGTGCTTTATGTATAATAATTTGGTTTTGATAAATTAATATAATTACATCGGCGAGCATAATATCTGGTTAGAACTTATGCGTTTGATAGATTATTCATGTGTAAGTTAATTGGAGTATTTCATATTATAAATATAATTATTTAGATTCATAGTTTGAGGACATTCGAGACATCAGCAATAATAATAATAATAATAATAATAATACTAATAATAATAATAGTATTTGAAGGTAGTAGACCCTCTTTTAAAAAATTGGCTATGCTGAAAAGGATGGCATTATTAGTTAAACTGGTTCATACAAAGTCTTCAGTTATCATTACTCTCTTTTCTTAAATGCTGATTTTCACTAAAAGTTGGCTGATGTTTATAATATGGATAATAGTTAAGGAAGGAGTTCTCGATTCTGTAATGGGTTTTCTTCCTCTACATTAGGGCGGCGTGATTTCATAAAGTTTCCAGTATGAGGCATGCAGTAGCAAAAATTGTGGAGTCTCTCTCAGGTGGTTGAGATCTGTTGCATTTACTCTTGTCCATATTATAAATACCAGCCAACTTTTAGCAAATATTAGGATTGAAGAACAAAGAGTAATACGGAGAATCGAAAATGATTTCTGTAAAATCAATTCAATTAATAATAAAAGTAATAATGATAATTATAATAATGGTGATGATAATAATAATAATAATGAGATAATGTTGATGATAATAACGATTGTGAGCTCGAAAACATTCCCACTTTACCAATCTTGCATAGTTGGCTTCTCAGGGAAGCAGCAGAGGGGTCCATGCCACCAATAGTTACCAAAGATTCCCTCCGGAATCTCAAGATGATAGCCTCTATTAGTCAGATTGAATTAATATACCTTTGGGGAGAGGCACAACACAGGTAGGGCTTTCTAAAGCTCGTTCAGGAAGATCTCTGGTAAAAAGAGAGACCAAAGGTTCCCTCCGAAATCACCAGAGAATAGTAATCAGGTTGATATGATTTGGTTTTGGAAAAAGACACACAATAATATTTCTTTTTTATAAAATTTCTTGAAGACACTGAATCCATCCTCGGCTCCAAAGACTTAGAGCTGGTTCCCGGATGGATTGACTGTCTTCAAGGAACAACAGGGAGCAGGAAATGTGTTGTGTGTCGTTTTCAAAAGCTAAATAAGATCAATTTAGTTAACAGAAGCTATCCTCTGGGGTTCCAGGAGGGACTATGGTCCCTGGTTTTGCCAGCGACCCTCTGATGCTACCCAGTGAAGCCCAGAGACCGTAATTAGTTTCCTGCAAAAGAAAACTAGTGAGATGGCTATTTTCCTGTCCGTTCGCACTTTTTCTGTCAGACTTCAGGTCTTAAAAACTACTGAGGCTAGAGGGCTGCAAATTGGTATGTTGATCGTCCACCTTCCAATCATCAAACGTACCAAATTGCAGCCTTCCAGCCTTAGTAGTTTTTTTTATTTTTTATAAGGTTAAAGTTAGCCATGGATCATGCGTCTGGCACCGCTATAGGTGTCAACAACACAGCCACCACCGGGCCGTGGCTAAAGGTTTCGTGGTCCATGGCTGAGAGTTTCATATAGCATTATACGTTGTACAGAAAACTCGATTGCGCCAAAGAAACTTCTGCGCATTTGTTACTTGTTTTTATATAATGACCCTCTTTGTGGGCTAACTGTGGAGCCCATGGACCCTGGTTATGCAAGGACGCCTGCTTATGTCCTTCCTGTAGAAGACTAGAAGAGACAAGGTGCCGTTTAGAAACAAAGTGCCTTCCACCAGTTTCCAGTTGGGTACCTGAAAGATAATTTTGACATTACCCATTCTAATAGCTCTCTTGCATGTGTTTCAATTGTCTTTAATGATCTTATTGTTGAGAAAACGTATTTCTTTTATTATCTTTATTTCTGTTATTATTATTACTGCTAGTTTTACCATTACGCATTCGTTAGTGATAGGTTAATTTCGAATCTATGTACAGAAACGTGAATATGCACAGCAGATTCGAAACTAACCTTAATATCACGAGTGCTGTAAAGATTAGTTCACTCTCACTTTATTTTTAAGTCAAAATGAGGACGTGAGAGGAAAGGATTTGACGAATAAAAACAAACTAAATAAAGATGTTCTACTATGCTCTCACCTCCCAGGAGCCAACAGCTTTCAGCAGCACACTCAACCAATTATATATAATTTAGTATACTTATTAGGACGCCCATTTGCATCTCCATTTTTACTGTTATCACGCTAATACCCCATTTGTATTTTACCATTTTATTCCACGCATTTTTGCACATTTATCGATTTTAACAAGTATGTGTTCAAAAGACACCATACGTTCTCACAGCATCCTGATTTCCTGACCTTTTTATCAACTCCCATCCAATCTATGTAGCCTCCCCCACCCCTTTTTTTCGTTTTATAATTGGATGTATGAGTAAGAACTATTTCATTGTCATCTGACACTCACATGTGTTGAAGAAATGGACTCTCTGTATTCTTGTTAATTTCCCTAAGGAGGCCACAGCACCTATGATGTTCGGCGGGGTACCACATTTAATCTATTCAAAGGTGACTTAGTGCCCGTTGCAGATTATTGCTTCTTCGACTTGCAGACAGACCTACCAGTGGTTAATTTCTTTTGGAAGTGAAGAAGATTTAATACGATCTTTGCCATCGAACCTCACGCCCCTGTGGGCTCCCAAAACCATCCCTTAAATACCCCTTCAAAACAAACCACAACTGTCTGTCTCACAACAATTCCCCATTTGTTTTTTCTGTGCATTTTTGTTAAATATAGTACATTTTTATTTCTTGTTACAGGCTTGGTTTACTTTATACATGTTGGCTAGGTTAGGTTATAGAGAGAGAGAGAGAGAGAAAGAGAGAGAGAGAGAGAGAGAGAAGAGAGGGAGAGAGATTTACTGGCAAGAGGTAAAGAATTGGATTCCAGTGATAGACTATGGATTTCAGGTGACTAGTAGACTGTAACTTTTCAGTGGGTGTTACTTTTTCCCCCGTATGTGTCCCAAAGGGAATTTTTTGGCAGAGAGCGAAGGAAGGAGAGATAAAGGGAATGACAGGGAAGGAGATTCAATTATTCCCCGTAATAAATTAGATCTTGGGTAAAAAATAAGTTCAGGGGAACAGAGAGTTTATAGTGTTTCACTTGTTGATGTCGCTTTCCTTTGACTTATCCATTTGAGAGAGGGAGAGAGAGTGGTTTTCACTGGTACGCTTGACAGACTGTATCTATGGTAATAACTGATAATGGATATTTGGTAATAACTGATAATGGATATTAACTCTAAAATACGTCCACAAAGTTTCATCCAGTGATATGTTTCTCTTTGAATGTAGAGTTTGGTAGTTTTTTAACTTAGAGAGACAAATAGGCAAAACGACAAACACACAAACAATAGTGAGCCTTAACATTTACATATATTTCGGTAATAAATAATGTAGTCCAAGTGATTAGTAATTTTGTTCTGCTTTAAAAGAAAGCATTTACTTTTTTGTATGAGCAATACACACTTGTTTAACCAAGGGGAGAGAGAGAGAGAGAGAGAGAGAGAGAGAGAGAGAGAGAGAGAGAGAGAGAGAGAGAGAGAGAGAGAGATTACCGGAACACTTTAATTGCCTGGATGTTGGGTGGTAACAGGTTGAGTTCAGCTGGATAGTGACTGTCGAATTCCAATGATTTGTCCTGGCTCTCTCGTATTTGTTGCCTTGTGTCGAGTGGAATTTCATTCCCTCATTGCTGATCTGCCTGAGAGGAAAGCTACTACGTCGTGAAAGCAATGGGGGTGTCGGACACAGTGCCTTACATTAACATATACCATTTGATTTTATGTCTTTTCTGGTATATGTCCGTCATCTATTTCCACTCCAGCAGAACGTTTTTGTTTTGTTGGTATGGCTTAGTTTTCATAAATCTCCATCAGTTCTATAGAAAATTTGATAACATATGTTTATTATGTAATGTTATAAACAAATAATTACTAGGACTAGGTCTGTTTATCATTAATTAATCTGCATTTATTTGTCATCTTACATAATGATGGTTGACACTTGTTCGAGTTTCATTATGTAATTATTAAATATTATTTGGTCCTATTTTATTAAAAAAAAAAAAAAAACTTTCTCTTGTCGTTTAGTAATAAATGGAAAAATTGGTTAAAAACATATAAATATGTCGGTACTGAATATTATCCAAAATGTTTAAAATTTTTTTTTTTTTAAGTTAATCATATTCATCTTTGCCTTGGAATCAGATATATCGTGAAATTTTATTTCATTGCTGAAATAAATCTTATGTAATCACAACACGAGAAAGTAATTTCATCATCCATACTGAAAAACGGAATCACCTTTTCGGTGGAAGGTAATAGCGTTTATTATTATTATTATTATTTTTTTTTTTTGTAGGAAGTATATTTATTTAATATTTCGAAGAAGAGATCGACGTGTTAAAACTGATGTAACATTTCGAGTAAGGTCTCTCTCTCTCTCTCTCTCTCTCTCTCTCTCTCTCTCTCTCTCTCTCTCTCTCTCTCTCTCTCCATCCATAGATCATTCTTTCTTACCCTCTTTGCAGTTTCCTTTCTTAAACTCATTTCTTCAGGTAAACTTGAAGAAATCCTTTGGAACATTAATATACTTTATGATGTCTTTTGATCACACTGAGAGGGGCAACATCTGTTAGCGATTCTCAAAAATTATCAAAAGGAATTTTCTTTTTTCATTTCCACTGTTAATTCGTATAAACGTTATTAGTAGTGTTTCATTAAGGGCGCTTTGTATTGTAAACTACTGTATATTACAGAGGACTCAGAGAGAAAGAGAGAGAGAATCGAGTCATATAATTCACATATTTGGATACTAAGTTAACCAAGGAAACAATAATGAAAAGTTGTAGGAAAGTATTATTTCAAACTAATGAAATGAGACCACAGCTCAGAAATCGTTCAGATATTTCACAAATGTCATGTTACAAAGTCAGTAATTATTCTGGTCCAATTCCCAGTCATGGGAGACCATTAAAACTCATTAAGACACCTTTGACTTAGGAAGCGTATTCGATGCCTTTTGGTTAGGCAGCAGAAATGGCTCTTTCCAAGGGTAGATCAGTGAATGTTAAAAACAATGGGAACGGCCCCGTTTAAGCAGAAAATGAATGTGGTCACTTGTAAACAATTGCCTTTAAAATCAGTGACATAATTTTACAGTAGCACTATTATTAATGTTTTGTACATAACAGATTTTTTCTATTTGGTCAACTCCTACGGAAATTATAAATTTTATTTTTCCTTATGGCGACGGTCTGAATTGTGTGAAAAGACACTGAAGCAGATAAAAACAAGAGTTTGTCTTTTGAACTCGTCGGTTAAATAAACAAGCATTTCCCCGACAAGGCCAGTCATTTCAAGTCAAACATTATGCACCCCTCCCCCCCCCCCTCTCTCTCTCTCTCTCTCTCTCTCTCTCTCTCTCTCTCTCTCTCTCACAAACACACAAACGAAGAACACTTACGCGCGCGAGCGCGAACACTTTCATTCAGGTGTATCTTTTTTTTTCAGATGTCAAAAAGCAAAATGCTTTTGATAGTAAGGTGAAGAAAATTTAATAAAAGACATTTTTGCTGAGGAAATACTTTTCCCCGTCAGACTTGTCACTAACTATAATTGCACCAGTGTCCTGAGAGCTCTTAAAAATATGAATTAATTTTTTGCTGTGGAGAAATCTAATTGACAACGTTCTCTGGTGTTGGAATTTATAGTAATAATAATAATAATAATAATAATAATAATAATAATAATAATAAGAGGGTGTTGTGATAACAATTTCTGTAATTATTTAGGAAATGATATCAAAAGAGAGATTGAAAGGATATTTAAGGTCATTGTTAATTAATTTACTCATTTGTTAAAATATCAAAGATCACAGAAGGATTTCTAATTTCTGTAATCAGCATAAAGGTAAATAACTCACTACACAACAAAAGTTTGAACAGGAAAAAATGAAATATTGTTACCTCGTCATTAATCGAAGGAAAACTGTGTTATAAGGCAGTTATAAAAAAAATATTTTCTATCATAAAGAGTTTAAAAACAAATTATTACAACCACAGGTATGGAAAACTGCCAATTATTCTGTAGCACGTTGAAGTGTGAAAAATTCGAGCTTATAGAATAATTCACGCAAATAAGCTTACATGTTTAAAACATTTAAGTTTCTCAGTGGAAATGTTTATAAAATATTTTTTTTTTACTAAATGGGATAAAGGGTGAATGAAAATTATAGAAATGATTGACCAGCTACTTAAAGTTTAACAGAGTTCTGAGAAGCAAAAAGGATATTAATTTTGTGCTGGGATTTTTCGGTATATGAAATCTTAATATTTTCATACACAAAAAAAATGCTTAATTACTGAAATTTCTATAGCAAATCATGCGGATTTGCAAAGCGCTTCATTATTCTCTTTGGAAGAAAAGAGAATAATGAAGTAGGCAACCTTCCTTTTCTATTTCCATAGTGAATTTTATTGATGGTACTAATTCGTTTAATTTAACAAAGATATTATTCACATTTTCATACACATATTATATCATCAACACTATATATATATATATATATATATATATATATATATATATATATATATATATATGTATATATATATATATATATATATATATATATATATATATATATATATATATATATATATATATATATATATATGTATATTGCTACGAATGTCCCAGGGATACTTACTTGACTCTGGGTGGCAACGGATGAACACAGGGAGTTCCTTACATTATCAGGAAATCTACTGTATTTGTTACACATCTGACTCAATATTAGAACAACTTCGTAGACAAACAAAGGAAAATCTGTGGCTTAGGGCCTTCTTCATGTGAGGGAAAATTACATAAACTCAAGGGTCCTCTTGACTAATTATATTTACATAACAAACACTGATCAGAAGGATGACAAATTACTGGGCAGGTAATAATAAGGGCCTGCTAAATGAATGAATCCTACACAGAATAAATATTCTGTGCCAATGATGTCTTCATAACAGGAAACATCGTAGTGGGGGATAGAAGGGGAACTGCACATGGATAGAGCCAAGAGATTCCACAGTCGAGGCCTATCTGCAAAATATGCAAGACGGTTACTTGCAATAATAATAAAGCGCTCAAAGGGGACTGAGAGAAATGCACAGATGGTGCCAAATAACTCAGTTCAACACTAAATGCATAATTACATTAACACTAAATGCTCCAAAACAAATTATTGAAGGTGATCGTACAATGGAAAATAAATAAAAAATCAGACAGAAATAAAGGAATTGTGATTGACTAAGAGACCTTATTCCGGTACATTACCTTTGTCAAGATGACGGTGTCCTCGTTCGATAGGGCACTGGCGATTGAGGAGGGAATTAAAATGCCACTACAAAAAAATACTGGTCCGAGCCTTGGGGTCGAACATGGGGGAAGTTCAAGGGTCAGGCAAGGTTAAGGACATCTGTCCTCGGTGATGTTCGGAGCGTTTTTCTCTCTAGATTTCCGTTGCATCGTCTATAAATAACCTTCGGAGATTATGCCGTTTGTGTCTGGTAGGCAGCGCAAAGGTCAGTCTTTGTCACGTTTTCTATATAGGCCACATGGTAGCAGTCAACCTCATGGAGGGTTAACATAGCGGCAGCGCCAACTTTCTCTTTTTTTTTTTTTTTTGTCTCCTCCCTTGTCACTGCTTGGCTCCAGGAAGGTACTATGGTCACCTGGAAACAAGGCCTTAGGTTGTCATTTGGACAGAGAGAATGGTTAGGCTTAACCATTTGGGGAAAGAAGGAGTGAGTTTATGAAGGGGTGAGTGGAAACCCACAGTTTTAGTAATTAAAATAATTGAAATGAATTTTATTTCTTCCTCTGCTGCGTTACTTATGTAAAATGGGTGACGGGGGACTTTGGACAGAGGTTCTATCCGTTGCAATATACACACACATATATGTATATATATATGTATGTGTATATATATATATATATATATATATATATATATATATATATATATATATATATATATATATATAAATATGTGTGTGTGTGTGTGTGTTTGTGTGTGTATATATATATATATATATATATATATATATATGTATGTATGTATGTATGTATGTACTGTACATATATATATATATATATATATATATATATATATATATATATATATATATATATATATATATATATATATGTGTGTGTGTGTGTGTGTGTGTGTGTATTATATATATTGCGCGCGTGTGTGTGTGTCCGTGTGTACATATGTTTTGTTGTGTGTGGGAAGGAAAGAGTAAGAAAGAGTAACGGAGGGAGAGAGAGTTAAAATATTCAATGTCACCAGATTAACACACAATGCTGTCTAGGAATAAAGATTTTGTATTGACAGAAGATGAATCATATGTATAATCAAAGGCAGGGTGGCAAAAACTTCGTGATCATTATTGAAAAACAATCTTTCAGATATGCTGGGTCCTTAGTTAGGAAATAAGTTAAGTGTACCTTAGTTTTACCAGACCACTGTTCAGAAAATTCTGTACATGGTGAGGCTCCCTGTAAAAAAAAATGTTTAAATTGCATACTCGGGACTAAAATAAACTGGAATTGATATTTCAGATGTGAATAACTTTCTGGGGGCAACAAAAGCCGTATAGATTGGGAAGAGGCACCTTAATGTTATAAAATTAATTATAATCTGTCTGTAGTGATGACAGAAAATAAAAGAATTTAAAGTAAGCAAGACTTTATTGAATAATTTTCTTAATAGGTGCGTATCTTTTGGAAGAAGAGTATGTCTTACGATATATTGTTTTTTTATGATTGCTCATATACGAAAATTGATCAAATATTGGGGATGAATAATATGGTTTGATAAAGTTAGAGATGGCAAAGATCAAACGTCTAAGGTAAAAGATATTTAGCCGAAATGCATGGATAAAAATTACCGGTATGAAAGCTTTACTTTTTACGATAAGGCATTCTGTTTGATAGTGTCTGCTGAGAGAGAGAGAGAGAGAGATTACTGGATATCCTTCATTCAGAATAGTCTGATGCGTATTAATTCGTTCCATTTACCAGAAAATATAATTACTAGATCTGCGCTTAGGTAAAATAACGGAAAAGAATTTAGAAGAAATTGATTGCTACAAATGAAGTAAGACGAATATTCTATTTTGCTAAACCAGAAACAAAGGAACAAATTGGAGAACAAAACATTCATATATTTATATATCATAATGAGATATAATCTCAATAGTATCAGTATTTGATGGAGACAGATACAGAGAGAGAGAGAGAGAGTAGATGGCCGTATTAATCCTCTCTGGCAGATATCAAATAATGTAACTAGAAGCAATATTCGAAGGGAAGATATTGGGAGGGGAAAGGGAGGGCTGCGTCTTTGATGTTCGGATGTATCTCTGCCTGGGATCAGTTTTGGGATGTTTCGGTCACCAGCTATGAACGAGGCAAATGACGCAAGTGCAAACACACACAAATCTACTTGTCTGCGTCGCCATATTTATGTAATGAGCTCTCTCTCTCTCTCTCTCTCTCTCTGAAACAGGGTTGCCAAGTCACATGACTCCCCTACTGCCAATTCAAACATTTTACTGCCAAATCTGAATGTTTCATACACTTGAAAAATAATTATCAAAAACTATATCTTGAGGGGTTTTGTAAAGTTTATGTTAAGTTTAGGACTTTAGGTTATTCTGGAAATGAAGAAAATGTTTGTATTTACACCTATTATGTTTTTATTTGGCAAAACTTTTAAGGTTGTGTATAAATATTATTTTTTGGTAGTAGTAACATCGTAGAATATTGAAACACAATTACATTCTTACCTAGGAATTATGTAACCTTCTAGTGGCACTATCTTAGTCTATAAATATACATAATAGGCCATGTCTTGGTGCTGAATAGTGAATAGCCATTACTGTTCCAGTGATTAATCTTTATTCATTAAACTAAATCTCATAATTAAATAAAAACAAATAATTAAACTAAAATTTCACTTCGACAGAAAATTTAAACCATAATTTCAATTTGACAGAAAATTAACTGAGTAACATAAAATTGTTCAGATTATTTTGATTGTTTGTATGACTAAAATAAATTCTCAAAAACAGCAGTATCCAGAGGTGGATTGGAACTTTCTACATCATGGTACATATCTACATTAAATTTTTCAATCATACTTTCAGAAATTGCCAGGTCTTTGCAACATTTCCCAGAAACTATTAGTGTTGTGCGAATTCTCAAAATTGATTCAAGCATCTTCATACTCATTCTATTGCGAACTTTAGTCTTGACTGCTGTTACATGGGAGAATAATCTCTCCAAAACTGCATTGCTTACTGGTGTAGTTAAGCAATGCAGGGCATATGTAGCAAGATTTTCAAAGGGCCTCTCATTTCCTACTTCATAAATCTTTATTAAAGACCAAAACTGAACTGGGTCATCAGGAATACTCAATTTAAATATATCTTCTTCAGACCAAGGATGGTAAACAATTTTTCTGTATTCCTCTTCACATTTTTCTAAGTTCTCTTCCAATAAATGAAAAAAAGGCAAATTTTGAAAAGCCGGTCTATTTACTTGAGTGAGGATTTTTGAAGGCGATAAGTTATTTAAGCCATCAAAAAGGCTAAATTTTTCTGGTAGACGTACTTTCACTTGATCTACTAGTTCTATAAGCATTTCCTGACACCTCTTCTGCACAGTTATGACATTCACATGGCTTACAGTTTTCTTCTGCAGCAGTTGCTTGCATACCAACAAAAATTTAGCTCCAAAGTCAGTGTTTTCTAGTGGTAGTAATTTCCCTTCTGCATCATAGAGGCGGTGCTTTAAAGATTTAAAATGAGTGTCCAGCTCATGAAGAAGTACAGAAGGACTAGCGTTTGTGGACTGAAAAAGAGAATTTATCCTTTCAAATTCAGTGACAATTGGAGAGGAGAATACAAAATAAAGATAGTTGCAGTCATCAGTTAACATATCAAACAAAATTCGTGCTTTGTATCGTACTTCTTGAGAGCTCTCCATACTGGCACACTGAAAATATGTCTTCAGTTCCAGCCAGTTTACAAGTATATTGTAGATTACCTTACCCCTTACAAGCCATCTGGTTGTAGATAGACCTAGAAATGGCAGTGGGATTCCCACTCTTTCTTCCCCAGCATTCAAAGTCTCAAACAGAATCTTGTACTTCTCACGTCTCAAAGTGCTCTTCTTGAACCATTTAGGTATTTCAAAGAGCATAAACCCTATTGAGGAAGGGAGTTTATCAAAGCCCTTTTGTATGCAGAGAGCTAAACTGTGGCATGTGCATCCCATTTTCACACAGTTGGGGGAAACTTGCTTGATTCGAGACCAAAGAGAGTTTTTTCCCCAGTCATGTTGCTAGCGCCATCACTGGAGTAACCAGTACAATTTTCTAGTACAATGCCATTCTTATCAAGTAAGGCTTTTGTTGCAGTAAATAAAGCTTCTCCACTCGTTTCACACACAGATACAAGCCCTAGGAATGCTGTCACCACTTCGTTAGCAACATTATCATAATACCGAACACAAATGCAGAGGTTCTTTTCACTTGATACATCAGTGGACTCATCAATCATTAAACAGTATTTCTTAGATTCAATAATCTTTTGACGTAGCTCCTCCTCAAGAGAGGGAGATATTAAATTCCTAATCAACATTGAACACTTAGTGCGATGCAACTGAATGTTTTCCAATTTACTACCAACAGCATTTTCTTTTATTACTCCACTAATATGATCTATGGCTGAGATTGAATTATGACAGCAAACCATCACTGCAAGCTGAAGTTCAGCTTTCTTGAGGGCACGAGGTGAATTTGATGTTTTTGAAGGGTCACTTCTTTCAAAAATATTGGTTTTTACTGAACTGATAGCCCCAACACGCTCTTTGTGCTCTTTGGTATCAGCATGCCCCTTAATGGTGGTCTTCCTTGGCTGTAAAATTTTCTGACACACTTTACAGAAAGCTGATTTTCCATCTTTAGCTTTCATTAGCCATGGAAACTCCCTTTCCCATATTTCTTGATACTTTCTTCCAGTATCATAATGTCCTTTCCACTTGGACATTGCAATAGCTGATAATAATAACAGGATCACAATGAATCAATCAATAAAGTATGGTCCTGATCAACTCAGTTCAACTGGACAACTGAAACAGAAACAAAGTCTGACAGAGTCACCGTATGGACGGACAGTTACAGTACAGTAGATGGTATGGTACGCGTATGGAACATAAACTATCCGACTTACATAATGGCAGTTTTTTTTTAGATTTTAGATTTAAGAAATAAAGATAATTTCCTCAGATTTAGGGAATTTGACATGATTTATTACTGATGTCAAATATATTATGATAATATTAGCTGCCTCATTTATAGAAATAATAAAGAATATGATTAGGAATATTTTCATTGATTCAATGCCAGAATTTATTTGAAACTGCCAAATTTGAGTCCCTTTATGATATTCTGCCAATTCACTGTTTTCCACTGCCAAACGCTCACTATACTGCCAAAAATCAGCAAATTTGGCAGTGAAAACTGCCAGTTGGCAACCCTGCTCTGAAAGAGGTAATACTGAAATTTCCACCACAGTGAGTTGAAGTTTGTTTGGAAGATTTCTGTAACAGCCTTTATAGATTACCCGTGCAGTTTGTTAGTCCTCTTTAGTTATCTCTCAGGTCAACAAATATCTACTTAATTTGCTTATTCACTATGATCAGACGATCTAGGAAAACCAATGTTTCTGTCATTACTTTTTATTATAACCAGAGAAAAAACTTAAATGTAATTATTTGCTCATTTGCTTCTATTATTACCTCAGAACGAAATTATTTCTAGTGTTGCACAATTGCTATTGCATTATGGTAGATGCTGGTAACTTATTTAACATTTTTATACACTGCATCATTTATTCAGTAATAGCGAGCGCATGGAATTTAATTTATATATGGTAGGACCCGGATCTTCCTTTAAATTATCAAGGTTAATTTTTGTGTTCTATTCTTACTAGGATTACATGAAGAAAGGAGAAAATGTTTCTTTTATTATTTGGTGGTCATTTCTTTTCCAATATAATTAAAAGCATGTCGGTATATCTAAAACGCTTTATGTTTTATTATTTAGAAAGTTTTGTATTTGCTCAAGTGAAAATAGAAAGATTCCTGAATGGATTACCATCTCATGTTGCAAAATTCAGAGAGCAAAATGTTGGGCTGTACCTGGGAAATGTGTAAATTGAATGACAGGTATGAAACAAAGCAGTGCTTGCATAGAACTAGTGCCTTTGGCAAACAAAAAAGGAAAGAATATTTCATTTAATATGCAAAACGTTATCTCTCTCTCTCTCTCTCTCTCTGTTATTCTACCGACATACGATTCTTTATGTAAAATCACTTAAAATTGATAGAATAATGTGATTACTTCAGCGTGCATAGTATCTGGTTGAAACTAGAGCGTTTTGATCATTTTTTCATATGAATGGTAACTGCAGTACTCCAGATGATAAAAGGAATCTTTTTTTTCATATTTATAGTATTAACAAATTCTAGATATCATCATCATCAATAATAATAATAATAATAATAATAATAATAATAATAATAATAATAATAATAATAATAATAATAATAATAATGCTAAGAAATTCACAATCTTGCGAAAAACAATGTGTAATAAAAATCCACAATTATATCGTAAACTATATACATACATATATATATATATATATATATATATATATATATATATATATATATATATATATATATATATATATAATATATATATATATATATATATATATATATATATATATATATATATATATATATATATATATATATATATATGACTTTTTTTATCACATCACCGTGATTCATATTCAATCAGTAAGCTACGAACGTCTTTTAATATCCAATTCGCTCTACCTCGGAAATAATATATTTTCATATATGTTACCGAAGGGGAATTTTTTAGTTGATAATAAGTTCGTGGGCGCCAGCGTGGGTTAAAATGAGTCCACTGTAGTCCTGCGTTCTTGTCTTCGCTTGTTCGAGCCCACGAGACGACGAACTTATTATCAACTAAAAAATTCCCCTTCGGTAACATATATGGAAATATATTATTTCCGAGGTAGAGCGAATTGGATATTAAAGGACGTTTGTAGCTTACTGATTGATACATATATATATATATATATATATATATATATATATATATATATATATATATATATATATATATATATATATATATATATATATATATATACTCGTATATATATATATTAGTATAGTTTACCATGTAATTGTGGATTTTTATTACATAATAATAATAATAATAATAATATATGAAGAGAGCAGACCGTTTTTTCAAATGATGGCAGTATTCAGCTGAACAGATTTTATGCAAAGTCTTTTCGCTTTTCCGTATTATTCCTCTTTTCTCAAAGCTAACAATTGCTAAAAATTGGAAGATGTTCACATTATAGATAAGAGGAGAGTAAAGAGTTTTGGAATCCATCAGTGTCTTTATTCCTGTGCCCTGGTTGAAAGTTACACTCGGAGTGGAACTACCAGACAGTTTCCGGGGTGAGGCGAACGGTGGCTAAAATCTCGTAGTCGTTCTCAGGTAGCAGAGAATCCTCGTAGGGGGATTTCCTGGGGGCGTCGCCGTTTCAGTCGATTCGACAGCTACCTTCTGAAAGGGGTCAGTTGATTCTGGGTAGAATGAGGTGATCAGTCGGTGTATAAATGATCCACAGGTTGCAGACTCATTCCAGAACGCCTACTTTTCTTTATATCCATATTTTGGAGAGCCAGTTCTTTCTCTTTATGTTCCTTACTTGGTCTGCCAGCCTCTGTTCTGCTTATTTTTCTCATTCCAGATGTTGACCAGTCTTCTTCTGTATCCTCTTTCTGCCAGGTTGCTTCAGATGTAGTATCTCCATAGTTCCTCATTTTCTTCTCTTGTCCATTTCTTCTGGGTTGCCTCTGTAGCTCTAGTCTCTGGTTGCTGGTTACTGTCGTCGTGGTGGTCAGTTGCTGGATGACGACCTCCAAGTATCTATCTGACCGTCCTTCCCGTTGATTGGGCTGTATACCTGGCTGCTTGACGAAGCTCCTTTGTTGCCAGAGGTTCCATTTACGTCGTTCTCGTTTATTCTTTCTTTCCATCATTGCTGAGTTTTGCTATTTAACTCATAGCTGGACCCTACCCCATCGAGAATAGGTACTCATTTACAGTTGAGTAGACTGAGGAAATTATGGTAAAGATCCTATCCCAAGGAATCAACGCCGAGGAGAGCCCCAATGTTGCTTAACCAGTCCATCAATGAGCTAAACCACTCTGCCAGGGCGCCCATTTTATTATTATTATTATTATTATTATTATTATTATTATTATTATTATTATTATTGTTGTTGTTGTTGTTGTTGTAATAGGTTGATTTCAACTTTGTGTACGGAAAAATGAATTTAACAGGAACATGTACAGAAGGGTTGAAACTAACTTTCATACTATAAACTGCTGAGACGTATAGTTCACTGCCACCTTGGTTTTAAGTGAAACAAGTAAAAAATGAGCCGAAGTTTCTTCGGAGCAATCGAGTTTTCTGTACAGCGTATAATCAAGGCCACCCAAAATAGATCTGTCTTCGGTGGTCTCGGTATAATGCTGTATGAGCCACGGCCCATGAAACTTTAAACACGGCCCGGTGGTGGCCTGGCCTATATCGTTGCCACATGCACGATTTTGGCTAACTTTAAATAAAATAAAAACTACTAGGGCTAGAGGGCAGCAACTTGGTATGTTTGATGACTGGAGGATGGATGATCAACATACCAATTTGCAGCCCTCTAGCCTCAGTAGTTTTTAAGATTTGAGGGCCTACAGAAAAAAAGTGCGAACGGACAGACAAAGCCGGCACAACAGTTTTCTTTCCAGATGGAAAGATTTTACGAGGAAGAGCCAAAAAGTGAGGAAACGTTTTATTAGATTCTCACATCTCAGAAACCATCGGCTTACAATAGCACACTCACCCAATTACTAATCCTCCAAAACACATATCAGGAACGTATCACTTGAATTTTGAGGCCTTCCCCATAAAAGTTTTAAAATTCATTAATGCGTTCGGTAATTTTTCGTATTTTAGGAATATCTTTTATAAAGAGTCCGAGTTGACGGTTTAATCGTAATAGAATTTACTCGTGGTATTCTTATATCTTTCATCGCCAATGTTTAGTGTGTGTGTGTGTGTGTGTGTGTGTGTGTGTGCATAGTACACACACAAACACACACACAAACACACATCTATATATATATATATATATATATATATATATATATATATATATATATATATATATATATATTATATATATATGTGTATGTGTGTGTATATGTATATATATATAATATGTATATATTTATACATATATGTATATATATGCTGTATATATATATATATATATATATATATATTATATATATATATGCGTGTGTGTTTGTGTGTGCGTGTGTGTGTATTTAGGTTTGGGTGTACGTGTGTTTCGTTTTGCTCTGTTTATGAATAGAGTTGAAATATTAATTGAATCAAATTAGAAAATGATCGTGCTTATGAAAAAACACGAATTCACAAAAAAAATTAAATTCCTAAAGCTCTGATAGCTAAAATACACTTAGCATTATTAAACAAGTAAAAAATATGCCTAAGTTTCTTCGGCTCAATTGAGTTCTCTGTACAGCGCATAATGGTGTACGAGCTGCGGCCCATGGATCTTTCAGCCACGGCCCGGTGGTGGCCTGTCCTATAGCGTTGCCAGACGCACAATCATGGCTAACTTTGCCTTAAATGAAATAAAAACTACTGAGGCTAGAGGGCTGCAGTTTGGTATGTTTGTTGTTAGGAGGGTGGATGATCAACATACCAATTTGCAGCCTCTAACCTCAGTAGTTTTTAAGATCTGAGGGTGGACAGAAAAAGTGCGGACGGACAGAAAAAAGTGAGGACGGACAGACAAAGCCATGTCAATAGTTTTCTTTTACAGAAAACTAAAAAGAAGTAATCAGATATGCTGGAGTTCATAGTTACGACATTTTCCAGTAAAACCAACACATGGTGAGACACTTTGAAAGGCAACGATATGCGTAAATATCATACTCCGGACTGAAACCAAACAGAATTTTAAAGATGTGAATCTTTTACTTTTTTTTTGCCAGAATAGCAGGATAAATGTACTGTAGATGAATAATATAACTTCGCTTAAAAACTGGCTATGTTACCGAGAGAAAGCAGTAGCGAAAAATAAAGTAAGCAAAAGCTTGATGAATCATGTTCGTGACAAATGCAGTTTTGTTTTGAAGGCGAACACATCAACAAATTTAGTACTTATAATTGACAGGATAGAGAAAGAAATTCCAAAACTCTTAGAAATGAATAATATGACTTTTTAAGTCAGAATTTGCACAGAACAGCACTTAAGTCCGTAAATATTGTCTGAAAATCCATGGAATTAAAGAATACCCTTCAGAAAGGTTTTATTGCTGACGATAGGCACTCTATTTGACAGAGTCCGTAGAGAGAGAGAGAGAGAGAGAGAGAGAGAGAGAGAGAGAGATTATTAGATATCAACGTTTTCAGTAGGTCTGAGGTGTTGTATTTTGTTTCATATAACACAAAAAATAATTACCCAGATATTCTTATATAATATATATATATATATATATATATTATATTATATATATATATATATATACTATATATATATATATATATATATATATATATATATATATATATATATATAAGAATAGGATATCATCTCATTAGAACGAATGCATGATGGAGAGAGACAGGACAGCCAGACAGATAGGACAGACGGACAGACAAACAAACAGAGACAGACAGAGATAAATATACAGACAGATTGAGAAGGAGATTGAAAGTAGATGGCCGTTAAATCCTCTCCGGCAGACATCGTGTAATATAACTAGAAGCAATATTCGAAGGGAAGATATTGGAAGGGAGAGTGAGGGTTGCGTCTTTGATGTTCAGGTGTATCACTACCCAGGATCAGTTTTGGGATGTTTGTGCCATCAGCTATGAAAGAGGCAAATGATGCAAGTGCAAAGCCATCTCAAATCTACTTGTCTATGTAGCCATATTTATATGATGTTCTCTCTCTCTCTCTCTCTCTCTCTCTCTCATCTCTCCTCTCTCTCTCTCTCTCTCTCTCTCTCTCTCTCTCTCTCTCTCTCAGCAATGAAAGTTCCAATACAAAGAGTTGTAGTTTGCTTTGTAGGTTTCGTAGTGGCCTCTATACAGCACTCGTTCAGTTTGTTTGCCCTCTCTAGTTTATCTCTCAGGTCGGCATATATCTAATAATTTCCTTATTCCATATGTTCAGAAGATCTATGAAAAGAAAAGTTACCATCATTACTTTATCATGAAATCAGACAAAAAGATTTCCACTTTTGCATGATTTGCTAATGCATTGCGGTGGCTGACACTAACTTACTTAACATTTTTTGCACCTTTGCCCTTTTTCTAGAGTGATAATAAACGCTTTCATATTAATATGCTAGTGCCGTGCAAATAAACTGAGAGGCAAAGATTGAGAGATAATAACCTTATTATAATAATTTTCCGTGAAAACGCTACGGGCTAATAATAAAACTCAACCTAGAACCCTAATTTTAATTTAGTTATGAAGATATACGAAGGGGGAGTTAGATCACTTATCCATTTTATAATCTCATTATGATCAGATTATGCTATTATTACTTTTTTGTATTTTCTTTTTAACTAATATCAAAAGCTTATTGGTACTAAAAAACTTCATTTTCATCAGTTGGAAATTTTTAAATTACTAAAGTTAGAATAGAAGCCATTCGGATTGGATTGTCATATCATGCTGCAGAAAATAAGACAGCAAAAGGTCGCTGTACCTGGGCAATATGCAAGTCAAATGACAGGAGGGAAAAAATCGTGCTTGCATGAAACCCATGTTCTCTCTCTCTCTCTCTCTCTCTCTCTTCTCCTCTCTCTCTCTCTCCTCTCTCTCTCTCTCTCTCTCTCTCTCTCTCTTTTATTCTACTATCATACGATTCTTTATGTAAAATCATTTGATATTCATGGAATAATGTAATTACATCGGCATGCATAGTACCTGGTTAGAATTTTTCATGTGTATGCTAACACAACTATTTAAAATTATTAAAAAAAACTTTTAAGGATTTATATTTTGAAATCATTTTAGACAACAAAAACAACAGCAACAACAACAACAACACAACAACAATAATAATAATAATAATAATAATAATAATAATAATAATAATAATAATAATAATAATAATATAGCGCGATAAAAAGCAGGTCAGGTTTTGCACATGTATCGGTATGACCGTCCTTTGTACAAATACATTTCGCAAAAACACGAAGTAATCCTCTTGTACGAGTGCTAAAAACATTTAGCAAAAAAGCAAAAGGCTCCAGTATCAACCATCAGACATTTGCAAGCATTACACTTAATACAGATAACCCCCCAAAGGCACGTATTATTCATTCCAAAAACACCACGAGGACGACATAAAGTCTTCATGGCTTGGAATGCAAGAGCTAAAATGGTGAGTAAAATGATGTTCATTTCAATCTAACAAAAAAAAAAAAATTTTTTTATTCCCGTCCTCATTTACAATCTGCGTGCAACATGAATGCAGGAACAGGGGTATGCTGCGGAAGTCCTACACCGAGGACAGCTTAAAACATTCATCTGAGGGTTTTATTACATTAAATTTCTTTTAGGATCCTTTCATTAATAGAATTTTCCTAGATGGCAATAATATCAGTTTTCTTGCGGATAAATTCTTTAACATTTTAATGAAACCCACTAAAATTCTGACTAAAGCATTTATATATATATATACAGTATATATGTATATATATATATATATATATATATATATATATATATATATATATATATATATATATATATATATATATATATATATATATATAGATAGATTGATAGATAGATACATAGATAAATAGATATATAGATAGATAGATAGGTAGGTAGGTAGGTAAATAGATGGATAGATAGATAGATATACATTGTGTGATTTTTTTTTTCTTCTCTGTTCATTAAAGTACTCAAAAACGGGTAAACATCTGAATCTATAAAATGCGTAACGACTGTGGAATAATGATTTCATCGTGGCTAATACTTTTCCAATAGTTGAGAGTGTCATTCAGAGTTTTCAGCATAGGCTTTCCTCCTCTATGAGGGAACTTTTTCTCCCAATACCGTCCATTTGTTGAATGCACTCTTTTAAAAAACCGTTGTATCTTTCCCAGACAATATTTCTTCATTGGCTGAAGTTTTTATCATTGGAATTGACTTCTGCGAATTCATCTTCAAAGGCTGAATTTTCTTTAGTTTCGAAATATCGGTTGATTTTCTATAGAATTTCCAGTAATTATGCATTTTTTGTTTTTTTATGAAAAAAATCTCCAAGATTTTATATACGAAAAATCCAAGCACAAATACCCTTTTTGCGTCTCATAGTATATTACTTTAAGTAAGTTGGTCGTCATTCGTCTCTATAGCTTTCAGACCGCCCTTTTATCCCATAAAGTGAACATGATATTTTATAGAAAAAAAAATACCCACCGGAAAATATTGGTGTCTCAATCTTTTAAGCTTATTTAGGTGAATTATTCACCCAGCTGGAATTATTCACATTTCACAGGACTACAAACCCAAAGATAGTCTTCCATACCTGTGGCTTAATAATTTTTTAAATTCTCTAGACAGGTAACGTTTTTATATCATTGCCTTTGTCAGAGTTTTTCTTTCTTTAATGAATAAACATTTTATTTTTTCCGGTTCGAAGGTTTGTTCTGTAGTGAGTATTACCTTTACGCTGATTATTGTAACAACGGAATAA
>JANJGK010000006.1:54805510-54840510 GCA_039081455.1 Macrobrachium rosenbergii
ACTATTTCTTCTAATAGTATTGGTGACAAAACTTACTTAATTAATGCAGTACTTTTCATTCTGTGTAATCTTGTATTTTCAGAACTCGAGGTTCAAGGCATATCTTTCTTCAGAATATCGCATAAATGACCAATTGAATTAATTGATGAGCGACACGTAACATAAACTGACAGCTGTAGTTCAAGCTTAGTGACTTTGTCTTCTTTGAAAAAGGCCATGGCTTTGTTTCGGACAGTTTACAATAGGCTTTAGTTGCATCACTTTTAACCTCTTCAAGCCATTTCTCAAAAAGGGGGTCTCTTAACCATGAGCTTTGAAAAACTTTGTCATATTTGGCCCACTTCCCCATCTTGTAAACGCTACAAACACCGTGACTGATCACTGATAGCTCAAAGCTATTGACACATGATACGGGTAACGGCCAAGCAAAACGTTTACTCTAGGAAAAGCTGAGACTGTAGAATACACGTCGGACCAAAACATTACTTCACTTGCGTGATGCAATACATACTGCTGAGGTACGAAGTTACTACGAACATCATAATTATAACGTACGAGTGGAATAAACTATTGCCAATCTATTGCGGTGGTGTGATTATTATTATTATTATTATTGTCAGTGTTATTATTATTATCATGATAATGAATGGAAGCAATCCAAATCGAATAAAACAACTCGGAAAGCTGTGTAGAATACACGTCGGACCAAAACATTACTTCACTTGCGTGTTGCAATAGATATCTGCTGGGGTAAAAACATTCAACATACTTGTAACGTACGAGTGGAATTAAATGTAACGTTCGACACAGTGTTAAGAGATTATCTGTATGTTTTTTAACACCACACTTCAGCAAGTATCTTTGTTAGGCTTTGGACAGTAATTTTAACTTGCATTATCATAAATACTGTATTTTGTTTTTATGAAGCTTTTCCCCTCGTCAGCTTTTCATAGAATAAAGTCTTTGTTAACGCTTAGCCTTCCTCTTATTTTCTCCTGGGCAGTTATGGATGAAGGAAATCCCTTAAATTTCAAAAATCCAATAGTAATAATTTTTTAGACAATTTCAGAATTAACATCAAGTAAGTAATGATCATCAGTCTACCATGTTCCGGAATTTTACCGTCAAATAATGAGTTTCCTGGTTAACTTATATATACTTAAAACCTTGAAATGAAACGACGTCGGATGCTAACCGAGCGCGCACCGAATCAGTATTGGATGTTATAGTCATGGACAGCTTATACGAAATAAAAAATACTCGGTAATGAAACAAACACTCGAATCTTACGAAGCATTGCGTTATTAACAATTTATGTCTTCCACGTGTGTTCTACGAGCAGTGATGGCAAGTTTTTGCTCCTGTAAAATGCGTATTTTTCACGTAATTGATAGCATCATACGGACTTTTTCTCCTCTATTTCAAAATATTTCCGTGAAAAATCTCTCCTAGTATCTGAACTTCTGCACTGAGAGACAATAACGTACGTTTAATATTTTCTAGGGGATTATATTGGACAAGTTCATCTGGCCCGGAGAGCTTTCGAGCCTAGCCCTTCGTATTAGATACAAGGGAAACAGGGATTTTTCTATCCGGCTGAATAAATATGTCCTTGTCTCCTACATCAAATCTAAAAGGCATAAACTCGTATACTGATGTGGTAGGCGCATGTAAAAATAATTCGAAATTAAGGTACACCCACACACACACACACACACACACACACACACACATATATATATATATATATATATATATATATATATATATATATAATATATATATGTGTGTGTGTATGTGTATATATATATATGCATGTATATATATACATACATACATACATACATGCATATATATATATATATATATATATATATATATATATATATATATATATATATATATATATATATATTCTCTTTACATCACGAAGAAGTTACGACTAAGGAATATCATAATTCATACGTGCATATGTCCCGACCCGGATTCGACCCTGTACCTTTTATTAAGATACAATAGTAATGTGGTCGACTTATTCATTCAGATGTCAAGAGAGTTATATAAGTCGACATGGACTCTAATGTACTAAGTCCTGTCGAGTATAGGTTCTGTACTTAGAATCAAAATCAGCCCTCCTCGACTATCATAGCTGATTGATAAACTTGTAACTCTTGGCTAATTATGGGGATTTGTCAATTTAGCACACGTGAATATTTTCTAGTAAAAAATCTTAAGACAAGAAGAGAAACTCGTTAGATATAAGTTATTCCCAAGGGATAGTGAGTTGTATATTAAACGATATTTCGGGTTAAATATTTGTGAGCATAAAAAACCCATACATTAGTAAGTGACTAAAACTCGTACATATATATATATATATATATATATATATATATATATATATATATATATATATATATATATATTATATATATGTATATATATATTATATATATGTATATATATATTATATATATGTATATATATAATATATATCTATATATCTATGTATGTGTGTATGGATGTATATCCATTTAATACTTTTTCATCGTTTATAATATTCATATAGAAACAATTTGAATAAAACGAAGACATATGGGTTTGCTAAACGCCCCAGTATCAAAAACCGTGCTGGCATAAGGCCAGCTTAACCAGAAACGAGCGAGCAGGTCTCATGAGCAATTCAGGAAAAAGTCTAGGACGCCGAGGATCTTTGTTACTTTCAGCTTTTATTTCAACACTGATTCGGCTTTTATTACTAAGGATTTTAAAGATGGAATGTATTTCATCTCTTCGCAATCAAGGACCACACGGAAGTGTATGCAGTCTGCCTCTTATTGGTTTGCTAGATAAAAGCAAGATATTTTTGTAATGAAAATTGTCGCTGTTTTATCGAGGTAGTTTTTTGACAAAGTTAATTAATAACCAGTCACTTTGATTGACAAAGGTAATTAATAACCAGTCACTTTGACTGATTGATTGTGACGTAGTAAAATGTGAAAATGGCTTAATAACATAAAGAGGGACAGTGAAAGGAAGTAAGGTTCATTTTACTAATATTGCTACTACAAGTACTACCACTAATGTATAATAACAATAATCGATAATAAAAATATTATTGTTAATAATAATAATACGAGCAAATTGTACTAGTATGAATATTACTGTTAAGATAAAATATCTTATGTAATCTTTTTATACTACTACTACTACTACTACTACTACTACTACTACTACTACTACTACTACTACTAATAATAATAATAATAATAATAATAATAATAATAATAATAATAATAATAATAATAATAGTTGGAGAAAAAAATCAACAGTTATGTATGGGTACAAATATATTTGAAAATAAATCTATACAGAGAACTTTCGGGAATCTGTTCGATTCCCCTTAGACGGAAAAGTTCTCTGCATAGATTTATTTTGAAATATATTTGTAACCATACATAACTGCGGATTTTTTTCTCCAATTCAAAATTCATTGTACTATGAGTATCTTTCTAATTTATAGCAACAGCAATAATGATAACAAGGTATCAATTAATTAGCCCTTTCTCCACATACTGATGGCTTTGTGAAATAGTTTTCATTAGCAGTATTCTTTGTACCGTCAAAACAATCTACTGGTAATGTCTTTCGTGGATTCACCCTTTGACAACACGGATTTTCAGTACTAAATGATTTGAGATCATTCGTTTAGCCATAACTTGGGCAGAAATCCTGAGTTCTTCCTTTCCCCATTTACACAGTGATTAGTCCCATTTCGCCTTTTTACCATTATCTATATAATAATAATAATAATAATAATAATAATAATAATAATAATAATAATAATAATAATAATAATAATAATAATAAAAATAATAATATAGTAATAATAATAATAATAGTAGTAATAATAATAATAATAATAATAATAATAATAATTATTATTATTATTATTATTATTATTATTATTATTATTATTATTATTATTATTATTATTATTATTAAGATAAGTCAGTTAGCCGTAACTTGGGCAGAAATCCAGAGTTCTTCCTTTCCCCATTTACACAGTGATTAGTCCCATTTCGTCGTTTTACCATTATCTATAAAATAATAATAATAATAATAATAATAATAATAATTATTATTATTATTATTATTATTATTATTATTATTATTATTATTATTATTATTGTTAAGATAATTCAGTTAGCCATAACTTGGGCAGAAATCCAGAGTTCTTCCTTTCCCCATTTACAAAGAGATTAGTCCCATTTCGTCTTTTTACCATTATCTATAAAATAATAATAATAATAATAATTATTATTATTATTATTATTATTGTTATTATTATTATTATTATTATTATTATTATTATTATTATTATTATTATTATTATTATTATTATTATTATTATTATTATTATTATTATTATATGATTCATACTGATTCTGGAACTAACATTGACCCAAGTCCCCTATAAAAAAATCTAAGTTTCTGCTGATTTAAGGGAAATATAACCCGTTTCTTTTCTTTTCCTGGAAAAAGCCGTACGCTATATTTTCCGGACTTCAAAGGAGGAAGTTATTCGCCTTATTTTCCAGAGGAACCCAACCGAAAACTTTCATTTGTCCATAGAGCTCCGGTCAATTACTGTCGACATCTCTGCCAGACTGTTTTTAGGATGTTTTATTTTATTTTATTTTATTTTATATTTATTATTTATAAAAGGAGAAGGTAACTGGGAAATAAACTAAAATATGATTGCATATTCTAAGAGCAATGCTAGATTTAGACTGATCATTTTAGATTGTGAACTGAATTGAATATAGAATTTTGGCCAAAGGCCAAGCACTGGGACCTATGAGGTCATTCAGAACTGAAACGGAAGTAAAAGGTTTGAAAGGTGTAACAGGAGGAAAACCTCTTAGTTCCACTATGAATCAATTGTTATGAGAGGGTGGAAAGTAAGATGAAAGGAAAAGAATATGAAACGAGGTACAGTAAAAGGAATGAAAGGGGTTGCAGCTAGGGGCCAAAGGCACGCTATAAAAAACCTTAAGTAATGCCTACAGTGCACCGCATGAAGTGCACTGACGGCACTAACCCCCTACGGGGATTTTAGGTTGTGGGTTGAAAAGTCATGTTAACAATTTATTTAAAAGTCATTAGGGAAGTGTTACCGCAGTACAGGTACTTTAAAGACACCGTCCACTTTCAAAGAACGTTTCAATTTGAAACAAGTAAAAAAGTGAGCCAAAGTTTCTTCGGCGCAATCGAGTTTTCTGTACATCGTATAAGCAAGTCCACCGAAAGTAGATCTATCTTTCTGTGATCTCGGTATAATGCTATATGAGCCGCGGCTCATGAAACTTTAACCACTACCCGGTAGTGGCCTGGCCTATATCGTTGCCAGAAGCACGACTATGGCTAACTTTAACCTCAAATAAAATAAAAACTACTGAATCTAGAAGGCTGCAATTTGGTATGTTCGATGATTGGAGGGTGGATGATCAACATGCCAATTTGCAGCCTTCTAGCCTCAGTAGTTTTTAAGATCTGAGGGCGGAAAGAAAAAGTACAGACAGAATAAAGTGCGGACGGACAGACAAAACTGGCACAATAGTTTTCTTTTAAAAAAAACTAATTGAAACATAAAAAATCAAAGTTGCACAAAAACGGACAAAAACACTCACGTACGCACATAGACAGGCTCTCGCAAACACACTCTCCCCCTGAGTTTATTACACTTGTCCTAATGAGCGAGAGGTATCGAATGAATAGGTGAGAGGGCATATTGTTTCACTGCATAAAGGAAAAGTGGTAAAAGCGACCACGAAATTTAAGGCCATGGCGTTAACGTGTATGCGGCGGAGGTGTATGACGGGATTTTGATTGAAAAAGTAAGTAAAATGACAGAAGGGTTGCTAAAGGAAGATATTGTTGATTTATTATAGGAAAGGGATGCGCTGCATCAAGTGTTTGCAATAAAATGCTTACTTAAGAAATTTGAAAATAAAGGGACATATGAACTTAGAAAAAGCTGTTGCTATAATGATAAACTCGAAACGAAGACAATGTGATGGGTGCTGAGGATGTACAGTGCAGCATTAAATAAAAGCTTCTGGGAGCAACCAAAGTTTTTAAGACATAGTAGGCGCACGTATTAGATTAAGAGTGTGAAGACATTAAAAGGACTGCTGTGGCGTAAAAGCGTGGCAGAGATTAGGGTGTGTTTAGTCTCCACGACTATATATTTTGCATGGATGGTGATGCGAGAAGTGACGAAAGGAACAATCGATTTAGGTGCAGCTTTGTGGATGGAATGCGAAATAGTTGGTTTTTCCAGATGTTTTATGATAGCAAAGAGAAACTACAGATACCAGCAAAAGATTTGAAAGTGTTTGCTATAAAGGAAAGTTCTGAGTACATGTAAGCATTAGTAAGGTTTGAAAGGCTAAATAGAATCCAGGAAGACAGATTAAGGAATTTTAATAAGGTGAAGGAGGAAAGGAAGATTTTGACCCATCTAGATAGTTGGGAGTAAATTATGACCAATGACTGTAGGTTGTAATGTCAGAGTATACCTGTGTTTAATCAGACCACTGAGCTGATTAACATCTCTCCTAGGGCTGGCCCGAACGATTAGACTTATTTTACTTGGCTAAGAACCAGTTGGTTACCTAGCAACGGGACCTACAACTTATTTTGGAATCCGAACCACATTATACCGAGAAATGAATTTCTATCACCAGAAATAAATTCCTATAATTCTTCATTGGCCGGCAGAGAACTGGGGAACCATGGAGGGCGGGCAAAATCTGAGAGGATACTTGGAATGTATTGTAAAAGTCGCGGTGGGAATAGAAGTGAAGTACTGACATCGAATGTTAATGGAAGGAAAAAAAGACTGAAACTGATGGAGTGAACTGTTTGACTAATACATGTGATACAAGAAGAAATAAAAGGTTGGAAAATGAGGAAATATGTACTGCGTAGTGGTAAAGAGGTTGGTATAGGTGAAGGGATGGGTCAGAGTACTTTGGGTTAGGTGGGAGAAAGAGAAAAAAGAGGAGCCAAAGTTTCTTCGGCGCAATCGAGTTTTCTGTACATCGTATAATGCTGTATGAAACTCTCAGCCATGGCCCATGAAACTCTCAGCCGCGGCCCATGAATCTTTCAGCTACGGCCCGGTGGTGGCCTGTGTTGTTGACGCACCATCATGGCTGACTTTAACCTTAAATAAGATAAAAACTACTGAGGCAAGAGAGCTGCAATTTGGTATGCTTGATAATTGGAGGGTGGGTGATCAGCATATCAAATTGCAGCCCTCTAGCCTCAGTAGTTTTTAAGATCTGAGGGCGGACAGAAAAAGTGCGGACGACCAGACAAAAAGCCATCTCAATGGTTTTCTTTTACAGAAAACTAAAAACAGAGAAAGTGCTGGGCAGAGAAGAGCTAAAGAGGTACAGGAAAGAAGGGCCTTCGTATCCAAAAAAAAATATGAGATTACATGGAAGTTAGATGCACAGTGACCACTGTTCCTTGGGGTTAAATGTGATACTGAAAAGCTATCTATATGGATGTACGAAGTGGTAGATCTCGTGGAATTTTTCTGCATAGGGGTTCATCCGTGATTTAGTAGTTGAATTATGAGTGTAGCAGTGACTTTCTCTGGAACCATCCCCTTTTCGGAAAATAAGCTCAATGTTTGGAAAAGGACATATGCGTTTAGGTACCGGATGTAAAGCAAGAGAATGTAAGAGAAATTTGTTAGTTGCAGGTATGTCTGTAATTCAGTTCCATCGTATGCAAAATAAAAAACAGGTTAAAACTGCGCCGAAGTTTCTTCGGCGCAATCGAGTTTTCTGTACAGCGTATAATCAAGGCCACCGAAAACAGATCTCTCTGTCGGTGGTCTCGGTATAATGCTGTATGAGCCGCGGCCCTTGAGACTTTAACCACGGCCCGGTGGTGGCTTGTTCTTTATCGTTGCCAGACGCACGGTTATGGCTAAATTTAACCTTAAATAAAATAAAAACTATGAGGCTAGATGGCAGCAATTTGGTATGTTTGATGATTGGAAGGTGGATGATCAACATTCCAATTTGCATCCCTCTAGCCTCAGTAGTTTTTTTCTGAGGGCGGACAGAAAAAGTGCGGACGGACAGACAAAGCCGGCACAATAGTTTTCTTTTACAGAAAACTAAAATGAATATGTAGTTAAAGCCCCTGAATATTTTAATGCTCCGTACGCTATGCGAGATACGCCATGTATACAATTATTTCATTTCACTGTGGAGGACCTTTTCTCTATATGAAGGATAAAATCCAACCACTTAGCCACAATAAAATCGCATTCTACTGATCAGCCTTTTTAAAACTTATCAAACCAATGTTAGTTTACTACAGAGGATTACCGGTATCTAGCTTTTTGAATTTTCAAATGAAAGAACAAAACTTTTTTTTCAGGCACTGAATTTCTGATGAGACTTTACATTCCACCTAAAGATTTGTAAACTGTACCAATGAGGGTTTGTCATTGTGATACAATCTTATGCATCCTTATCCAGAGAACTGAAACAAAGTAATCAGTGTATAACGAACCATTAAGTGATAGCATAAACCAATCGACAGAAAATAGAGCGCATAAACATTAACATGTGGTAAGTTAAGTTGTCCCATCCTGTAAATTAAAAACAACGTGGATAACAGGTAGCAGATTGCACAAGTGCAATGCTATGATCCACTGTGACTGGGATTATTAACATACTTGTACTTGTACAAGTACTTGTTCATGTCACATCGTCGGTGGTGATGGACAAGATTGTGTTGTGTGATGCAATCGTAATGATTTTTATAACAATAATTAATGATTTTTATAATAGTAACTACTCCTCTCGTTTCTCTTATACACTTGGGTTTAAGAAATGATGTAAGTATTTAAGCATACAGAAATACTTCAAAAGTTGAAAAAATCACTTTTAGGAATTTGAAATTTTTCAAAAATGTAGCAAAGACAAATATCTCTCTTTGCAAATCGTGAACGTTCTTTTGAAGTAAGTTTCGACAACCAAATAACATGAGAAATAGTGATCAAGATTAAAATAACAGAGAGAAGAAATTATAAAATAACCACAATTGAATTCGTTCCTATTCAGAGTGTTCCAGAAACTGATCACTCAAGATAAGCTTTCCTAGAATCTTACCGGTCTGCTCTATCCTTCGAGTCTTTCGTTAATCTTACCTTCTCCTTGGCTCAGTTCATTTTCTGCTTCAAATTTCAACATCTTTCGCTTTCACTGTAACACACAAAAAAAAAAAATTATCATTTAGCAATGCTGAAAAAGAAGAATGAATCCGAGACCAGAATTCATTGTCCCTTGTAAACAAAGAGAAGAAGAAACTTCCAAGATGTCTATACACATACTGCCAGACGCACAGTATTTTCAGCAACTTCATGCGGGAGTTTGAATAGCGCAGGAAATGAATATCCGGCATTATCAGTTTTATTACTCCTGGTTTGTGCCTCGCCTTTTAATATCCTTCTCTTGAGGATGGAGTGGAAAGGTGGCTTCCAGAGAAAAAATAAACATGTTGGAATGGGAGTAGAAATATTCTTAAATGCATTTCGATAAAGCCATATAAAATCGATTGTTGCTTGCAGTCCGCTGATGATAAAAAGCGAATTGAGATGTGTATATTATTTGACTTTTTATTACGAGTCAATATCCTTCTCGTCAATTTATTTTTCCATTGTCGACAGCACTGGAATAGCACCAAAATGCATTTATTGGTGCAAATATGGCAAAAAGACGAATTTTCGGTCATTAGACAATTTTTAACCATCTGTTTTTTTAGCTATTACTCTAAAGGAAGTTAAGCATTGAAGTTGCTAACACCATGCATCCAACCCCTACACCTCTACGAATGACCACCAGAGCTTTAGTACCAAAGAGGATCTGGCATTGCTTGCAGGTTACCTGTCCACTTACCAACCTCACGATTTACGTTCAACTCCACATACTGAAAGCAACTGCATACAAGACTAAATATAAGTATATTTGCACTGTGTGGCATTCAAACACTGCACTGCAACATAAAACTTCACAGCGTTTTTATGATAAAAAGTTGTCCTCTTAAATGGTGATTTTATTTATCGGTGCCCTGGTTCGTAAACAGATTTTAATATAGCACACTAAGCTGCTCACTCTAATTATTTTTATCCTACACTAGTAACCCCAACATTAGGAGACACAAGAGCTACTCCATACATGGGCTCTTAACTTTAAACAGACGCCAGGTTTTACAAAAAAAGTATCTTCTTCCTTAATTCATCAGGGATTCTAGGCAAAGATCAACAATTTTAATGGCTGGATAATTTTTTGCAAATGCTGACTAAAGGTTTTACAATATTTGGACCATTGCTGATATAAGTTATAGGAGAAATCTTAATGGTTAACATTTCCTACCACAGGATATTCTCTCCCTGCAAATAGGGAATCTGCTTTATATAAAAGTTTTGTGGGTGAGAAAGTGGTGCTTAACAAATGACACAGTGATTTGCTGGCTGGTTGCTGAGATCTGGTCTCTTGACAAGATCGTCACCACTAGAGCGGACTAGTGGGTCATCTGAGTTGGCTAGGCACTAGTGGCATCAAATGGTCGTTGTTTTAGAGTCAGAAGAAATCTGAGCTTGAATTTCAATATCTATAGTGTTTGTAGGATTCAAAAACCTCGCTTAACATTGATTTTGATAGCAGCGGTAAGCTGCTGGTGAGTTTGGATAGCCATGCAAATTTCTACAATACCTCCTTGTGAAACTCTGTCATATAAACATGGCAGAGAGAGAGAGAGAGGGAGAGACGAAAAAAATATAGTCACTCCACAATGAAATGCCGTTTCTGATGACCTATTCCCTGCCTTCATTACTACAGGAATATATCACTGGCGTCATGTATTCGTAAATTTGTGGTTGTCAGGGGCTTTGGAGGGTGAATTGTAAATCGCCTTGAGCAGCCATTTCGTAATTGTGACTCTTACATCGCTCTGCGTTACTGGCATTACATATTGCTGTGAGGAAGAGAGTTCCACACCCGGTATTTTTAACATTCTTTTTATTTCAATTAACTCTTCTGTTAGAGTTCTGTTATAGCGCTCACGTAGTAAATTAATAAATTGTATTCATTCGGTGTTGACACAAAGTCAGATATATAGAAGTATCATTGTAGGTTAAAAATCAGAGAAATGAGGTAAACTGATAATTGTATTTTTTCATTCTTAACACAAGTCAAATACATAGTCAGCCGTTTATACACATAAATACATTATATATATATATATATATATATATATATATATATATATATATATATATATATATATATGTGTGTGTGTGTGTGTGTGTGTGTGTGTGTGTGTATGTGTATATATATATATATATATATATATATATATATATATATATATATATATATATATATATATATATATATATATATTTATATATATATATGACTATAAAATATTTTCTGTTAAAACAGAATTCCATCTAATAAAGGTAGCCCATAAAAACACCAAAAAGGGTAGATTTTATATCTTTAAATTTCGAAGACTACTGTCTCCCTCAACGCCTCAACGGACAGGTGTTGGATTAAGTGGTACAGAAATGTGGTATTTATGCAATTGGAGGAATATTCCAGAAGTCGGCCACTACTTCACTCCTGTTGACAGCTTCTTCTTAATCTTGTTTACCGCTGGATGGAGGACGATTTTATCATTCAGATCCGAATACCAGGTTCCATTCGTGAGGTTTATCGTATTTCTTTGTTCAGTCATTGCTGATTCTACCAGCTGTCTTTTAAACAGACAGTTGTCTGTTTAAAAGAGACAATTGCTGCTATAAAATATACGTGAAATATTCTTCTTCATTCAATGATTATGATTATTTATGTGGTTAAAAATAGGTGAGCTCTGCTGGCCATATCCTACCGAACGTTTGTGTTCTGTTAGTCTTTGGTAGAGTGATTTACATGTAAATGTAAATCCAATATAAGTAGGATTGGCCACAGTCAAGGCAGGGGATTTCGTATACTCCTGTGTCTTTGAGGACTGGCTTTTGTTGTACGTTAATTAAGGATTTGGCTAGGGTATTTGGGTATGTAAAGACATAAGAGTTAGAATTTCCAAGTGTCTGTGTCAACGTCTTAATGTTGTCCACATGTGGGATTTTGAATTTAAATCTGCATTCTGTCGTGGCTCTAATTATCAAAACATCAAGAAAAGGAATTTTGTTGTTTGTTTCCCATCCAACTTTGAATTTGATGCTGGACATTAAAGCATTTAATTTCAAAACAAAGTCATTAAAGTTGACCCAGCTATCATCCCAAAATGTTAGGATATGATCAATATATCTACAACATGTCTTGGTTTTATGGCATTTATTATTATAGTTTCAAAATGTTCCATATATAGATTAGCTAATACTGGACTTAAATCCTAAAGACATGTTTTGGATAAGATATGTAGATGATATCCTGACATTTCGTAAACGTTCTTTTATTGTTTAGCGAATTTAGTTCCACAGGCAGCGTTGCCAACACCAGGATCCTGGTCAACACCATGTTTGCTCTACACCGGAACATTAGGTGCTACTTCGAGGAGTTCCCAGTTGTCTCTGTCCTTAGTTCATCGTGAGATGTACCGAAATACAGGACGGGAACTGTACATGCGTAAATTATTCCTCATCTGGATGCTCAGTAGTTCTGAGTTCTTGTAATGCAATATAAGACTGATAATGTAAGCTAGGCCAAAGAGATGCATTCGTATGGTATCTAAAGGTCATTTGAGTGCAGTAAAAATCTGTATTGTAGGCATTCCCTATTGGGAACGCATTTTTTATTTTTTTTATTTATCAATGCTCTTGTTGGAATGGTTGTTTGATAGTACTTGTCCTGATCGTAGAAGCTTATTCTCGGCAGTATGAAAAGATGATCAATGATTGATGTCTTGCTGGTGGTAGGCATTGACAACTCTATGCATATAACCCTCAAAGCACGCACTGTGCCTACTGTGTTAAACACGTAGATTCCTTAGTACATACTTCAGTCATCATATTTGTGTTAATCTATATAAGTACATGGAGGAGGGGAAACTTTCTTCTAGTGCTTATTTTGCATGTGTAGTAGTGTTCAGTGTAATCACTTGGCCTCACCTCGGTTGATTACTCAGGCGACGGTGGCGCGTGTGAATGTCTAATATCAAACACTTAGGACAGCCAGTGTTGGCAAATCCTTGAGGTGCCCTGAAACTGAAATTCCAGGCCATCCTTGATGTCACGCAAGCGACGATCCTCCTTCCCACTAGCATTAGGATACCTCCTGTGATATCAATGCTTTTACCAATCACATCACCTCCAATTCTGACTGTATTTTACAAGAAAGGAACCACCAGAACAACACCTTTGTGATATTTTCCATACCAACCACTACCACCCCTGCGATGATCCACGAGGCGCAGCAGCATGATCACCATATCCAGTGCAGGGATCTTAGTAGCAACCTGTCCGGCAGTCAGATAATTTTTATTGGGCACCACCTTCCTGCCCGCAGGCCTCACATATGTAAGACCTATAAAACTTTTTACTAAGTATACTTCCTACCCTCTTTGACATCTACTGCGATAGGACGAAAATGTAAACTGCCTTTACTGTTTGCATTGCTGTATAGTTATTGGAAATAGATAAGAAAATATGCCGACTCCTCCCGTTTTCCCCAGAGCATTATCATCGATTATATGAAGCTTGGCCAATTTTTACCGACCTTCATTCTCATGGAAATACCTTTAGCTGACAAACAGAAAAATTAATATTCTACAGGTATGATCTAATTATTATTATTATTATCAATGGAAAGAGAAACCCACAAGATTCTTGTGTATAACTTGTTTACTGGTAAATACGAGTATTTACATATTACTTTGATCTCGAGCACTTTCAGGTCCTAACTGTGACCGTTTTTCAAGAGATGAGGTAGTCAGACTGGTTCAAGGCCCAGCAATCTTCTGAAAGTGCTCGAGATCAAAGTAATATGCAAATATTTACCAGTAAACAAGTTATACACAAGAATCTTGTGGGTTTCTCTTTCCATCTTCAGAAGAAAACTGAAAGAAGTTTTTGTTTGGTTCATTATTATCAATGTTAATAGGAGAAAAAGACCCATTATGTGAAACTGGTTTCTATTTGCTTCTTGTTATTCAAACATTTTTACATATGAACAATTTACGATAGTTCCAGCTAGCATCTCCAAAGTGTCCTTGTAATATCAACAGGGACGTGATTTTTTCTCTATTTTTATTCATCTCTATTATCATTGTCTGGTTTAAGGAGATTATTATGACACAGTTAATATTATGACACAATTCTTTTGCTATTCAGCTCGTCATCATCGTGTTAGAAATATAGTATTATCAAACCAAATTATGACAAAACAAAAGCATGGAAGAACGCTATCTAAGCAAGAAATCATTTCCAATACAAAGTCTACAAGAAGAGAGAAACTTATCAGAGAAATAAAAGAAAACGATGACTCGGAGAAGCGTCTTTTAGAGTAGGGTTTGTCCTGCGCTAGGAAATTGCCAATAAAAGTTACCAAACAATTGTAAGTTCTCGGGCTATAACTATTTCTTATAGCTATCGAAACCAGGTTCCATTTAACTCCACCGTTATTTTGAAGGGTTGCCATTGGAAAAATTGAAGTATTTTCTTTTTCTAATTCAGAATAGTACACATTAACTTTGTCTATAAAGAGAGCATAATTTAATAAAAATACTAACAATTATGTAATATATATAGGTGTACATAGATATATACAGTATATATATGTATGTATCATACACGCACGCACACACACATATACATATATATATATATATATATATTATATATATATATATATATATATATATATATATATATATATATATATATATATATATATATATATAATCATCAATGAATGGAAGAGGACACACACGGATATACAAGCTGCCTTTTTTCCAACGTTTCGTAATTTGTGTGAACGTTTTGTGAAATTTGAGATCATGAGTATATGGAAAGCATGCGTAAAACTTCATTTTTGAAGTTATACGCATACTTTCTATTTACTGATAACCTCAAATTTCACAAAAGTTCACACAAATTATGCAGGAACATTTTTATGCCATTGACGTTAATTCCTAAGAACCATTTCACCATCGGTTCACTCTTTAAAGCTAAAGAATGATTATCACCTTATATGTCCTCTGGTGTTGTTTATAAGTATATACTTGACCTGAATGTCAAACAGGGACCCACAGTATGTGGGATCCACCAGTAGACTCCTTAAGGCATGTATTGATTCTCATCGTGGCGTAAGCTTTCGTACTGGTAGCAGAATTTCAAACCCAGAACATTCCAGTATTAGAAACCACTCCAAAAATTTGTATAACACATATCGATAATAAAGACTACTGCATTTTAGGCCATACCACCAACCTTCAAGACCTTGCTATTCTGTACTTACTTTTTATTAAGCAACCTGTTCCATCGTTAAACAAACATACGTCCTCCTGCCCTCTGTATTTGTCTTGACTTGTGTTGTTTCTATTTATGTTTACGTTTAGTTCAACGCTGCCTGCCACTCCTCTAGGTCGGTCCTAAATCTTTTGTTCTGTAATTCTGTTCACTGCTATTTTCATTTTTAGTTTACTGTATATTCTGTTACCTTCCATTTTAATGAGAGATTTTTTAACATTTTTTTACATTCCTTTAATTTTCATGTTGTGTATATTTCTTAAATTTTGTAATAATAATTTTCAGCTTTTTCAATTCTTAATTTTTAGTTTTAGTTTTTGTAGTTTTACAAGGAATTTTATATATCATTTTAACAGCCCTGATGATGTAATTAAATGGGCAATTACGAAACGTAGGAATAAAGATAGCTCGTACATCTGTGTGTGTCCTCTTCCCCTTATTGATGATTATTAATATGGATTGACTCCTGACTCCTTACGTTAAGCTATATATATATATATATATATATATATATATATATATATATATATATATATATATATATATATATATATATATATATATATATATATATATATATATAATATCTATATATATGTTTGTATATATTATATACATATACAGTACATATATATGTGTATATATATATATATATATATATATATATATATATAATGCCACTACTTCTTCTTCTTCTTCTTTTAACGTGCTTTTATTCCCATTTTTGTATGGGGTAAGCACGATGCCTTCTTTTGAAGGACTTTTTGATTTGGCTTTGGGGTAGACCTGTGGTTACAACACCTTCTAAAAACATAACAAACATCTCACACGTCTCGAACTCTCGCCATACCCGCGCAATAACTTCTCGCTGCTGGGAAGAAAGGGCGTTGGGTCTGGTATGATACATGAAACATACGTACCGGGGTCTAAGCGATGTCAGGCAGGGCAGCCGATCGAGACCACAGGTCTACCCCAAAGCCAAATCAAAAAGTCCTTCAAAAGAAGGCATCGTGCTTACCCCATACAAAAATGGGAATAAAAGCACGTTAAAAGAAAAAGAAGAAGATGTGTGTGTTTTTGTACTTTTCCAATTGGTGTTAATCGGTTATTAATTAAGTCAGAAATCTCCGTAGACTTTGTTACCCAATTTTAACTGCCAGGCACAAGTGTTTCACCATTTTTTTTAAAGTCTTTGCATCAGAAGATAAAGGAATTTTGTCATGATTATATCACTTATATTTTTAGTTTTCTGTAAAAAACCTATTGTGCCTTCTTTGTCTGTCTGTCCGCACTTTTCCTGTCCGCACTTTTCTGTCCGCACTTTTTCTGTCCACCCTCAGATCTTAAAAACTACGGAGTCTAGAGGGCTGCGAATTGGTAGGTGGATCATCCACCCTTCAATCATCGTACATACCAAATTGTAGCCCTCCAGCCTCAATAGTTTTTATTTTATTTAAGGTTAAAGTTAGCCATAATCGTGCGTCTGGCAACGATATAGGACAAGCCACCACCGGTCCGTAGTTAAAGTTTCATGGGCCGCGGCTCATATAGCATTCTACAAAGACCACCGAAAGATAGATCTATTTTCGGTGGCCTTGATTATACACTGTTCAGAAAACTATTGCGCCGAAGAAAAGCACCTTTTACTTGTTTGTCAAGCGCGAGAACAAACGGGCATCGCATCTTACAACTTTCATCAATGCTGGTCTACGTCAGTAAACTAAAATTAATTGTGTCACTTCATTTCAGTTAAGCAGTTTGTAATAGGTCCGGAATAGGAAATCAAAGAACTCACTCGTAATATTAGAAGTTCATAACTGAATTGACACTAGAGTATTTGTCTTTTTATCATACCATTTTGTTACAGATGTATGAAGGAAAGAAAGTGTCGATCAGAACGCTTTCAATAAGAGAGTTTCTATTTGCATACAAACAAACCAATCTTTCTGTGAAATATTCGCCATAAAATATATTTGGAATAAAGGGTACTTGTTTATACAGCTGTAAAGGACGCCCTTAAAAACTTAATGACGATAAACATTGCCTCCTTATTTTCTACTTGAACTATGATCTGCTAACAGAAATACACGAAAGGTAGAGGCAAATAATCGTAAATATATAAAGAAAAAATATGAGTAAATGAAAATATTTAAAAGTCTTTGCAAACCGTGCTTTCAGTCAGTTGACTGATATTCGTGGTCATTCTCAACGTGGTTCAGTCACTTTTACTTTTAAAGAAATTGAACATTTGCTCCTTTTCTAACGTTGCTAACTCTAGTGTGAGTGATCAGTTCCTTCTGCACGAAAAGACAAACAAGAAAAAAAGTAAATTTTGATCCCAGAACACATCAAAGCTTTACCTATTAGAGTCAAAGCAAATAAGGTTGAGTTTTTTTTACGTTTATGCAAGTATTTCTAAATTAACAATTACTTCTTTATTAACTCTGGTTTCAACGAGCCAAGGAGAAATCTTGCCTTTTTGCCTGTTTACGTCTGGGCGTTAGATAGGAAGTCCAGAAGAAGTAAATACATTGGGCTATTTATCGCAATAGATTTTGTGTAGGGATTTAAAACGTCTGGAATAATCGATAATCGAGAGTTCACACACAGATATATAAATATATATATAATATTTTATATACACATACATATATCCACACATATATATGTACATATACATTATACGTATACACATACATATGTGTGTATATATATATATATAATCCACACATCGGAGGGCACTATAGTAGGCAGGAGAAGGGCGCAGGAACACATACAGGACCAGTACATACATTTATTCGTCTACGCGTTTCTTGACCCGTGGTCACATCATCAGGACATCATCTACAGTTATAAATTAAAAAGGGACATTCAGCATAAATAGTTAAAAGTAAATATACACAAAACATAAAAAAAAATTAAAATAGAAAATCAGTTGAACTTAAACAATCGCACTTAAATACATTTACACATTAAAGAACCAGTAAAAGAAAACTTAAAATGTAAACTTAAAATGAACTTAATAAAAACTGCTTAATAAATATATATATATATATATATATATATATATATATATATATATATATATATATATGTGTGTATATATATATATATATATATATATATATATATATATATATATATATATATGTATGTATATATATATATATATATATATATATATATATATATATATATATATATATATATATTCATATACATACATATATATTCACACGCACACACACATATACTGTACATATATATATATATATATATATATATATATATATATATATATATATATATATATATATATATATATATATATATATATATATATATATATACATACTGCAACGACTGGGGCCGTTTTCTCGCAGCCTCGCCCATGTTTACATTTGCAAGTAATTGAGAAAGAAGTAAAAATTAATGTCCCTCATTAATTACTTGCCTTTCCTTTTGAATCTTCCACGTGTCGACCCCGGGGCCTCGACCAGCATACTTTGTAGTGGCATTATAATTTCCTCCTTCATCGCCAGCACCTTATCAACGACGACCAGTCATCTTGACGAAGGTGATGTGCAGGAATAAGTTCCTTTTTAGCCAGTCACGATCCCTGTTATTTCTCTGTGTAGTGTTGCTCTTATTTTTCCATCGTGCGATCACCTTCAGTAATTTGTGTTGGAGCATTCATTGTTAACGTAATTATGCATTAGCATTGAACTGAGTTATCTGGCACCATCTGTGCATTCCTCAGTTCTCTTTGAGCGTCTTATTATTACTGCAAGTAACCGTCTTGCATATATTTGCAGATAGGCCTCGACTTTGGACTCTCTCGGCAGATCCATGGTCAACTGCGATGTTCCCTGTTCCGAAGACATCGTCAGCGTAGAATATTGATTCTGTGTAGGATTCATTATTTTAGCCGGCCCTTGTTATTACCTGCCAGTAATTCGTCATTCTTCTGACTTGTGTTTGTTATGTAAATATAATTAGTTAAGAGAACCCTTGAGTTTACGTAATTTCCCTCACATGAAGAAGGCCCTAAGCCATAGATTTCCTTTGCTTTGTCTACGAATTGTCCTAATATTGAGTCAGATGTGTAATAAATAAAAGGAACTCCCTGTGTTATCTGTTGCCGCCCAGAGTCAAGTAAGTATTCCCTGGACATTCATAGAAATATATATATATATATATATATATATATATATATATATATATATATATATATATATATATATATATATATATACATATATAGTATATATATATATATATATATATATATATATATATATATATACTGTATATATATATCTATATATCCATAAAATATATGTATATACGGTATATGTATATATACATACATATATATGTCTATATATATATATATATATATATATATATATATATATATATATATATATATATATATATATATATATATATATATATATATATATATGTGTGTGTGTGTGTGTATATAGATTTTATATATATATATATATATATCCATATTTGTATACATATATACATGTATATATATATATATATATATATATATATATATATATATATATATATATATATATATATATATAAGAAAAATAAAAAACTTCAGTGCAACCACTGGCGGGATTTGCTCTTTACTGGTATCGTCGCTTTGCTACGCGTAGGACCTGTAATGCCTTTTTCCTCAGTTTGTTAATAGCTTTCTCTATTCATAATTACTGAAAACATGAATGACCTCCTACCAAAGATTATGTGACTTGAAAGGATTCTGTTGTCTAGAGTGGTTTGGGACACCGTAGAAACAGTGAAGAAAGGAGTATTTTAAATGATTTCAAGACATGGATGTTTTTCATTTCCTCTTGTAATGTTGATTCATTAAATGGTACAACAATTTCATTTCTTGGATCTCCGTCAATTATTTGTAGGGTTCTACCTCATTTAAGAGTTTATTAGCCGAGCCAGTGTGGGCCTCGTTATCAAAAAGCAGTATATCCACAATATTTTCAGACTTTTTAATAATGACTTGTCATCACGCTGGCGTAAAGTTATTAAAACTTTTTGAAACCTTCTCGGAAGTGGAATTAGTTGTTTTTTGTTGCACGACATTTTTTTTTCCTTGCTCCACGATATTAAACAAACCACCTTTAAACACACCTCTTTCTGTCGTAGTTATTTAATAAAAAATTATTTTAGTGTAAATGCTTCTCCAAATCTTAATACAGTTTGTTGTTATACAGTGAGGAAATAGCTGCAGGGACATTACATTACTAGGTTGATCTAAATTCTTCCATACGCTATTCTTAATGTCACTGCAATGACATTACAAGAAAGAAAATAGATTTCGGAATCATCTAAAATAAATCAGTCTTATTCTTCCCTGTTCTTGTGGTGTTCCAAAAATATATTTCCAGAATCCCTTTAGGTCTCGTAATATCCAGCAGGAGTTCATTATGTACAAGTTATCCAAGTGGCTGGCTGATTTATCACCCTTTTTAGGAGGAACACATTCATTCTCCCACGTAAAACACGCTGAGGAATTTATACAAAAATTAATTGTTTAAACATCTCCTTGAAAAATATCGAACTAATTGTTTTACATTAGAAAATTCTGTTTAGAAAGTTTCGATGCACCATTCATCAGATTTCGTAAGCAGGAAACTGAGCCTCACCATGAATATATTCATCACGCCACTGATAAAACAATAATTAATTAACCTGTGCGTAACCAACCATGTTTTTTCCCTTCGATGTTGAATTTATAAACAAACATTCTGCTGTAGCATGGGCAGACACCACCACAACACCCCCAACTCCTCCCCATCGAGGGGACTTTAACATGCAACATTTTGAAACGAACATTATAGGCCATTAAACCTTCAAAAATTACGTGACTTACAAACTTGGATTATATACTAGGATCATATTTTTACATTTTGGGACAGTACCTAAGGAATTGTTAATTCATTTTCAATAGACATTGTACCCATTTGACAACAAAAGAATTCAAAACTAAATTGAAAAAAAGTGACCAATTGTCCTTCCTAAGGAAGTGTTAATTCATTTTCAATAGACACTGTACCCATTTGACAACAAAAGAATTCAAAACTAAATTGGAAAAAGATGGCCAGTTGTCCTTCCCAGATATTTCAGTCGTATGAGAACAGGCAGAAATAAAGTTTCCCTGTATATAAGAAGCCTACTTTAGCCATTTCTTGTATCCAGTTCCTAAATTACCTTGATATTTCGATAAAAATTAAGGCTGGTAGCAATCTATTTCTTATGGAATATAGGATATGATCGTATAGCCATCTATCCTAAAGCAGTAGGTAGTTCACTTAATGAATATTTATATCACATAACAATAAACGCAAACAATTCATGATATTTTCTGGAAAAAATACAGTTATCAATTGCCGAAACTGTAGAAGGGGAAGGGAATTGCATAAAGATGCATACTCTATAGAAAATAAGTTTTCTTTGTAAAATAATGTCTATGAATTATTATTATTATTATTATTATTATTATTATTATTATTATTATTATTATTATTATTATTATTATTACTTGCTGCCAAAATTTGGGATAAGCCAGCCTACAGAGCAAAAAAAAACTTCATTAATCTGCGGATGTAACGCGGATAAAAGGGTATTAACAAAATGTGGTTCGGCGAAAAAGTCCACCCAAATTAGCGAATGCTTGTCTCCTGGTTTGCGCTGGGTCCTAAATTAGATTTGATGATTAGCATTTTAATGTGGTGAACTGTTTTCCGGAGCTAAAAGTGTATTTAGCAAATTCCGCATAATTTCCCATACAGCAGAGATACCCTGTAATGTTTTTTTTGTGGAACGTTATAACAATAGGGAATGATCAATAACGTACACACACACGCACACGCATATATATATATATATATATATATATATATATATATATATATATATATATATATATATACATATACTGTGTATATATATATATATATATATATATTTATATATATATATATATATATATATATATATATATATATATATATATATGAAGAGAACCAGTATCATATGTCGTTATGCCTTAATATATAAGTTTCAAACTGATCCTTTCTCCATCGAATGCTGCACACACACACACACACACACACACACACACACACACATCGATGGAGAAAGGATCAGCCAGTTTGAATCTTATATATTAAGGCATAATGATATATGATATTGGTTCTCTTGATCTGATATATAGTGAAAGGCAATGAAACAATAGACAGGCCGAACAAAATTACATATTAGCCCATTAAGATCTATATTGATACACATACCAGATTCATAGTATCGCAATGAAATTATACCAAGAAACTTTGTGGATTCAAGAACAAAGCTCAAACGAAATATTTGGAATATTGTAAGAGACAGACAATTGTATTTCATTCTAAAGGGGTCTCTAAAGAAGGGTTATGGGGGCATGCAGTGGGCTTAACTTCTAGTAAAGAGATCGTATTTATTCTTATTCACCTCCATAAGAGCTTATTGGCGCATGGCTGCAGCAAGACAAGGTTATAACCGTGTCTGGGGTTTCAGTATTTTTATAAAGGAGGTGAAGCAGCTCTGGAATGAGCAAGAAGAATCCCACTATGTTGAATAAATTGTTTGGTCTCCCTCGATGTTTTTCATTGGGATAAGAAGTTCTAAGATTGAAATTTTGGAGGGACTTGTTAAACAGGAAAATACCGTATTACGAATTGATAAAGCATTCTTATTGTTCCTCGGTCACACCTAATGCCTGCATTTATTTATATGAACATAAAACAGGAGGTGTTGGCCTCCCCACAAAGATGCAAAACGGTCTTAAGGACATCAGTCAGTTCAACAGGTGTGAAGACTCTATAGACTAGTGGTTCTCAACCAAGGGGGAAATTTCCCCCTTAGCGGGGAATTTCAGAGTTTCAGGGGTGTAATTGCAACCGTAGATTGCCAGGCTCAAACTGGCTCTAGGACCACATAAAACGCTGTGTGCATTTGTCCGCAGTACTGAAAGGTCATGCTGAGCTTTCTCTCCGCTAGCTTGGGGGTTCGTGTTCGTATTTTGTAGCATATTATTTGGAATGCACCTTTTGAGGCAGCCAATTTTGGAGGCGGGGGAGGGGGGGTGACATTCTGACATATGGTGAAAGGGTGCATGGGCCAAGAGAAGTTGAGAACCACTACTCTAAACAATGTACTTGACCTACATTTGTATTCCATTCGAGGATGTGTGAAGGAAAGTCTTTTACTGAAAGAAATAAGCTTTGGGAGTTTTAACAAAGGTGTTCTGGGATGTGACCTCCTTGAGAAAGTATGGTGTCCTGTGAGTCGATAAACAAGTAAATATACAGGTGTTGTCGAGGTGAGATAAACAAGTAAAATATGCGCCGAATTTCTTCGGCGCAATCGAGTTTTCTGTACAGCTTATAATCAAGGCCACCGAAAATAAAGCTATCTTTCGGCGGTCTCGGTATAATGTCGCATGAGCCGCAGCCCATGAAATTTTAACTATGGCCCGGTGGTGGCCTGCCCTATATCGTTGCCAAATGCACGATTATGGCTAACTTTAACCTTAAACAAAATAAAAACTTCTGAGGCTAGAGGACTGCAATTTAGTATGTTTGCTGATTGAAGGGTGGGTGATCACCATACCAATTTGCAGCCGTCTAGCCTCAGTAGCTTTTAAGATCTGAGGGCGTACGAAAAAAGTGCGGACAGAAAAAGTGTGGATGGACAGACAAAGCCAGCGCAATAGTTTTTTAATACAGAAAACTAAAATGTGGAATATAAGAGATACGGAAAAAGCTGAGATAGGAATATGCTAAAGGAGATATGAAAATGGCAAGGCTTTGGCTGGTTTGTCACAGTTGGTTTACTCACCTCTTTTCTCTTCCATTAATGGTACTCATAGATATTTTAATATATATTGTGTTATGAGTAATCATGTATAATATATATATATATATATATATATATATATATATATATATATATATATATATATATATATATATATATATCGTGTGTGATGCTGGTGTGGGTATACCTATGTAACACATACGTACACAAACTATGTACAGTATATATCATCACCTCCAGTGACGCGTGATGGAATGAGCCTTGCATTATCATTTCAAACGTCGCTACTTTAGTACTTCTACAGTTACAGTTATGACTTCAAATTCCCATTTGTTTCTTCATTCCCTATTCTGCAGAACATTCTAGTTACCATACGAGTTGTCATTTTAGTTTCGTCAAAAATCATCTCTGCAGTGATTCCTTCATAACCTGGTGTTTTCCCTTCCAGAGTTTCTTTATTAATGATTCCACCTCGAAATTGTGAATTCTTTCCTGAATATCAGTCAAATTATGCCCTTCATATCCCTTATTCATGCCCTCACAAAAATGCTCCGCCCAATGTTATCTCTTCGGATAACAGGCATTTTTTCCTCTTTTTTCATTAATAATACTGCGGAATACCCGAACACCAATGCCACTCCATGAAAAGTCATGGTCTTGTTCAAATAACAATCCGGTTTATCCAAATACTCTCTCATATATCTTCATTTTCGTTCAAGTTCACTATCTGAACTCGAGTACATAGCGTGTTCTAATTTGCGTTCTTTATCCTTGAAAATTTTCTACATGTACTTTTGGTTTTTGTCTCATCTGCGTGTACGTCACGGATTCCATGGTTCCCCCTGTTCATTCTTCTCTCTCTCTCTCTCTCTCTCTCTCCCTCTCTCTCTCTCTCTCTCTCTCTCTCTCTCTCTCTCTCTCTCTCTCTCTCTCTGTCTTGATGAGAGAGACGAAACAGGATGATCATAATTTTTTGTCCAGATTCCACTGAATTTCTTTCATACCTCTTTCTGTCTCACAGAAACTACGAAATGCATTAGTTTTCTGTTATTATTTCCACGATGGACCTTCCAGAAACTGTCAATGGTAGATAATCTTATTGCCTTTTTAATCATTAATCTTTTAAGTTGTTTCAGTTTAATACATTATTAATTTTAGAATAGGTTTCATTAGAGGAAATATAGATCTCCTAGTAAAAATCCATTATTACAGCATAAGGCATTCACATCGGATCGTTTCATTGTAGAGCAGAGGTTTTGGTTTTTTAAACAATGTTGCCCCTCTAAATGAGCTTCTTCACGCATTCCAGTTAAGATCTCTTGCATAATAACCGAATATAAAAACTGACAGGAAGGGTCGCAAAACTCTCCTTCACTAAGAGATTCTATCCATGAATCTGCCTGGGATCCAATTTCGTCATTTGTACCTCTGAAAGGGTAATTCCTAGACAGTTTTTGACAATACATCTATGCATGCCTATACCTAAGCGTCTTGTCTCCATTTATACCCAACCGTTTTATTTTTTAGCTTTTGTATTCGAGTTTACAAGTTTCCCTCTCCTGAATTTTACTAGTATGTCATCATTCACTTATTCATTGTCAATCATATCATTAACTTATATATTTCACCTTCATTATGGCGCTGAATAATCCTGATGGGTTCCGGCGCTTGGTCTTCAACACCTAAATTTCATAATCAGTCAATCAATCATAAATATTTTTTTAAATCACAATCTAAGTTCCGTAATATGTGTGTGGTCAAACATATTTCTATTGCTAACGCCCTTTCATATACATTATTCTTATACCATACTCACAGTAAGAATCGTAAGAAGTTCCGTCCCTTGTGTCAACATTACATTTTTACTTTTAACTGTACTTTAATTACCTTCCCCAAAAACTTTTCACCTAAGTTTTAAAATATACTTCACATTTACAAACTTAAAGTGACCATTCATTTGCCTAATTGTGTTAGTATGTAGTCTAGATGATATGAAAAATTTTTGGTGTGACATAGAAGTCAAATATTGACTCGCCTGAAAAAGATATCCATTTTTGAAACTTAGAGACTTTTCTAGGACTTTCTAGCTCAATAGCACACATATCCTCAACTACCTTGCGTAATTTACCTGTTTGTTTATTTAGGTCCGTATCCAACACATTGGTCCCATAAAAATCACCATATATGTATGAAGGATTCAAATATGAAACCGATACTTTGTTAGAAGAAGAAAATGAGGTATTTGGTTCCATTTTAAACCTTATAATGCTGCCTTTTCTCCAACATATTTCAGTTACTGAGCATATGATCAACATAACGAATATCCTGTAATTTAACACGCTGTCTGTGCTCACGATTCAAATTCAAATGCAGTTCATTACATATAAAATAGGCCTTTTCTGATAATGTTTTGCCTAACATTTTAGCATCTGAAATGCACTCTGCCTCTCATCGAAAAAATATGAGTCAATAAAATTAATTTCTGTCTATATTTGCTGGGCGAAAATATCTGAAAATACAAGAACTTCTCTATCTACCCTGTATTTTTGAAAGATCTGCTACTTTCAAGATAAATTATTTTCCATCCACAAAAAAATGGCAGATCGTGCGCCATGTGCCACTTCTACAATACCATAACCTATGTCCTTTTATATTATCTCTAACAACACTTTATACTTCCAGTTAATCATTCTGAAGTGGAATGTAGTCGCTATTTGCCTATGAAACCTCACAAAATAACAGCCTGAACGTCTTTATTCGCCTTCTATAATACATCCCGTTTTCTATTTCAACTACGTCCTTTATTATTATTCACATTTCATGAAATCATAAAACCGTATTTTTTTTCATCAGACTACAGTCATATGTTTCTGTTTTTCCTTGCAATAATACTAACACCGCCACCAAAGCCTCTGGTTTAAAAAAAAAATAATGTTCCTTAAGTGTGATCTTGGTACGGTTCGATGGAGGATGTGTGACGTCACAGCAGCAATGACTGAAGCCCGTATTTGCGAAATATTCCTGCTAGACCGCGTGTAGGCCGTAACAGTATCATTTGTGATGTGTTAGTAAAGAGTTTTATCTGTTTTATCCCAAAATTTGGCGGATAAATTCTAAAGGATTTTGGACAACATGCTTATGTGACACCGCCTATAACCTCAACTTTTACCGCAAATGACAGTGCAAACGGTTTACAAATAAGCATTTTTTTTACATATATGTGAATAAAATACAAATACCAAAAGGAAGTTTGGTTTTCCTGAGAAGCATTTTTTAACCTATTATCACGTAATCACTGTCGAATTTCGTGTATGGGTGTGTGTATGTGTGTGTGATAGGAGAGAGAGAGAGAGAGAGAGAGATTTGACAGGGGTATGTAATTCGGGTTTTAGTTAATAATAATAATAATAATAATAATAATAATAATAATAATAATAATAATAATAATAATAATAATAATAATAATAATAAATATGAAAAAAAATCAAATGTAAACGTTAAGCGAATAAAGCATGAAAGTTGAGAAACCAAGTCCTTTTATCTTGATAAAAATCGTAGAAAGCGGAAAGGAAAAGTAATGAAAGTGAGATCCTGAGGAGTGCCAGCCCCCTCTTCCGGACGGAATATATTAGGCAAAAAGCTGAAAAGAACGGTGGAGAAAAAAAAATTATATAAGCTAAGTGGGTCTCAGTGTCTCAGAGGTAGGTTCCCTGGAAAGCTTCTCAAACCTCGTCGGAGGTAAGGACTCGTGAGAAAATGCACAGCATGAATGTTCAGAGAGAGAGGGAGAGAGATAGAGAGAAACAGAGACAGAGAGACAGACAGAGAGAGGAGGGGAGAAGACAGACAGAGAGGAGCAGATGAAACCATAACAAAAAGTAATAATGTAGAATCTCTCTCTCTCTCTCTCTCTCTCTCTCTCTCTCTCTCTCTCTCTCTCTCTCTCTCTCTCTCAGTATGCACTGACTTACGTATTTAAGTGCTAATGGTCCTGATATTTACGTTCAGAAAAATATGGAGTAACGTGTGAAAGGGACTTGATTCACTATTTTTTTTTTTTTTTTTTTTACCAAATGGTGCACTATATTTTGATATATATCAGGTTTCCTACTTGGCTGCCATAAATGTGGAATTGCTATACTTCTATCAGCACAGTTTTCGAATAACATTTTTTGAATTGGTGGCAAACGGATACCAAAGCGCAAATAAAACAATGTATAGTTTTCTATTGCAAATTTTACAGCTGGAAATAAAATAAATAATATATATTCTGTAAATCATTTGTTTTATGCATTATGGTTATGAGAGCACAGTCAAAAAACTCACTGAACTTTTTATGGTCTGTTAAGACACGGAAAGAACTAGACATATATACGATTAGATTACCTGTGCCATACTCTTAATACTATTGTCCTCAACTGTGCATAAGAGAGAGAGAGAGAGAAAAAAAACTGGATGAGATCCCAGTTTTTTTCCATAAAATTGCTTTTATAAAGAAGTCAGGTAACGCAAGCATTAGAAAAAATACAAAAGCTCTTAATTCTCTTACTAATACACTATGTTGTCCAATTACGTTTTATTTCACCTTAATTAAAAGGATAGCCTTGTTGCCAGTCAGTATCAACATAGGCATAAAATGGTCCCGGAAATATGAAGATTAATATTTATTAGATATTGTACGTGTCACCTAGCATCATCACTAAGGAAGATGTAATAGTCTGTAGGTATTTTATGTTGAATCACTGATAAAACCAACGGGTGGAATAGTCCTTGTGCAAAATTATATATTGCAATATGTACGCTTTGGATGCTTTGGGTCAATCGTTACTCTATCATCAAAAGTATATATATATGTATATGTATATGTTATATATATTATATATATATATGTATATGTATATGTATATATATATATATATATATATATATATATATATATATATATATATATATATATATATATATATATATATACATACATACACACACACACACACACACACACACACACACACACACACACATAATTGGAGCTATGGAAAAGCATTCTGTTTTCTATCCATTTATCTTTTTATATGCAAATACTGTTTATTTTATATATATATATATATATATATATATATATATATATATATATATATATATATATATGAAGATAAGAAGGCCCATAAAACACTATTTGAACGTTGCAACCATATATTTCGGGCACTAGCTTCTGTGCCCCTGTTCACTTGGAAAAATATGGACAGATGAAATGTTACAAGGGTATATATACAAAGCATATATAGGTGTGGCATTAAGTCTCCGATGGTATGTAGGTGACCATTTCCTAAGAAGGAGGAGAGTAAACGGTTCCCTAGTGGATTTCGGCCATTAACTCCCGTTTGGCGTCGATTCTGGTGGTCTTGTGCCCTGGAACATCTTCACTAGCGGTCTGATGATTAAAGCGTCGATGTCGTCCGATTTCCACTAGGGAACCGTTTATTCTCCTCCTTCTTAGGAAATGGTCACCTGCATACCATCGGAGACTTAATGCCACACCTATATATGCTTTGTATATATACCCTTGTAACATTTCATCTGTCCATATTTTTCCAGTGAACAGGGGCACAGAAGCTAGTGCCCGAAATATATGGTTGCAACGTTCAAATAGTGTTTTAACGGGCCTTCTTATCTTCATATTATACTGTAGTATTACAGTAAAAGACATTCATATATATATATATATATATATATATATATATATATATATATATATATATATATATACATATACAATATATATGTGTGTGTGTGTGTGTGTAATATATATATATAATATATATATACATATATGTATATATAAATATATATACCCCCCTTTTTTAAGTTCTTTTTCAACGTATGTCTTGTGCACTACAGCCCTGCAGCGTCATTGTTCACTGCATCATACTTCATCCACATTAGCAGTGAATTTTTAACCTAAAGCTGACGAGCCATTCCTGTAAAAGATGCCGAGAAAAATCAGTAAATGTTCTTCCAAACCTCGAAACGACTGGCGGGATGTTACCATGACAGAGCTGGATTCAATCAAATTAATCAGGCATTCAATAAATTACTGATGATGGTTTCGATTGCCATGTCTCACTTTAACCAACTTCCTCTCTCTCTCTCTCTCTCTCTCTCTCTCTCTCTCTCTCTCTCTCTCTCTCTCTCTCTCTCTCTCTCTCTCTCTCTCTCTCCTCACACATGCACCTATAGATATATACAACAGTAAAGGAAGCCCGCATAAAATTTTCAGAATACGAACTGACCTTCCAGGAGTTACTAGTTGTTGAATCTGTTTGATACTTCATTTACCAACTTTAGGTTGTTCACTTTCAAATAGTTTATTTCTTATTTCTCACTGTACAGTATTTCTTCTTTTACTTACTTTTGCGTTTTGACTACTTGTGAGAAATAGGCAAAGGAATGTTCCCTTCCAAAAGCCAATAAAATAATAATCATTACTTGAAGTTCTTAGTAGACTTCCTTTATTATTGTGAAAAGAACTTGGAATTGTGTTTTGTCATTTGTATAAGTATGTATAAATACGGTGACAGCAATACGAAAGGTTTTCAAGTATGCCGGCCGCTTCTGTTCCTTGCCTACCATTTGCATATACACATACACAGTGACATACCAAAGCTTTTCTATGTAAATTCTTCGCTATTTCTTGTCGCGTAATCCCTTCAATATACGTTCTCATTTTGTCTCACATTAACGGTGTTGCGCCCAGGATTAAATATACTTCGGAATTAACATATCAAAGGCAGCGAATTTACATAACACCGCGCTTTTCCCTTCGGAAATATGAGCCGAGAACTTTCTGTGACAAGAAGGAGCAGCTGCAAATACAAATTGTGATTTGCATCTCCAATTCGTCCTCATAACCTTCGTTTTCATCATCCTCATCTTCATCATGAGGATTGATGGTGTCAAGGAGCCTGCATTTTCCCTGTGACAGAATTAAACGAGAAGAGAGAGAGAGAGAGAGAGAGGAGAAACAACCAGATTTTCGAAGCAGTTGTATGTACCTACACACTCTGATGTTTAACAAGGCATAACTAGAATGGAAAAAGAAAACTTCCTCGTGATGCTGATATATTATGATTATGATTATAAATAAGAGCAATTTTTACTTTCCGGAAGCTTCCTTTGATATGTTACTGTGAAATAAATTGTAGCAATGGGCTACCATATCTCAGGCAACAACGAGAGAAAAAATAAAAATATGATGCGCTTAAGAATACCATCTACCTCAGTCTCTGACTATTCCATGTTAGAATGAGGAAACACTTTCTGTCCTGGTATCTCTCTCTCTCTCTCTCTCTCTCTCTTCTCTCTCTCTCTCCTCTCTCTCTCTCTCTCTCTGTATATACAGTGTACAGTATATATATATATATATATATATATATATATATATATATATATATATATATATATATATACATATATATAATATATATATATACATATATATATACATATATATATATATATACATATATATATATAATATATATATATATATAGAGAGAGAGAGAGAGAGAGAGAGAGAGAGAGAGAGATGTACAGTATATAAACGTGTATATACACACAAACACACACACATATATGTATATATGTGTGTGTGGACACTTATAATGTTATTGCAGAGAAAAATGTTTAATTTCTCTCCATGTAAAGGCCTTTGGGATAACACTGATTACATATCAGTTTTTGTCACCATTCTTATAACCATACCTGTCCTTAGCAGAGCTGTGGAAGAGGTTTCTTAGTAATTAACCATAACGCCTCAGGTACATCACATCGTCCAAGAATAATATTGTTGTTTATTTACCTATAGTGATAAAATCCGAGCGGATCTTCTTGTCCTCCCCTGGGTGACAGTAGGGGAGAAATGACACAGCTGGCCACCCCTGCAAACTAGTTTGTCCGCCCTCGGTGGGGCCGGGGTAGGTAGAGGAACGGGAGGGTAGGAGAGACATCCACACTCCTCCTGCAAACCTGTTTTGTCCTCCCCGGGTGTCGCCGGGTAGGTAGGGGATCAGGAGTGTAGGGGAGACAGCAGCACGGGTTCCAGCACGCGTAGCGCCCTCCAACAAGCTCGTTTGTTATAATTTCATAATTATATAATTCCTACTGTATCGGTGTGAACCCCCCGAAAATTTAATATTCTTAAGAATGAAATATGCAGAAATCCAGTGTATCAGGTAAATTAATCGTAATTCTATTAACTTTTTATCATTTTGAAAGATTTACTCTAATTACCTATAATCACCTTCATATATCAGAACTTATAAATGTTTTAAGATAAGAGAATGAAATATAAGCCTAATAACAAATAATGAGAAATAAAACTTACCCTCTTTTTCCTATCTTTGTTAAATCCTTACAAGAAATATTCTCATTTTTGTCTGTCCTTAAAATCTTCCAACAGGCTTATTTAAGTTGGTTTGAGATCCCTGTTTGTAGTCTCTTATTCCTGGATTCCCAATATCATCATTGTTGTCTTACTTTATTTTGTAAAATAATAATAATAATAATAACAACAACAACAATAATAATAATATATTAAAAGGGAGAACATTAATGAGATTTCAGCATATTATTTTTCAAAACGGAAAATTATCAACTATTTTTACATAGCACCATAGTAAAAAAATATAACTCCACATGGATTTTACTTTTATTAAGTGCATGTCTGCATGTTTGGTAAATTCCTTTCAAAATATAAACCAGAAACACAAAGACATTATATTAATGGGAAGTCACTAATTGATTTCTTTCACAGGAACGTGATTCTACATCAAATCTTCCAGCTTGACATTTCTTTTTTTTTTTTTCACTTATCCAGTTTAATATCGCTCGAACATTCGTGTCCTCATTGTCAGGGAAACGATTACCCCTCGTTTTAGTTTTCTGTAAAAGAAAACTACTGTGCCGGCTTTGTCTGTCCGTCCGCACTTTTTTCTGTCCGCCCTCAGATCTTAAAAATTACTGAGGCTAGAGGTCTGCAAATTGGTATGTTGATCATCCATCCTCCAGTCATCAAACATACCAAATTGCAGCCCTCTAGCCTCAGTAGTTTTTATTTTATTTAATTAAATTTAGCCACTATCGTGCTTCTGGCAACGATGTAGGACAGGCCACCACCGGCCCGTGGTTAAAGTTTCAAGGACCGTGGCTCATACAGCATTATACCGAGACCACCGAAAGATAGATCTGTTTTCGGTAGCCTTGATTATACGGCATACAGAAAACTCGATTGCGCCGAAGAAACTTCGACGTATTCTTTACTTGTTTCTTTATGGCAAAGGAATTCAAGGAAGATAGAAATATCTGTGTCTCACCTATTTTCATATTCTCTCTCCTGAAAGGCTAACTTCGTTCAAAACTTCCCTGATTGCTGTCGGAGAATGTCAGCCTCTGATAATTGGAAAAGTACATTATTAGGATAAGCCTGTCTTCCAGTGTATGGCGCCAGAATAGCCTTATTTAAAGTTATAATGAGTTTTGTATATATATTTATGTGTAAATAAAGGCAAATGCCACGAAGGAAAAATGAAACAACAGAGTGGTTGCTAGGCCTTTCGACGCAACGGTCCTTCACTAGCAGACTGGTGAAAAATATAAAGATAAGTTTTCAAGAAAGTTCATATAATTGACAGTTGGCATACAGATATCCCTGAGAATGGGGATTATAAGGAACAGATGCACCTGGAATCCAACACAACTGAAGAATGGTATAAATGATATTAGGTAAATATCGTTTTCCCAAAAATTCCATATACAAGTTTGAGAGGAGCAGGTGATAAAGGATTGCCCATTACCATACCAAATATTTGTTGGTAGAATTCACCATTGAATATAAACTTACAATCATAAATGTACAGCCTAGTGAGTGAAATAATATGACTTACAGGTTGATGTTTGTTCTCTTTTTACTAAAATCTCTATAGATTCTATTTTAGAGTATCTTAGTAACGAACTAATCTATCATGAATTACCTCTACCTGCAAGTCATTTGTTTCACTCACTAGGTTGTTCATTTGCATTGTAAGTTTATATTCAAATATTTGGTATGACAATGGGCAACCCTTTATCGCCAATCCTCTCAAACTTGTACGTGGAATTTTTTGAAAAACGGTATTTACCTAATATCATTTATACTCCTTTAAAGAGGTATAGATAAGTTGACGATATATTAGCTGTTTTGACTGCTGATATTGAGCTCTCTAGTTTGAATAACCAGGTACCATCCATTATATTTACTTTAGAATCAGAAAAAGACAATTGCCTCGTTTTCTTAGATGTTTTAATACACAGAGAACCATTTCAATGCAAATTCAGTATTTATAGGAAACCAACCAACAACTTAACTTATGTCCTTATCTATTCAGGCCACCACCCTTAATATCAAAATAACCATATTATCTTCAGTGTTTTTACGAGCATTGCGCATTGTCAGTCCCCAGTATTTGGATCAAGAAATTGGATAAATAAGAAAAATAGGAAC
>JANJGK010000006.1:54850510-54853010 GCA_039081455.1 Macrobrachium rosenbergii
TAGCAATATAATGCTTTAGATAATATCATTTTACGAAGAACATCAATTATCTCGAACGTCTGTGAAATTACGCGATGTGAAAAATAACTTTCGTCTCACATTTGATTTCATTTTAGTTACTTTAGTAATCAGATTTGCATGCGTTCTAAGGAGTATTTATTAGAGGTATCCTTTAAAATATTTTACATGCCAAATTGAAAGTACCTCAGTTAAAGATTGAGGTAGAGAGAACATTTTCCTGATTTACAGAGATTAAGCAAAAATAATAATAATAATAATAATAATAATAATAATAATAATAATAATAATAATAATAATAATAAAATTAAAAAAATAACTTGTTCCTGTGCATTTTTTTCAGAATACCAAATAGTTTTCTTTTAAATTACACGTATTTTGCAGGCAAGATACTGAGTTTCTTTCTCTGTCTACTGAAACAAAACACGCTCTCTCTCCTGAATTCTGGGTTTACAAATTGTCTATGGTCTCCTAATATTAAATTGCGCTGGGTGACAAGTTCTGACATTAAAGCTGATAATGTCATGAGATTCTCTTAAGTTACTTATTATGTTTTTAAAAATTGTTACAATTGATCATTAGCAAAATATGTCGACTACTATTTTTTCTTAGACCAGTTTTACATTAGGAATAAAATCCAGTACGTCAGATTTTTACACGTTTGTTTGTTCCTGACAAAAATTGATTACAGCATAAAGTATATTTTGCAGAGGTTATTTTTGATGGACCTATTTCTTGAGAACTTCATCACTGTACACTAATTCTAATTAATCGAAGTTCTGGCAGACTGTCTGAGATTATTTTTGCGTAATACCAGTGCAGCTGTGCCAACGGAATGAGTGCTGGTAATTCAGATATTATCACAGCATAGTTATAAGCGATTTCACTGGCCTCTCTTACAAAATCCTTGCTTCTGGTTGAAATTACACTGAAAACTTAGACAAATTTGTCATACTTAAGAGCGAATGAGATACATTAACATTCTCTCTCTCTCTCTCTCTCTCTCTCTCTCTCTCTCTCTCTCTCTCTCTCTCTCTCTCTCTCTCTCTCTCTCTCAGTTGTTATTTGTAAATGCCTTCTTCTCTCTCATCGCACAAGTAAGTTACACACACACATATATATGTATATATATATATATATATATATATATATATATATATATATATATATATATATATATATATGTATATATATATAGTACAAGCGAAAATACAATTTTCCATTAGCTGTATCTTCAGGCAGGTAAAGATTTCCATTCCTGACAACCATCAGTAAACTTTATCAGTAATTATCAAGAAAAACTATGTAAATGACGCATATGAATGATTTTTTTTACATTTACACCACTTCTTGATAATCAGATCTCTTGCATTCATTGACCTCCAAATACGTACAAATGTCATTTCAACTAAAGTCGTTGAGATGTAGAATGTCGTATTCGCATTATTATCAAGGGTGTATTCCCCCCCACCCCCCAAAAAAAATGTAGATCGACCAAATAATAAGAAACTCCCAAAAGTGTAGATAACTACCAACTATAAGCATGTAAAATTCCCCAGTTTCAGGGACGTGTCCTGAGTCTGACAAGGAACTCGGTATACAGATGAAGCAATTTGGATGGAACCAGGGAGTAAGGCCTCCACCTCCGGGAGAATAATAAGGTGATTTTAACAATTCCACGTTCCTCGGTCTTATGGGGTTTATCGGTAAGTTTGCCTATTACGTCGGAGCGCTGGAAACCAGATGAAGTCTTTGTTGGTCGGATTTGCAGGAAGAATTTTAATCGAGAAAATTTTATTCCTGATTAGAAATTTACAGTCATATTTAGGTTAATATTGAACATTTTTAACATGTGAAATCATTTATGTTTAGGAGCTTCTGTGTGTGATTAACAACTGATCGGGCATGGCAAGTGCCGCTGCCATGGAAAATACGCTCTCCTTCTAACCCCAATAAACTTTTATGCTCTATTAGGAAACAGAAGATATTCTCCATTTAAAGGGTTGTGTCTGGAAAGATGGGAAAATTTTTTGCGCTTTCGCGGAAGAATGATCTACATAGATATTTGAAAATATTTCCTGGGCAAAAGAAAAGAAACCCCTTGAGGAAAAAGAGGAGAAATTCCATATTAACAAGGGATGAATTTAGAGTTAAGCAGAATGAATTTTCGGGATCTTTTGAAAGAAGCGAAAATATCGACCTTGAAAACTCACGTGGAATCGTGACGATCACGATTACTGATCGTTTGTGAAATGATCTTGTGTGCTCATTTGTGATACAAATCATCATCAGATAAGCCACCGAAAATAGCAGACACCCTTTTTCGCCCTTTTAGAGTCTTTGATGCATATAGATATCTATAATATTAGTATGATATCTGTAAACTTACGTCTTTTCCAGTTCTTGAGTGGATGGTGCTAGAAGAGTAGGTGGCTTAACCTGTGACCTTTTCTTGACTCCCATTCGCTGATTGTACCTTTTC
>JANJGK010000006.1:54858527-54880200 GCA_039081455.1 Macrobrachium rosenbergii
TGACCAAGACAAACTAACAAACAAACAGGCAAAAAAAAAAAGCTAAACAAAAGAGTAGAAAAAGAGTAGTTACTATACTGACTTATCGAACATTTTGCTAACTCTTATGAGGTAAATTTTTGAAACTTTACTCGGACTCAAAATGTCTTTGGCAAACGTCTTTTAAACAATCTACGAAATACTTCCTTGAATATAACAGTGTCCCTATGAGGTCTACTCTCCAAGCTATTATGCTGCATTCATGACCAATTTTGATTTCATCTTTTACTACGTTCTTTTACAGTTTCTTTTATACTGTACCTTCCAATTTAAACAAATGTTGTACTTATCCCCTAATTCCACTATGCAGATAGCCTCTGTTAACTATACAGAGTACTGAGGTCCAAACCAGGCACCAAATCCCTTTCACACCCTACCACACTTACGGACCAACACAAGGTAAGCGCTCGTGCTAGCATATGAAAAAAAAAGTTGGACAGATTTAATAAGCGAATTTGTACCGTTTGGTTTTTAAAATGCTTCCCCTCATTTAGTTGCTATTTGTTACCCCAGTCGGCTTTTTTCAAGTTATTGTGTTTTGGCACTTTGTAGGACAGCGTTCATCCGCTTGTGCGTCTAGATTTCCCCTCCGAGATGACCTGTGTTTCTTCTTCTTCTTGCTTCGAGGTTTCATCTCCCCGATGGCCTTCATCTCCTCCTTGTGCTTGCAGAATTCTTCTCTGATATCTCCGCTCTGTGTTTCCAAACTTCCTCCCTGAGACGGCGTCATTTTCTCACAGCGTTTCTTAACTTTTTCCATATCAACATTATGTTTCCTTGCCTTCTTTTGCTAGACGACCTTCATTCCCTCATTATGTTTCCAGACTTTTCCACCTGAGGCCCCCCGAAAAGGGGAAAAAAAGAACAAAAAAAAAAGTTTATTCAGATTGCCTCCAAGTTAGCCCCGTGTTTTTTACGGGAAATTTACCTTTGTGGACATGAAAACATGTTCAAACTCTGAGTGAATGACCCTTTTAAATGCAATGCATTTCATGCTCTCCATAAAACTAAAATGCATTGGAAACTTGAGGCAGAAACATAAAGTCGGGGGTACACTTGTAAATATCATGGTTTTACATTTACTAGCCAACATGCAGAATATGATAAAATAAGAAACAGGAGAGAGAGAGAGAGAGAGAGAGAGAGAGAGAGAGAGAGAGAGAGAGAGAGAGCGAACACTGTATATTTGTACACACACACACACACACACACACACACACACATATATATATATATATATATATATATATATATATATATATATATATATTTGACTCAAATCGGGATCGAACCCCGGTCCCTTATTAAATGAAAGGCAAGGGCGCACAGAAGTTACAAAAGGCAAGAGGATTGATAGGTAAGGACATAAACGATCTTCGTACTTAAAATAACGACCCGATGGTAAGAGGATTGACAGGTATCACCTGTCAATCCCCTTACCATCGGGTCGTTATTTAAGTACAAAGATCATTTATGCCCTTATATGTCCTTCGGGTGTGTGTATAGCTATGTGTCCTAAATGTAATTTAGGAACTTATATTGGATCCATCAGTAGGCTTCTGAGGGTACGCACAGACTCTCATCGTGGAGTAAGCTATATGACAGGTAGTAAAATTACAAACCCAGAGTTTTCGAAGATTAGAAATCATCATTCTAGAATGTGTAAAACTTCTATTGAAAATAAGGACTTTTCAGTTTTAGGGCGAGCTTCCAGCAGCCATGAATTGACCATTTTAGAATCATTAATGATTAAACGACTCGTCCGCTTGTTAAACAGCCAAACCTCTGCCGGCACACTGTACAAGGGCTCTCTTAGTCTTTCGTTTTCTCTTTAGTCGTAACATGCCACTGAATAGGTTGGTCCAGTTCTGCTTACCTTTTGTATTGTATTTTTTTTTTTTTTTCAGAAAGAGTTTGTTTTGTGTTTCAAGTTGTCCATTTTAATTGTTCCACTATTTTTTTTATTTGTAATCATCGTGCAACCTTAATTTTTAAATTTAAATTTATGGCCTTTCTGTAATTTATTTTATATATTTTGTACAGCCCTTGAAAATGTAATGAAGACATTACGAAACGCCGGGAACAAATTGACCCTTTTTAGCAAGTCCGCCTCCTCATTGATGTATATCTGGCTGTGGCCACCGCTGTTTATATATATATATATATATATATATATATATATATATATATATATATATATATATATATATATATATATATATATATATATATATATATATATATATATATATATATATATATATATATAAATGTGCATATATATATATATATATATATATATATATATATATATATATATATATATATATATATAAATGTGCATATATATATATATATATATATATATATATATATATATATATATATATATATATATATACATACTGTATATATACGAGTATATATATATATATATATATATATATATATATATATATATATATATATATATATATATATATATATATAATATTTATATATATGTATATATATATATATATATATATATATATATATATATATATATATATATATACTGTATATATATATATATATATATATATATATATATATATATATATTATATGTGTGTGTTTATACGATTGACAGATATAATAAAATGAAATCGAAATTTTGCACTAAGAAAGGTTTTCCCCTAAAATGCGTATTAACTTGAAACAAATGGAATAACCAATATAAGAATTAAGGCCATTAAAAGCAATGGTGCCTTTGTAACAAAAATTACTCCACGAATCAACTGACAGCCGATATCGAAAAGGGCAAGGATAATATCGAGAAAAAAGCGAAAACCTTTCTGATCCCACACTTCCAGCCATGAAAGACTGAAAGTGGCCTCTTATTTTCTTATATGCGTAGAATTCTTACTTGTAAGTACGGCCTTGGGAAAGTAATAAAATTATGTTTTACTGTTCTTAAAGGAAATGGATGTTAGTATTCAGGACTCTTAAATAAATAACTAATAGATTGATATATTCCCTATTGCCGGATTTTAGATTTAAACTCTTCGTTGTGAGATCTATCATTTATACGTACGGAAACCCAACAAATAAAGGAAAAAGGTCTATTTTATAGGAAGTCGCGAAAAATCGTGTCTCCTTTTCAGTGAGGAAGTTACAGTATTTTCCACACTTAACTGTACATGTGATATCCCAGAACTGTATGTGAAAATATCCACTTTTCCTCGAATATGTGGTCTACTCATATTTCTTACGAGCTTGATGGGGCGCACTACGCTGCGCCGGAACCTAGCGCTGCCAGTCATGCCGTCCCTACCCTCCCGATTCCCTACCTACCCCGCCCCACCTGGGATGGACAAACAGGTTTGCAGGAGGAGGGTGGATGTGTCATGTCTCCCCTACCCTCCGAACCCCGTACCTACCCAGGCCCCACCCAGGGGCGACAAACAAGATCCACAGGGATGTTATTATTATAGATCGTTCGATACTGAGCTTCTGATATCATTTATACCGAGCTCGAGTTCAGGGATATGTCCAGAATTACCTACATATAAGATGAGTTGTAACGCAATTGGTATGTTGAATTTCTAATTGATGTTGCAAGTTAACGGGATATTGTTTAGATTTCTATTGATAATGTCATACATAACTCTAATGGACGTAACGCGATATTTGCAGATAAATAAAGAGCACAGATTATTGAAACCTTATATGAACAGATGGACATGTTGTTAACGTAATGAGAATATGGGATTACATTATAATTGCATTCCTAATAAATGTCGTACAAATTGATAACCAATGAATTACGACAAATCCACATACGATGAAATGTCTCAAGCATTTGGATTTCAATTTCACATCATTTTCATTTCAATTTTGTTCTCGAAATTGCAAGTCTGCCAGATATTCCCTGTTGGCGTGATTTTATTTACGGCTTATCGATTGAGATTCCTTTTTGTATATTCTCTTCCTAACTTGTTGCACTGAGAAATATTACAATGAGAATTTTTTTAATCTTGCTAAAGCTCAGATACAGAAAAAACAGTACATTATACAACGCATTAATTAATAAAACGTGAAACAAACAATACAGGTGTCATGGAGTTGTCAATAAACCGAAGGAACACAAGCTAACAAAGTGAGTTACAGCATAATCATATCCACCAAGAAAGACCATGGAATGCTACTCTTGGAACTCCCAAATATTAAAATACATAATTTAGCGCAGTAGCACCAATGCCTTATGAATTGATTTCGCGTTTTCATAAAAAAGAGTAGAAAATATGTCGAAGTTTCTTTGGTGCTATCGAGCTTTCTGTACAGCTTATCATCAAGGCCACCGAAAATAGATCAATCTTTCGGTGGTCTCGGTATAATACTGTATGAGCCGAGGCCCATCAAACTTTAACTACGGATCGGTGGTGACCTATCCTATATCGTTGCCAGATGCACGATTATGACTAACTTTAACCTTAAATAATAAAATAAAAATTAATGAGGCTAGAGGGCTGCAATTTGGTATGTTTGATGATTGGAGGGTGGATGATCAACATACCAATTTGCAGCCCTCTAGCCTCAGTAGTTGTTAAGATCTGAGGTCGGACAGAAAAAATGCGGACGAACAGACAAAGCCGGCACAATAGTTATCTTTTACAGAGAACTAAGCAGTATCAAAACTGGTAAACAACAAGAATTGCACATTCAACTAGAGAGAGTTCTAACACTGAAAAGGAAAGATGCAGTCGCAAGAATAACACCGTTATGAATATGTTGAAAATGAAAGCTACAAGGGTGACTGTTCTCTTTACTTAAGAAGATAAACTAACTCCTGATCTTTTACTTAGAATTGAAAAGAATAAAAACTTATGGTCTATTGTGATATGGCTTTCTGTTACATGTTGTATATATATAATTTATATATATATATATATATATATATATATATATATATATATATATATATATATATATATATATATATATATATATATATATATATATATATGACTTTTTATCACATCACCGTGATTCATATACAATCAGTAAGCTACAAACGTCCTTTAATATCCAATTCCCTCTACCTCGGAAATAATATATTTTCATATATGTTACCGAAGGGGAATTTTTTAGTTGGTAATAAGTTCGTCGTCCCGTGGGCTCGAACCCACGGGACGACGAACTTATTATCAGCTAAAAAATTCCCCTTCGGTAACATATATGAAAATATATTATTTCCGAGGTAGAGCGAATTGGATATTAAAGGACGTTTGTAGCTTACTGATTATATATATATATATATATATATATATATATATATATATATATATATATATATATATATATATATATATATATATATATATATATATATATATAATATATATACACACACACACGCACACATATACGAGTATATATATATATATATATATATATATATATATATATATATATATATATACATATATATATATATACATATATATATATATATATATATATATATATATATATATATATATCCATTTAAAATAGAGTTTTATGTATGTATATAAATCATATTATATAATGATATAATGAACTGATACAACGAACTGTTCCTTGACAAAGCATTGACTTTCTAAACAATCGCAATTCACCGACTTGCCGTTTTCATATTCTAGCCATCAGAATGGACTTCCAAAGCCTATGGCAACATTCATTTGTCTGACGAAAATAAAAATAACAGAAGATACGTTAAATGCGTAAAACTAATTGAAAACTGACATGAACGAGGCAGATGCAAAGTCCAAGTTGATGGAGTCTTGGCAAGGTGATTTGCAGTAAATAATGAGGTGCCGCAAGGGTATGTAACTCTTCCTGCTCACAAATTGAATTAAAGCATCACTAAGAATAGGAGATAAAAGAAAGCAGTTTTCTAGATCTGAAAGAAAAATATCAAGTCTTTTGAAAACAGAAAGATGCAACGACAAGGGATTTCTCTGTTGATGGTAAGGAGAAAGGCAGTATCGGTTTCACCTCCAGAGGGAAACTTTGAGTCCTTGAAGCACACCGACGGGAGACGTAGACTGAAACCCTTTACCAGGAAAAGATGACGAAGTGTGATGCGAGAAATGGAGCGGAAGGGAGACATCTCCCTGCCCACAGGATCCCCACAAGGGTGCTGAAAGCTGTGCCTGAAAGTCAGTGGAGATGGAGAAATTAAGCTGTAGATCATTTCAACGTATTTCAGCTTTTTGGTAGAAATAAATAAGATTCTGCGGTAATTCTAAGTTGTTTTTACCTTGGAAACCGGTTTTTTCTACACTTTTAGGGCTTCTGATACTGGCGGTGCATTTGTTTGTTGTCGGCCAAATGGAATGTCCCTTCGCCGTGTTTAGTACTGGCCCTTGGGGGGCGGGCTGGGGCGGTACCCATAAGTTAACAAGTTATTGCACTTGCCGGACGGGGTATGAAACGTTCCAAACAGACGTACCCGTGCTCTGTCTTGCGAAGATCGCGTACGGAAACCCCTTGTTGGATGGACTTCAGGGGTTAATTACAGGTTAATTACATTCGTGCAACAAAAATTGAAGGTAAAACCATAATTAGCGACCAAAAAAACCGTAAAAAAGTCAAGTTAGAAGGAAATCGCCGCCGCGGAGCTACTACTTAGATCTACCGATTTTGAATTTACAAAAGTAAAAGCGTCACATGTATTTAATTTTCATTGTTTTCATTCGCATAGTGAAAAAAAAAATGAATATTTTACTTCAGATCCATCTAGAGTCTAGACTATAATAAGTTAAACAGGGTATTATGTTACCGATGATCGGGTGAGTGCTGAATCGTATACAGATAAGTAGTGAGAGAGTTTGGGTACGGGGAATTATAAATGTATAAATAAAAATGAAAGCATACTCTCAAGAAGTACTCATTCACTTTATAACAGTGATTACGCATAAGATATTCAAGGCTTTTCATTTTGTGCGGCTGTAACATTCTCTGTGAGTTCTATGGCTGCAAATATACATCTCAAATATTAGTCTATATTTTAAGATTTTTATTATAAGGCAAGGTATCTATGATTCCATTACTTTAAGAAGACTTACTATATATATATATATATATATATATATATATATATATATATATATATATTATATAAATTATATACACACACAAACACACACACACACACACATATATATATATATATATATATATATATATATATATATATATATATATATATATATATATACTGTATATATTTATATATGTATGTAAAACAATGGAGTAGCTCCAAAGATAAAATTTGCAAATGATCAGTGCCACAATCACATTTAAACTGATGAATAGTCATGTTCATAAAACTTCTGCATCACTAGCCCCTTCTTGCTCTAACGTCCCCGTACTGACATACTATGCTTCCTGGATGTTGAGGCCATTCCTTGCAATACCTCTTTCAAGCCATCCATCCATTTATTAGGCCTTCCTCTTCTCCTGCTCGCGAAACACTTCCGATATTTACACTTTTTTTTAATCAACCTTTTATCTTCATCGTTCCTTCTTTCCACACAGCCGAACTAATTTTAAACACTCTGACCTTTCACTTATGGTAATCCTTGTAATCCTTATACCACCTCTACGTATCTCCACAATTTTAGCTCTTTCTACAGCTTCCACCTTTCTTTCATTAGAATTTTACATCCACAATTCGCTGCATTCCAACATAATGAGAAAAAAAAACATTAACAGTAATAAACCGTAATGGGAAAATTATCGTAAATAGTTAAGGTGAAACATTCTGGTGAAAACCGTAAGTTAAAAACCGAGGTAACAGCAACCATATGAATGTAGTAAGTGGGATACTAAGTTAAGTATACCTTAGTTTTACCAGACCACTGAGCTGATTAACAGCTCTCCTAGGCTGGCCCGAAGGATTAGACTTATTTTACGTGGCTAAGAACCAATTGGTTACTTAGCAACGGGACCTACAGCTTATTGTGGAATCCGAACCACATTATAGCGAGAAATGAATTTCTATCACCAGAAATAAATTCCTCTAACTCTTCATCAGCCGGCCGCGGGAATTGAACTCCGGCCCATCGAATGACAGTCTGAAGCTCAACCGGTTCTATTAAAGCTATTTGTTAGTTTACTGAAGTTTTTTATATCTAATGTGATGCCAAAGAGAAATGGTATATGTCAATAGATACTGAAAAACTCCATACTAATTATATTTCTGTTATTTATCATGGTCATTCTATCTTGTATCAGGTAAAGGTATTTACTTTTCTCTCTCTCTCTCTCTCTCTCTCTCTCTCTCTCTCTCTCTCTCTCTCTCTCTCTCTTTATCAATACTTAGGTTCTCAGATCACTCTTTGCTTTTCTTAAAGATATCTCCTGACACTGACTGGCGATTCTGGTTTAGGAAATTGGGTTCCTGGTTTTGGGGCATGTTTATGGTTTGGTTTCTTTTATATTTCGAATAAACTCTTACATCTCAGATACCTCTATTTTTGCTTTCGACATTATTTAGTCGAATCGAATATATATATATATATATATATATATATATATATATATATATATATATATATATATATATATATATATATATATGTATATATATATATATATATATATATATATATATATATATATATATGTATATATATATATATATATATATATATATATATATATATATATATATATATATCGTATCATGAAAATTATTCGAAAACAATTATTCGAAAACATTTATTCGAAAAACAGCTATTCGAATGGAAAGTTGTTCGAAAGAAAGTTATTCGAAAGGACAATTATACGAAATGATAAGTATTCGAAATGTTGTTTGAACCTTACTCTAATAAGCAATTGTTCAAATAGGCAAATAACAGTTTGAATGTTTGTTTGAACGTTATCCGATTTTCTTAGTTCAAATGTTTGTTTGAACGTTATCCGATTTTCTTAGTGGTAATAAACGTCGCGAAGGACATCAAGCACCAAGGACTTCATTTCTTCGGAATACTGCAGCCCTTCAGTGATGGCCGAATACATTTCAAGTGAAAAAGGCAAGCCTATGCTTAAAATCGATGGTTTCCTATTCGTGAAAGACAAGCAAGTTGGTAACAAGATATATTGGAAGTGCAATAAGTTCGCATCGTATTGCAAAAGCCGAACAATTACCAATGATGGTGAAGTGATTAAAGTTCCTCGTGAACATAACCATTCCGGTGATGCTGTCAATACAGAAGTGCGCAGTTTTATGAACAAAGTGAAAAGTGATGCGAAAGAAAGCCGTGATTCTCCTCAGTATGTCATTTCTGCAGCTGCATCGCAATTAAGTGAAAGTGCCGCGCAAGCTTTACCACAAATAAGCTCTATAAAAAGAACTATTCACAACGTAAGACAAAAAGAAAGAGCAGGCTTAGCTAATCCAATTCATAGACGGGAAATTGTTTTAACAACTGACCAAACTAAAACTCATAAAGGGGAGCAGTTTTTGCTATATGATTCCGGCCATTACGATGATAGAATGCTTATATTTGCAACTCAGAATAATTTGAGTCTACTTGAGAAGAGTGCAAATTTACAAGTGGACGGAACATTTAAAACTGTACCTCAGTTATTTGAACAATTATATACTGTACATGCTGTGAAGAATAATTACACCATTCCTGTGGTCTACGCCTTACTTCCAGATAAAAGGGCTGAAACTTATAGAAGATTATTTGCTCAAATTAAGTCTATGGTTCCAAATTTACAAGTTTCAACCATAACTTCAGACTTTGAACTTGCAGCTATAACTGCCGTTAAAGAAGAATTCAGCACAGCTTCTCATTATGGATGCCTTTTCCACTTAGGCCAGTGCTTGTATCGAAAGATATGTGATTGTGGTCTGAAAGTGAGATACGATACAGATTCCGAATTTGCTTTAAAAATTCGAATGCTGTTAGCCCTAGCCTTTGTCCCCGTTGACAAAGTTACTGAATCATTTGAAGCTTTACTAGATTCAGATATATATCCTCAAGATGTAAATCCTATTTTAGATTATTTTGAAGATTCATGGATTGGTCGTCCTTCAAGACGTCATCGACGTAGTCCTATGTTTGAAATAAGTATGTGGTCTTGTTTTGAGAGAGTCAATACTGATTTGCCTAGGACTAACAACGCACTTGAAGGATGGCACAGAGCTTTTTTACAGCAAATGTCATCTCATCATCCAACAATATGGAAGTTCCTAGATGCTTTAAAAAGAGAGCAGGGTTTACAAGAAATTCACATTGCAAAAGTAAGAGCAGGAAGCACAAATATGAAGAGTTCCAAGAAAGATCGTGACTTGAATGAAAGGATAAAAAAGTTAGTGGCAACCTTTGAAGAGTACTCAGTATTAGAGTATTTAGGCGCTGTAGCGCATAACTTGCATTTATAAGTAAATCTGTTTTATCATGAATCTATTTTAATAGTTTTAGTAATAACATTCATACTTAAAAGATTTCATCCTTTTTGGTATTTTTACACATTTGTTTAAATAAAGAATTTTACATTTCGAATAATTACCATTTCGTATAATTGTCCTTTCGAATAACTTTCTTTCGAACAATTTTCCATTCGAATAATTGTTTTTCGAATAACTGTTTTCGAATAATTGTTTTCGAACAATGTTCACATTATATATATATATATATATATATATATATATATATATATATATATATATATATATATATATATATATATATTTACTAATCAAGCCGAATAGGAGATAGCCCCAAAACAACCAACACAAGGATCTCTGTTACATTCACTCTTATATAGGCTGGCTGAATTAAATTGAACTAACCTTATATCAGCGCGGGCCACATCGAAAGGCAGCCTCTTTAAGTGTGGGAAGTCAAGGCTTATTGCGCTGGTTTTTGCATACCCTCAGAATTTCCAAGTCTTTTTTTTTTTTTTTTTTTTTTTTACATATTCGTAATTAAATTGTTGATATCTGTTCACTTGCTCACCTACCCCGTTAGCTTTCGTTGGGCACCATTTTAGCTTCCAGCCTACAGCTAAAGCTTTATGATAAGGAGCAAACCATTTGCTAAGCCAACTTATTTTTCTCATGGTAGGAATCGTCCTGAGGGTTTCGACTTTTGGGAAAGAGGTATGGCCTTAATCAGATCTATTATATTATATTATATTATATTATATTATATTATATTATATTATATTATATTAAAGTCATAATTCCCGGGATTTACTATAAATATTCTGGATTGTATTGCGGCCATCGGAATATACATTCAACACCCCTGATATTTTGTTCTTTTTGATACTTTACGAGAGAGAGAGAGAGATTAGGACTGACATTTTCCTCGTGACCTTTATTCAAACAGTAATTGATTAAATACCCGAATAATTGTTTTTAACAGTCTGAAAATGGAATTATCTTGAATGCATGAAATAACTGAAGGCTGCAAGTCATGAAAATTAATCAGATCAAATTAGCTTCAGTTCACAATTCGAAAAAAAAGTCAAGCTTTAGTCTTTTAGGGAAAGAGGATTAGTTTCACTTTAGTAATTTCTTCAGAAATAAGCACTGTTTATAAACACCGTTAAAATCACAATGACATAGGTCCCGAAAGATGAACAGGAAAAATTCAATATTTTCTATAAACTGAATGCCTTCGAATTCTCGGCATTTTCATCATTCTTCTTCTTTTTCTTTAGTTTTCCAGTTAAGCTGGGCAATGGACAAAATAATTTATAATAGTGTGCAAAAATCCTTTGTCAAATAATATTCCATTATTCTCTGCTGGTACTCTTTCCCTGACGAGGAAGAAGTGCATGGCAAGAATATCAAAACCTGCATATAAGCAAAAAAAAAAAAAAAAAAAAAAAAAAACATTAAACTTATTATTAAACAAATCATATGCAGCTTATTGTAAATACATATCAATTGTGTTACCAGGCCGTTCTCAAGAAAAACGACTACTTCATGGTAACAAAAAATGGAACTATGATATATGAGAAGAATTGCCGTTGAAAACGAAAGACAATGAAAAGAAACTTAAAAAGAAAAAAAAAGGGGAAAAACAAAACAAGATGTTTAGCTTCACAAATAGAGAGATCGTCGGTCCTTCTGCTGGCCAGTAAAAGTAAATTGCCTTGCATCCTAAAGGAAGGAGCCTCCATTGTAAAGCCGGACAATTTCCCCTTCCCAGCATTTGTTTATTCCTCGGGAATCCCTCCCCATGAGGGACCCGTTGAGACATCTCCCATCCCCGACACTCTCTGGTGTGCCCTCAGAGACGCCCACGTTTTCAGCGAAAATGGCAAAAACATCAAGCTGAGAGAAACCTTGGGTCAGAACATCTTCCCTGAGTAGTCTTTCGAGAAGGGGTGAAAGGTTAACAAGCACAAAATGAATTATTTTGAGAGCTTTAGAGTCCAGTCAATAATTCCGATCTCCAATTCTGCTTTCCCGTTCCAAAATGCCTTACTCGCCTCCCTTTGCGAGCGCTCTCTCCCTCTGATGACCCCGGTGGCGTCCCGTCTCCTATACTTTCAAACATGATCTCGAGGCTTATTCTCCAGAGTCGGTCAGGAAACCGTAGCCTGCTTCAGTGGTCTGTTACTCAGTAGTGTTACGCGTCCCCAGTAATAGGATAGTTTAAGTATTTGCCCACGCCATACAAACATCACTTGTTTTTCTTATCTTGATTCCAACTTGCCTCTCCTTTTTTAGTTTCCTGTAAAAGAAAACTATTGTGCCGGCTTTGTCTGTCCGTCCGCACTTTTTTCTGCCCGCCCTCAGATCCTCAACGCTACTGACGCTAGAGGGCTGCGAATTGGTATGTAGATCATCCACCCTACAATCATCAGACATACCAAACTGCAACCCTCTAACCTCAGTAGTTTTTATTTGATTTAAGGTTAAAGTTATTTTAAATCGTGCGTCTGGCAACGCTATAGGACAGGCCACCACCTGCCGTGGCTGAAAGCTTCATGGGCTGCGGCTCATACAGCATCATACGCGTACAGAAAATTCTATTGCGCCTAAGAAACTTCGGCGCATTTTTTACTTGTTTGCTTGGAAACTAAATATATATTACATGAAAATGCGTAGCGGTCTCTACATACAAGCACACACACACACACACTACATATATATATATTATAAACATGTATGTATGTATGTGTATATATAAATATATATATATATATATATATATATATATATATATATATATATATATACACTAAAGGAGTAATTGGAATGAAATGCTAATAATGGGGTCACTGATTGGTCGGGAAGTTGGGTAAAAAACTCGCTGGTAAGGTAGGCAGTAGCCTGTCTAAGAAAAATCCTAGGTGCGGAAGTACGTAAGTTCCAACTTCTTGTATGATTTGTATGGATCAGCCTTTCATTATATATATATATATATATATATATATATATATATATATATATATATATATATTAATATATATATATATATATTAATATATATATATATATACATTATATATGTAGATATATATATATATATATATATATATATATATATATACATTATATATATATATATATATATATATATATATATATATATATATATATATATATATATATCCTGTACGCTTACATTTTGAAATATATTACCCAAGTAACAAGCATTCATTTTCATGTGGGCTGGTTCATTTTGGGAATATACACTCACGTAGGGTCCTTTGGTATAAAACACCATCATCTTGAATTTTATTTTCGTAATTTTTTTGTTTTCTAAGCCTGTGCTCATCATGTTCGCAAACACTGAATCAAAATTATGATATTTTAGTAATAATGCACTTACTGATGCTTTATTGCAATACCATATCATTATTGTTTATTTTGTTAGCTACCTTTATAGAGAAAAATGTTTCTTTGGTGGAATTAACAAAAATTAACCCAGCTTAATTTTCAGGTTAGAGTCAAGTTGAATAAATGAAGTTATAATGTATGTGGAAATGCACAGAAATAAATTCTAGAGCCAATATGTACCGCAATACTTTTCTTAGCTTCATTAAGTAATGCCATCAGACTTCACTTGTGGAGTTTTCTGGACCGATGCACGGATACTAATGATAAGCAATGTAGACTGTATGAGACTATCAGTATGTAATTAAATTCATCCTGCTTTTTACAGGAGAAATTTGATGTTGACTCCATTACTTGTCATCCCATCTAATGATATAGCTTTGAGATAAAGCTCGTAACACGCCAAATATAATTAACCTAATAGAACAAAGATAACCATATTGTTTGATATAATCTAATGAGCAAACAATTTCTATATTTCTTACAACATTTTCCCTCTGTCTTCCAGCTTAACCTCATCCCCCCTTCTCTCGCTTTAACCGAAGATTTACGCAGTTTCTCTAATTAGTAAAGATAAATTTAATGTCCTAGCAGCTACTCTGCTTATTACACAAACCACGAAGTCCTAGCAGGCAGCACCTCAGGAATATTTCATCCTGCTTTCCATTTCGCAATGGAACATTTATTCTGAGTCACCTATTTTCCAAGGCTGAATTAAAATTTATCCGAAAGGATATTCTACACTACTTAGCAAATATATAATAAGCTGATGAAATTTCTCCTACTATTTACTTTGATAATAAGCCCAAGACATGTGATTTTTTTTTTTACCTTGTTAATGATTTTTAAAATAAATATTAAATGTTTATTGAATGTTGATAAAGGCAACAAACAGATAATTTACTCTACGAACTGCAAACATGTCATTACGCCGCAAATAACCGCATAAAGGACATGTAACGTAATTAATTTCCTTAGCTATCGGAGGCGCGGGCTGTATGGTTTAAACAATGGTAATCTGTGCCTCTATCCTGTCTGTTTATGTATCAGTGTATCTGTCACGTGTATCACGTCATCACAGCCCTGTACGGGTGACAGGATTTAAGCAGACTTGGTTCAACTGTAGATCATCAGGCATCCATAAGGGCGCTGGTCCAAATTCAGTTTGAGTCGATAAATAACTTTTGTGCTCCAAGAGAATTATGTTTGGCTCTCGTACTCATCTAATTGGAACTCTATGAAAAGAAACAAAATCTAGTAACAAACTATGAGACTTTAACAACAACCTCTATACTCAAAATAGCTGCTGTGAGGAGATTCAATCCTCCAACAGAGCGTCTTGCTAAATTTACCCGTATAAGAAAATGGCCTTATTTTCACAAAAATCGTTAGATGAAAAGTGAAGGACAGTTACCGATAATTTTACAAACGTTTCTAAGAATATGTTAATGAGATATTATGCCGTAAGTTTTGCTGTTTTCATCAACAATAATAGAAGTTTCTAAAAGCAGCCTAAAAATCACCTAACTACTGTAAATGGTAACTAGGGTGGATAAAAGCATGGATTTTATAACTTCACTTACGAGCAATGGCTGACTACTGGATATATATACATACAGTATATATACAGTATATATACAGTATATATATATATATATATATATATATATATATATATATATATACATATATATATGCGTGTGTCTGTGTGTATATTTATATATAATATATATATATATATATTATATATATATATATATATATATATATATATATATATATATATATATATATTCCTTTTACTAATATTATTAATCTTACAGAGAGTGATGTAAATAAAAAAAAAAACGTACCGGTCATAGGCAAGGAAAAACTGAGTACAGGTTGTGTCCTTTCACTGAAAGGCAGCCGGTCTTATCAGGAGAAAAATTTTGGGAAATCGGTCTTTTTCGTATTTGTCTCTGCACGCCCGTCAAACTACTGAAAGAAATAAACAAACGTTTTCTTTATCTTTGTACTCTGGCCAGAGTACCGAATGAAATCAAAAGCTTTCTGGCACCGAAATACTGCATGTTTGTAAGACTCTATGCCAAACAACTTCTTCTTTTACCTCCCCCTCAGAGATCGAGACGCACGTATTTCTTATCTGCAATGTATTTTCTTTCATATTCCCTTGTGTCACACGAAACATTCATAGGTTGAAGTGTATAAATATTTTCCACAGCCCGCCTTCCGCAACGGATGATATTTTACTTGATCTTTCACGGCTTTATTTTATCTGAACAGAGGAAAATAGAAAATATTTCCAGGAGTTATTTCCAGTCACCGGATTTTTTTCGGTTTATGACTTATTTTTTCGTCCATCTATCTTTTTTCCTCTAGGTTCTATTAGTGTTTCATGATCTTATTATATTATTTTTTCGTCGATCCATCTTTTTTCCTCCAGGTTCTATTAGCGTTCCATTGTCTTATCATATCCATATTTATCATCTTTTCTGTCTGCTGTTTCTTTATTCATAAACCGATTCATCATCACAGCAACAATATACCAAAAAGCTGTTAATTCTAGATGTTAAAGAAAATCCCCTCATACAGAAAAACTAAACCGTCATTATAAGCCTGAAGCCTAATCTGACTAATCTAGAAAATCCAATGGCTTTGATTGATCAGCCTTTAGCAGTTGAATAAGGTTAACAGGTAAATTTTTACCTATTCGAAATCGTTTCCTTATTATTTGTGAAAAAAAAATTAAAATTAAGGAATTCAGTGGAAATTATTTAGGAGGAACAAATACCTAATGAAATTTACTCAAACCTCGCATTCCAGGATTTGTAAAATGTAGGAACTTTTAGTTTTCTGTAAAAGAAAACTATTGAGAAGGCTATTTGTCTGTCCTTCCATACTTTTTCTCTCCGCCCCTCAGATCTTAAAAACTACTGAGGCCAGAGGGCTGCAAGTTCGCATGTTGATCATCCGCTCTCCAATCACCAAACATACCAAATTGCAGCCCTCTAGCCTCAGTATTTTTTTTTTTAATTAAGGTTAAAGTTAGCCATGATCGTGAGTCTGGCAACTCTATAGGGCAGGTCACCATCGGGCCGTGGCTGAAAGTTTCATGGGCCGCGGCTGAGAGCTTCATACAGCATTATAAGCTGTTCAGAAAGCTCGATTGCCCCCAAGAAACTTCGAGGTGTTTTTTACTTGTTTTGGGGGGGAGAGAGAGGATTTAGAAAAACAGTAAAAATCTGGCAACAAAAATGTGAAACTGACTCACTTGTTTCATGCAATGCAAATCTCCCTCTGAGGGAACGTCTTGGCGAACACACTTCGGGATTTTCAGTGAAGGCCCGGAAACGAGCGCTCTTCCTCTCGCTTTCTTTTCTCTTTTTCTTAAATTTCCTTTCATAAACAGTTAAGGTTTTGAAAACTAAAAGGTAACCTTCTAACGGAGAGCATGAACTATTCGATGACGACTGTCAAATCACGCTGATCTCAGCATTTAATATTGCTTGGGTATAGGATGTAGGTGTTCACTGCAGATGTGTCTTAGCACAACATATCTTAAATTTTGGACATAATACAACGAAGTGATATATTTGGGAATATATATGATATGGAATTTTAAGGTAACAGCTCGTTAACTTATTGATATTTTACATATGTGTGTGCACATGTATTGTAAGGTAGGAAAGTGTTTCTTAGTTGTAATTAGAATGACAAATGAATGCATGTTATGTTGACTCACTCATTCAAGATTGCTTTCACGATATCAGGTCAGTATCGAACTTTGATCAGTAGAATAAATCTGCAAGTTCGGGAATTAAAGAATAGTTCAATAACTGCCTCTGGGAGCCTCCGCTAATCTTAGGAGGCTTAATACAGCTGTCTTGACACTGCTTTGGAATTTTATTAAAATGATTGTATTGCTTTTAGAGATGACAGATAAAAGAAATAATTTTGCTTTGCAAGTTTTCCTAATGACTTCTATGACTAAACACCCACAAATCGTTTCTAATTACGTTTTCTAATTACGAATGTATTTCTGTATACGAATGTAGCAGCTACATGTCTTTCATAACCACATTGTACTGCAACCAGGAAAGCGGCTTCGGCACTGTTGGCTATCGAGCTACGGTACAACCCTCGTAAAATTCAAGAGATCTGACAAATTTCTCGCTAAATCAAAACACAAAGACTGAGACAAACTCGAAAAGAAGAACAGGTCTGCCAAAAACTACAATAACAAATTAGGCGTGATGGTATGACTATGAGCCTCCTCCATTTCGAAATATTACTGATTTTTTTTTAAACGAATAGTGATATTACAATCACATCTTATTCTATACAAAGATCCACTGAATTAGAAAATTCGTTATTTTTTTTACCGTTACTCAAAATAAAAACTCCTCTACCGAACGTAAGAGCTACTGCTCTCTCTCTCTCTCTCTCTCTCTCTCTCTCTCTCTCTCAGTATTCTTTGTGTCTGCTCCTTCATTCATTTCATTTTAATTTTTAAGGAGAATTGTCTTCTGACCTAACGAAATTCCTGCTATATTTGTTCTCGTCATGACTAGGCGGTGGATCTCTCCCTCTCTCTATAATATATATATATATATATATATATATATATATATATATATATATATATATATATATATATATATATATATAATATATATATATATATATATATATATATATATAATTATATATTTATATATATATATATATATATATATATATATATATATATATGTGTGTGTGTGTGGTGTGTGTGTGTGTATGTGTATGTGTGTGCCCTATCTCTCTGTATGTGTGTTTGTGTGGGCGCATGAGTTTTTTATGTCTCCACAAGTATAAACCTTATACAGCCCTTAATATTTGATCCACTTTTCTTGGAAATGTTTTACACCCAAAGGGAATTCTAAATGTAATTCCACCGACGCGTAAGTTAATCCCGAGCGAAATTAATATTATATCAACGGCGTATTTGTGGTTTCATGTTTGTGAGTAAAAAACTTCATCTTTCCATTTTTGAAAAAAATTATGTATACATACTGCATATATATATATATATATATATATATATATAATATATATATATATATAGTATATATATATTTATATATATATATATATATATATATATATATATATATATATATTTAGATATATATACACATACATATATATATATATAATATATATATATAAATATACATGCATACATATATATAATATATATATCTATATATATACATACATATATATATATATATATATATATATATATATATATATATATATATGTATATATATATAGATATATACATATATATATATATATATATATATATATATATATATATATATATATATATATATATGTATATATGTTGCGTGTGTAATATTTGTAGATATGTGCTTGCATAATATATGTTTTTGCAGATAATTGCATTGCCTTATAACGCAATAGTTAAAAGAATGATAAAAATGACTTGCCTACGAAACTGGAACCACCTTTCGCGATATATCGAGTCAACTAAAAAACAAAGCAATCAGAAATGAAAAACGAAACTTGGAAAATATTTTAGCAAAAGGGAGCGATCTTATGGCCGACCCTTTTCGACATGCTTTGGTTAGGAAGAGGAAAAATAGCCTGTCCTGAATGATAAGGTGAATTCCGTGTTTCCCTCTTGTTCAGTGTTTCGTGATAAGGTGGAAAGGTAGATCGTGAGAGGAAACCATAATGAGACGCAGAATTCTTATCTAGAATGCGAGAAAGCATGCTAAAAATAATTTCCTTCAGGAGAAGTTACACGGGGTGTGAATCCGAGGAGATACAGGGTTATAGAAAAAAAAATAAATAAAAATATATATAAATATATATATATATATATATATATATATATATATATATATATATATATATATATATAAATATATGTGTATGTATATGTAAAGGCTCGCGAAGGTGACCTTTGAAAAGTTGGGTCAGCTATTCGCAGGGTCCATTTTCACTGTACTCAGCAAATTGGAAAATGCTGAAACATTCGCATACCACAAGGGTCGAAGAAACCACCTTGGTGACAAGACACGGGCTGGGAAATGCGTTTTCAGCAAAGAACGTTCTAGAAGCTGAACCAGTTACAAAATCCGGTTTTTGAAGGATGCTTCTTAATAATGTATGGTGTGTACGTGTACTTCGTGACGCCTTGAAATACAGAGGCGTGTCTTGCCGAACTTTGACCTCGAATGATGTCATACAAAAGTACGTTCGTTCGTGCGTTAGATAATGAATATAATGGGAGGAACTGTTGTTCGAATTGGACTTGTGAGATCCGATTCATGTGTGTCTGAAGATGTGAGTGATTTTTCACATGGAGACTGTCCCAGAGGACTTGTGGAGTGAGTAAGAATTCTTATACGTTTTTAGACTTTGTTTTTCAGAACTGTGAACACACGGTATCTCCTGTGTCAGTGAAATGTGTGTTTCTGCAATTTTTTACATTGTATGATTTTTAATGTGACGTTTCTTCTTTCACAGGTATTTCTGTTCCACTCCATTCCTATTCATTTTTCTTCTCTCACTCCTACGAGGATGAGAGTGGTATGACATTTGAGATGACCTGTTTTAATTGATTGACGTGTTCATGTTTTGACAGATGAGTTATTTTCTGTAATTGGGGGTTTATGATTTTGGAGCATTATTTCCTTAGAAGATTTTCTGATAGTTATGTGAAACATTGGATTTCATTCTTCGTAATTTTTAAGAAGTTATTTTTCGTTGATTTTGTCAATAAAGGGTTTTAGTTTTGTACTTAGTATCTCATTCCAGTAGTCCTTAGATTTTAGTTAGGGAAAGATATAACTTATGATGCCGCTCACGTTACTGCTATCACACAATGTCTCGGGATAAGCGAGATCAAACCTCTGTTCATAAAACAGAGACTTAAATCAAGTATAGGCTCAGAAAGGGCCGTTACATATATATATATACACAAAAGCACATACATAGATGTATGTAAACATATATATACTGAGTATATACTTAAATATATGTATATGTATATATATATAATATATATAATATATATATATATATATATATATATATATATATATATATATATATATAAAGTTAGTAAGTGCATATAGGTGTGTAGGTATTGACTGAATAATGAAGAGTCTTCAGGCCTCCATGCGGGTAGCCATCCTTTTGATGAGAAACAACACCACCCCTACAGAATCCAAGGATTTAAGAACAGAGCGGTTTACAAATGCTATGTTATTATTCTTCAGAAGCAGAAGCCTGTATTGATACAAGCTACGTTAAGCACACACTGATGACCCAGATTACGCAATTTCAAGTTCACTATGACAAAGGTGCCGTAAACCAACATTATTTGGATGTGCTTAACAAAAACCGAATTCCAATGTCCTTATCGGGGACACGGAGGTAATTTACCTGGGCGATGGCTATGTGCTTAATTATGGATGCTGAAGCTCTGAGCATTGCATTGCAGCAACCTGCTTTAATAATTATGTGTGTTTAGACAAAGTTCTCCCCGTTAAGCAGAGAGAAGACAAAGTTCTCCCCCTTAAGCAGAGAAGACAAAGTTCTCCCCCTTAAATAGAGAGAAGACAAAGTTCTCCCCCTTAAGCAGAGAAGACAAAGTTCTCCCCCTTAAACAGAGAGAAGACAAGGTTCTCCCCCTTAAGCAGAGGAAGACAAAGTTCTCCTCCTTAAACAGAGAGAAGACCAAGTTTTCCCCCTTAAGCAGAGAGAAGA